>CAIGQZ010033112.1:14583418-14598020 GCA_903798205.1 Danio tinwini
CATAACAGATTTATCAAAGATTTTAGGTGTTTGGAACGACATGTGGGTGAGTAGTTAATAGCATAACTTTCATTTTTGGGAGGAGTAACTCTTTTTTTGATATGTTTTTGACTCTTCTAAAGCATAAAAATACCATTATATGTACTGGAACGTCTGTCTTGTCTATGTTTTGGTTGTTTAATTCGACCAATGCCAGTTTAGCCAATTGTATTTCAGCACCCCCGGTTGCCTTTGTGGAAAACAGCGCATTTCATTCATTCAGTCACGAAGGCTCTCAAAGTATGGGTTCATGACCTAACTGCAACGTCCGGTGGACAGTAGCAGACTCCGAAATAAGACACAGATTCAAAGTTCCACATGAGGTGGATATTGATTCGCAAATAATATAAATATTATGAACGTAAAGATTTGGTGAGCTGGTTACATTGTGACTTTGTGTCTTAACAACACACTACATGACAAGATTTGCAGTGATGAGCAATTTGGCTGTTTGCACCAGATGAAACACGAAATTTAAATACAACCATTCAGAAGCACAGAATAGTGCGCCTACTGTACTCCAACGAAATGGTAAGGTTTATAATATACTTAATACATATTAAACCCCTTTAGCATAATTAAATGTACATGCTCAATCACTGATATGTGTTGGCTTGCACTGGGTTACAGTTGTAAAGTTCAGAATCAAACGGTTTATTTTATTTTCGAGGTCTGAGGTGCTTCTGCTTTCAGTAGTATAGCAATAAATGCTATGTAAAATGGCATTCAGACTCGCATTATTTTCACATTATTCAAAAATATACATTTCAGGTGTTGGTAAGAACAAAGACTCATTTTAATATGGAAAATATTACTTCTCTCGTGTCCTGTTGCATTTATTTAGAACACGGTTTAAATCATCTTTAAATCAGCCTTTAGGCCATACCTGCCAACACTCCCGTTTTTCCCGTTCGTCTACCGTATTTCAGACCCATCTCCCACCTCTTCAGCTTTTTTGGTACAGTCCACCATGAAACCTGGTGCATGTTCACTCAGCAAACCCAACACGCACCCCCCGTCTCCCAGATTTAAGGAACCAAATGTTGGCAGGTATGCTTTAGGCTTGACAGTCAGGCAAGCTCCTGTTGGTGTCATCAATCTGTCTGTTTTGAACCAGGTGTGCAATACCTAGTTCAACCATTGGGTGTCAAATTTACATACTGCACCTTTAAGAGGCAACTCATTTTAGCTTCTGTAACCTGCAGAAAGTTATCTTTCATTGTGTTTCAATAATCGCTGTTTTTTTTTTTTTTAAGTTGATACTGTGTTGCTTTTATTTTGTTTGTTATATTGTAAAACATCTTTCGACTAGCATGGTAAAGCCACAGCTAAAATTATTTCAAACTTTGGAACAATCAAAATTACCGCATTTCTGGAAAAAAATAAATAAATTCAAGTGTTTTTTGAATTGTTCTCCAATTTTAAACTCCCGACCGTCCTTTCCACATCCACTCTGAAAAATCTGGATACCCTGTCATTTTGGTCACTATTTTCTGTCGACTGCATTTTTTCATGATAAATGCACATTGTTCTGTCCTCTATCAAGATGAAAGCGTCGTAGTGATCGCCCTCTGGGACCTAATCCTGCCATATAGTGTGTGATCAGAGACTTTCAGTCACTAGTAAGTGTGTTTGTGATGATCTCTGGCAATCAGCGGAGCCATTTCTCAGATGTTGGGAAGACGAGAGTGACGCTCATTTACTTTGCGAAGATCTTGTTCGCTTTGTTACTGCCGCACAAATCACAAATTCTGTCACACTTGGATTAAGACTAGCCGAAAATCTCCTCCGACATGGAAACAGGGCGCGCACACACACAGATTGTGGTGTTTGGGGGTCTTTGTCTGCTGAAACACTGGCTGGTGTGATAAATCCTGTTGACTGCTGGATGTTTGACTGTGCTTGTTTGTGCCAGTAGATCTAGTAGTGCCAGTTCAAATGTGGGCATATGCCCTCTTCCCCCTGCTTGTGCCAGGACTCTGACACCATCTGTCTGGATGTCACACTCCCCATTTTCCAGCCCATTTCTTTCCACTGCAGGATGCTGTCAAGGTGTTTAACGTTTGTGAGGTTGGAAAGCAAAGGAAACCATTTTCTTCATTGCTAAGCTCTTTTATAGCGCATTATTCTGGGCCAGACACTCAGTCATTCAGAGCGGGAAAAAGGGATCAAATCTAATTCTCTTCAGCTGGATATGCGGGGAAACCAATCAGTTTATGATACTGCCGGGCTGTGTAGAAAAGCAAACATTAAAAGGGAGATTTACAGCTCTTTCCGAATCCTCTGCATGGCCTGTGACGAAGTTTACAATATACACTGGCCCCAAAAAGTGTTTGGGTGCTTAAATACTTAAAAGCGTCTGCATGCCTTTGCATTAGATATCACGGCAAAAGGATAATGCAAAGAAAAGACGCCAGACCTTTCTCAGAAGTTCACAAAGGCATCGTAATAGAGTAAGCACTGGTGTCAGTCATTATATTTTCTGATAATATGATTAGTATGGCTTGATGACAATACATTTTTAATTGAACATGTGTATCCATCACAGATGGTTTTATTCAGAGCAACTTACAAATGAGAAATACAAGTGAGTCATCATAAAATAACAAATAATCACAAATAAATTGTTAGAAAAATGCAAGCTAAAAGCTTAAGCTAAACTTAATCATCTTTTATAATATGTTCAAAATTACAATTAATAAAACAAAACAAAATAATTTAATTAATAAACAATGTAAATCTTGAAAAATATAGTTTCATAGTGATGCTAAAGCAAACAGTTCTGAAAAGAACCATTTGATTTTGCCATGAAAAACATTTTAATGATGCTGTATAAAGAACCTACACTCACCGTCCACTTTATTAGGTACACTTTATTAGTTGCTATTTGTAGCCCCTTTTTCCTTCAGAACTGCCCTAATCCTTCGTGACAAGATACTGGAAATATTCTTCTGAGATTTTGGTCCATATTGACATGATAGCATCACACATGCTGCAGACTTGTCTGCTGCACATCCATGATGTGAATCTCCCATTCCACCACATCCCAAAGGTGCTCTATTGGATTGATATTTGGTGACTGTGGAGGCCATTTGAGTAAAGTGAACTCATTTGTCATGTTCAACAAACCAGTCTGAGATGATTCATGCTTTATAACATGACATGTTATACTGCTGAAAGTAGCCATCAGAAGATGGGTACTCTGTGGTCATAAAGAGATATACATGGTCAGCAACAATACTCAGGTAGGCTGTGGCATTGCCACGGCATTACCATCCAAATGTTGCAGCAGAAATGGAGACTCATCAGACCAGGCAAGGTTTTTCCCAATTTTCTGTTGTCCAATTTTGGTGAGCCTGTGTAAATCAATCTACACACACACGCACACACAAATATTTATATTGCTCACTACAATATTATTTTTTCCACATTATTTTGCTTTATGTGGTCAGAAAATGGGTATGAAATCAGTTTTTTTTTTCATTTATATTTTTCTTTTATTTAACCAACATCTGGCAGCACAAATGAGTTGGGGATAGTTCACCCAAAAATGAAAATTCTGCCACCATTTTTTACACCATTCACTTGTTTAAATTCTCTTTACGGCTCTTTTATCTGTTGCACACAAACTAAGCTGGCACCAATTGACTTAAATACTAATATTTTTCTGCGTGAGTCAATGGGTTTCAATAACCAGCATTCTTCAAAATATCTTTTTTTTGTGCTCAATAGAAGAAACTCATAAAGGGTAAAATCAAATGAGGGAGCATAAACGATGAGGTTATTTTTTTTTATTTTTATTCTATTTATTTTATTTATTTTTATTCTATCTATCTATCTATCTATCTATCTATCTGTCTGTCTGTCTGTCTGTCTGTCTGTCTGTCTGTCTGTCTGTCCGTCCGTCCGTCCGTCCGTCCGTCCGTCCGTCTGTCTGTCTGTCTAAATATATCTGTATACAGTATAAAGAAATACATGGATAAATATCTATGTGTGTGTGTGTGTTTGTTTATTGACTAGGCAAATACACTTGAGTGTGTTTTTGTATGATAATTACTGTATGTTATGATGATACATAAATGTCAACCTTCTAAATCTCAGACTCATTCATGGCCAAATGAATGAAACATTTGTGAGATGTTACGATGAGGCAGCTGGCATTATCATACATTATAATTCCTATACCACTGCGGATATATGAATTACAAATGTCATGCATAATTATATGCATAATATATTTTTCTCATTTTCCACAATCAAGTTTTTGCTCAAGATTTCAGGATTATTATTCACTAGTAATAAGTTCCAATTGAATTGTAATCATAGCTAGCAAGTGTTCAAAAAGCAATCTTGCAATGTGAGAGAAATAATTAAGTTCTGCTTTATTGTAATTCTGATACAGATTAGATATTCTCTCTTTGTCTTTATGTAAATACAGATACAAAACCGCTTTCTTTTATTAAAGATGAGCTGCCCAAGGGGGAAGCATATTAAATATTTCATCCGCAGATATGGGCTCATTACACAAGACTGTTTTGACATTATTTAATGCTTGAGGCCGACCCAGCTTAAAGAACAAAACACACACATGCACATAGAAAAACATTTCCCTTGATGGCATTTTAATCACAGGGACTGCTGGATATGTACAAAACCTTTTGACACTAATATTATTTACACAATATGAAAAAGAAACAATATTCACCTCTACCACTCAAATCGAATTTCCAAGGCTCTAAATTATTCAGAGAATAAAAAAAATGCTTGAAGTGACACAGGTTTTTCTGATTAGCCATAAAATAGCTCAGTTGTTTTATTGTTCAGACAGATTCTTAAATAGCACACTACATTGCTGTTTCAAGTTCATAACAGTGGAGATAATGAAACCATGTCAGCTGGCATCATTTCATACGCTGAAAGATGAAAATAACAAACACAAAATACTGGGTTACTTTTTCATGGTGCTCATTTTACAGAGTAATTTTACTTTTACAAATGAAGTAGTATTTTTAAACCACTGGCTCTTACCTGGGTATAGAGTTTATTATGGACCATATAATTTTTATTTTTAAAATATATTTGTAAAAGTGTTTCTAAATCTGTTGTCATTAACTTCAGTTTGTTTAAAAGGGATAAATTTACCCAAATATGAAAATTCTGTTATCAATTATTCAGCCGTGTCTTGCTTCAAAACTATTTTTTTAAAATGGTTACCATTTCCACGGTAGTAATTAGTTTCCACAAGTAACTAATTTTGTGTTCAACAGAGATAAAAAAAAAAAATAATAATTCGATTACATTTTATTTTAATTTAATTTAATTTAAAATAAATTATAAATCAAATCAAAAAGTAAAATAAAATACATTTAAATAAAATAAAATATAAAATAAAATTATATTAAATTAAATAAAAATATATCAAATACATTTAAATACATAATTAAATTAAATCAAATCATATAACAAAATAAAATATATATTTTTTTATTAAACTAAATACATTTAAATACATTTAAATACAATACAGTAAAATAAAATACAATTAAATTAAATTAAATACAATAAAATAAAAATCTAATCAAATTAAACAAAAAAAATTATAAAATCAATAACAATTAAATACAGTACAATAAAATAAAATGATAAAATCAAATACAATTAAATACAATTAAATCTAATTAAATAAAATTGTATTTAAATAAAAATAAAATAAAATTGTTAAGGTCAAGGGTAAGTAAACAATGACAGAATTAAAACTTTTTTTAGTGAACTATCCCTTTAACTCCATACTCTTATTGACTTTATAAAGTTATAAATAAAATTAAGAATGTTTTTAAAATAAATGCTATATTTAGAAATATAGCATTTATTTAGAAAATGTTCAGTTTACTGTTCCCTCATGCTTTTTTTATTATTTCTGAGACTTACTAACAATATTTTACACTACCTGTATGCCAATTTATACACCAAACTATAATTTCAATATTAAACTGTCAATTTCTGAATGAAAACTGCTTTTTTACAACAATAATAATGTAATTATATGTAAATGTAAACTTTTTCAATGCATATGACAACTGTGTAGTTTTAAAATTGATTAGAGATGGATCAGAACATAATATTTTGTCCTATTAAACTGTAAATGCAGTTGTTTAAAAAGCTTATGAATCAAAGTATTACATTTATATTGAGTGTCTAGTTCTCCAATACTCATTTATTTATTTATTGTGTAATTAGATGAAATTGAGCAACAACATGATTTAAATATTTTACTTTCCAGGAATAGATAGAATGCACACCAGTTTGAGATAACATGGGAGCTAGTAAATGATGACAGACTTCTCATTTCTGGCTGAACAATCCTTTTAAGGCACAAACCATGTCTTTCATACTCACATTGGTGTCTAGAGAGATAAATGCAGTATAAACAGTCTTGCACTTTTTTTTTTTCGGTCTCTCTTGTTCCGTCATTTTCTCACCTCGGTATGACCCCACATCTCTCTCTCTTGGTTAAACTAAAAAGGCATAGACTCTGTAGTAAACAAAGTGAGCTCTTTTCCATCTTAACTGATAGGCTGCATTAAAATACGGTGTGTGTGTTTCTCCTGTGGGAGCTCGCAGACGCTTTGCCGACTGAGCTCCAACACGCTGCAAATGACCGTCTGCATCCCACTTATCATCTCAGGGGTCCGCCTGAAAGTCCTTCCCTTTGCTCCTACACAGCCTTCTTTTAGATAGGCTTTATCCTGTGAGAGCGCCAATGTTTGTGTGTGTATTGGGGCATTCTCTTTAAGCTCTGTCATTGGCCGTCCTTGAGCTGTTATCTCCCTTGGTATAATGTTCATTGGCCACACACCACTATAAACCATCTCCGAATGCTGCATCTCCCTGCTGACGTCGGAAAAGAACATTCCCTCGACTGTGCATTGTGGTATATAGTACTGTAGAGCTGTGTGCCATTCAGGATAGAGTCTACAAAAGTGTCCTTATAAATTCAAGTTGAACATTTTACTTGAGGGAGGTGTTCATAAGATTGTCATGAAACCTTTAGTTAATAATTTGAATGAGATTGCATGCATACTTATTAAAACTGTCATTAAGTGTCATTCGCTTAGTTATTCATTCATTCTCCTTTGGCTTAGGATCTTATTTATCAGGGGTTCTTTACGCAGCGGATGACCTTTCAGCCGCAACCCAGTTAAACTCTCGCATTCACACACATACAATATGGCAAATTTAGCTTAATCAATTCACCTATACTGCATGTCTTTGGACTGTGAGGGGAAGCCTGATCGCCCAGAGGAAACCCGTGTGAACACAGGGAGTACATGCAAACTCCATGCAGAAATGCCAACTGGCTCAGCCGGGGTCTGATCCAGCGACCTTCTTGCTGTAATGTAATTTCAAAATTACAGATGACATTATTTGAGATGTCTTTGTTATGACAGTTTGACATTACCAAGACAACATAACTTGCCATAAATCTGTCATAAATATGATTGTTATGAGGCCGTTATAATTGTTACGAAGCAAAAATTGAATTTAACACTAAAATGTCATTATCATTAAATATTAATGACGCTGTTATAAAATTGTTTTATACAAAGTGTACTGACATTTATTACTGTGAAATTTTAATGACAAAAGGGACCAGACACAATTACGTATAATGGCCTCACCACAATAATGTTTATGACAGATTTATGACGAGTTATGTTGTCTTGGTAATGTTGAGTTGTCATGACAAAGAAAGACATGTATATTTTTATGTTTATAGTTGTCATGATGACATCTCAAACAATGTCATCTTTGCATTTAATATGACATAACTGCGCATGGGCATGCATAAAATTTCCTTCATATTCATGACATTTGTCATGTTGTGATTATAAAGGTGTCATGAACACCCCTTCAAGTAAAGTGTTACCAATTACTGTATCTGTAATAAATGTTATGGAGGGTGGAAGAACACTGTGTTTTGAAGTTGAAGTTCAGTAAGTACTTTAATCATTAGTAGGGCCAGACATTTGCCAAAAATTTTCACTATTTTTGCACAGATTAAAGTGAAAAATCTGTGGATTTATGCAAAATGATGTTGGGTGTTTCGTAACTAAAAACTTTATGTTAAATAAAAAAATATGTTTTTAACTTTTATTTAATGTATACAATGTAAATCCAATTAGATCCATTTATTTGGTGAACAAAGCAAGTCTCTCATATAATATATCTAGCGTACTGTATATCTACTAAAAGACAGAAAATATTACTTTACAAACTGTATTGCAAGTAAATCATATGAACATTTTCATATTAGTCAGTGATATTACTGAAATTAAATTAAAAACTCGATGGGCTGAATTCACGCACAGATTCCGTGTGGGCCTAATCATTAGTCGTTTTAGTTTAAATTTTTTTGTTTAGTGTGAACTGTGTTAACAGCACAAATGACCAATACTATCTAAAGCAGACTTGGATTTGCAAGCTGAGGCTACATATCTCAAAGATGCAATGTCAGACACAATGCACTCAATGGAGCCAGCGACATCACTGTTAGGGGTGGCGTTAGGTATGCGTGTTAAAAAGAATTGTATGCATTCAGACCCCTCTTCAAATGACCTGGAATCTGATTCTACACTTCTATATTTCTATACTTCTATATTTCTATACTTCTATATTCCAAAGATTTTACATACCAGAATTCTTTGGTTGTTTAGTGAATATGATAAATCGTTTCAGAGCTATTGTTGGCACAGTAGGTTTTTGAATATCTCTTAAATAGAAGTTAATTTATAGTCATACTGTAAATATTTAAAACCTCCTTTGTTTCATTTACACTTGCAGTACACATGCACAAACACTTAAACATAGCTTTGGTGTTTGAAGTATGGCCATATAAATTTCTTTAGATTTTCAAAAATGTATTTGTTGTTTATTATTGTAAGTTATGAGCTGTGTCTCATTTTAGAGGCTGCATCTCCGAAGGATGCATTTGAAGGGTGCTGCGTCATCACAGCGCAAGAAAGGCTGTCTCATTAAAAAAAAAATTGAAGGCTTCTTCAAATGCAGCCTCAAAATGCATCGTTCGTTTCCTAGGTAATGAAGGACACAACCGGTTGATCCTTTGTAGCCTCGAATGTCCCAAGAATCATTGCGGGCTGATAACGGCAGGATGTTTTTAAAAGAAAACTCCGGATTAAATGTATGAATTCAATTTATTTTACTTGGAGATCTAAACATGTTAATAAGCAAAAAGAGCATGACATTCATTCATTCATTTTCTTTTCGGCTTAGTCCCTTTATTAACCCGGGCTTGCCACAGCGAAATGAACCGCCAACTTATCCAGCACGATTTTACGCAGCGGATGCCCTTCCAGCCGCAACCCATCTCTGGGAAGAGAGTATAACATGTCTTACTAAAAAGTGATTATATAGACAGTTTACATTTTTATATTTTTTATATTTATATATATTTTTTTATATATTTCCATCTTCTGTTTTGTCTTTAGATCGCTTAAAATAAGTTTTAAAATCACTTTGATTAAAAAGTAATTACAAATTTTATTATCGCTTATTAACGGCAACTGTTATGGTTGCCTGTTACGGTCTTCTGTAGGCTAGATCGTCTCATTTCAAAATGTTTGGTTCGGCTGGTGTGGACTTTTGAAGGACTCACCTGTGAAGTCAGCATCCTTTGGAGAATGCAGCCTCTGAAATTAGACACAGCTATTCAGGGAGTGCAGAATTATTAGGCAAGTATTTTTGAGGATTAATTTTATTACTGAACAACAACCATGTTCTCAAGGAACCCAAAAAACTCATTAATATCAAAGCTGAATATTAGTGAAGTAGTTTTTAATTTGTTTTTAGTTTAAGCTATTTTAGAAGGATATCTGTGTGTGCAGGTGACCATTACTGTGCATAATTATTAGGCAACTTAACAAAAAACAAATATATACCCATTTCAATTATTTATTTTAACCTGTGAAAACAATATAACATCTCAACATTCACAAATATACATTTCTGACATTCAAAAACAAAACAAAAACAAATCAGTGACCAATATAGCCACCTTTCTTTGCAAGGACACTCAAAAGCCTGCCATCCATGGATTCTGTCAGTGTTTTGATCTGCTTACCATCAACATTGCGTGCAGCAGCAACCACAGCCTCTTAGACACAGAGAGGTGTTCAGAGAGGTGTACTGTTTTCCCTCCTTGTAAATTTCACATTTGATGATGGACCACAGGTTCTGTGATGGAGCATTGTCCTACATGAAAATCATGAACTTGTAATTCAGCATTAAATATTTGACCTTTGAAATGTAAAACTCCTAACGATTGCCTAAACAAGATTACTACACTATAGGCGAGAGCAGGGCCGGAGCAAGCTGAACTGGCGCTCTAGGCAAACAGCAATCATGTTGCCCTCATCCCGAAAGTGAAAAAGAAAGTGACCGGTTCGCGGATGAAAGTGAGGACTGGGAGGGAGGGGTTGGGTGTCAGTGTAATATATTATTATACCTTTTGCGTAATACTCATTTGTCATTTTATTACCTATGTTCTTGACCGTTAAATCAGAATAGTCCGCTGGCCAGCACTGTTGGTTTGGTTTTCATAGCTGCTGCGAACTCTGCGAACAGTAATAAACAGCGCTCATTAGTGCAAAGTGCAGAGTTCCATTTTTGTGCGGAGGGGGACTTTAAATTTGATTGACAAACTTACAATAGCTAAAGTGTTCTGTTAATCATCAACATTAAATCACATTCATATTCCGCCTTACACCTGTTACATGTTTTCAATGCATTTTTTTTCTTTGCTGTTATCTATGTGGTCTGTGGCCAGGGGGAGGCTAAGCCTTTCCCAGCCTTACACACGCTCCGCTTATGTTGACAAAAATAACATTCTTTGTTATGATTGCCTGAAATCCTTTGCACTTTGAACTTGTAATATTGTACACTCAAAAAAATTTTTTTGCATGTTTAAACTACTTATATAAAATGAGCTGAAACAACAAAAATCTAGAGATTTTATTGGAACAACTTAATTTTTTTTTATTTTCAATCCACAAAAATAAGCATAAGTTAACTTATTCATATTGTGTTGGGACAACATGAATGAATTGTTTGGAACCCTGCATTTTTTACAGTGTAATCCAGCAAATCAGCTTGTATGCAGTTTGCGTGAGATCTGTGTACCGTCTCAAGACTACAAACGTCCTTTTAATGACCTCTACCTTTATCTGAACACTCTTGGACTTGCTCCTTTAGTACAGTATGTTGAACAGATTGCAAGCTTTTCATACAAAACTCATCATCAGAGGAGTATGATCTGTAAATCCATGATATTGATGTCTCCTCGCTCTTACAACTGGATTGCACGGGCACGAAAGAGGGAAGAGTGTGAGGTGGATGAAAAGGGCAGAGCGCATCCTGAAAATCTCCAATTTAAACCCCGAGGGGCATTCGCAATGACCTCTTTGTCTGCCTCCTGGAAGAATGTAGGATTTGCCAACGTTTACCTAGCCACAATCCATTATTTAGTGCTGGAGAAAAGCTGGCGGGATGGAACTGTGCTGCTCGTGTTATAAGAAAGCCCGGAATTGGTATTGCATTTATTCTGAGGTTATATTTGACTGGATCTTATGCATCATTCAGCTGTTTTCAATGCGCAGGAGAGAAAGGTGGAGGCAGCCATCTTTTTTGGAGATAACGTCTACAGAGAAAATGCTAATGCTCACTTTTGTTTATGCAGGATGAAATAAGATATTTTATAACAACATTATTAAGCATGTTATACTTGGCTCTTTCTTGTTTTAAGGAAGAAGAGGAGAAAAATTCATGCGCAAGTTGAAATCCGACTGTATCATATCCACTCTGAGCAGCATATTGTTATATGATACTTTATAAACACAAGGAGCCCAGGCTCCCCGCGGCTTACTTTGGCTGAGAGAGCTCTGCAAATTGCCATATTAAACTGCAATGGGCAACAACAAGGGTTTTATTTATTCCATTTTCTATTTCGAATCTTGTATATGCCAGGGATACTCTAAATTCAACTTTAATGGCTGTTGGAGTGGAGTCTTTTCTGCAGAACATCTGTTTTTTAGCATTTCGTCTTCAATGGTTACAGCTCTAAAATGAATGGTCATTGATTAAATGTTTTAAAAGGATCATTGTCAGCTTTATATGCCAGTCTCAGCTGAGAGAGAGTATTGTTGACCTTATTTTGCAATGCGGAAGTGCGCTTGTTTTGTGATTGTTTTAGACTCTCCAATTTAGTTGGCTATGGGAGAAATAACTAGGAACAATAAACGGCAGAAAACAGTCAAAATATTTGCTCTACAAACAAGTGTGTTCATTATTACATAAAAATTTGAAAAATATAATAAGACAATGTCAGTTTGCAACATCAAGCATCTTGATGAGCTTTTTTTAATGTCTATTATTAAAAATCAATGGAAGTGAATGACACTGGAAATCTAGAGCCAAAAATATTCTTTTACGCTCAATAAGCCAATAGATGCAAAAATATGTTTTCACAATGAACATTTTGGTAATCCTTTAAATTAAGTACCAATTCCCATAAAAAATATGGAAAAATGCTATAGAAATTTATAGTAGCGGCATATGGCTCAGTGGTTAGCAGTCACCTCACAGTAAGAAGGTCGCTGGTCCGAGTCCTGGCTGAGCCAGTGGCATATCTGTGTGGAGTTTGCATGTTTTCTCGTCTTCACGTGGGTTTCCTCTGGGTGCTCCGGTTTTCCCCACAGAGCAAAGACGTGTGGTATAGGTGAATTGGGTAAGCTAAATTGTCTGTAGCATTTGAGTGAGAGTGTGTATGGGTGTTTCCCAGTACTGGGTTGTAGGCATGGGATGATAACCGTTTTCAAGGTTTACCGTGGTTTGGAAATGTCAAGAAGATTGTTTTTTTGGGGTGGGGCGGGGCGACTATTTTATTTAGTTTGTTAGGGCAACAGTATCTCCAGCAGAAAAGGACCCTCCACATCAATACCTACTGTTCCAAAATATTTTAAATGTTTCTTATAATCAAATATATTGTGATAAGTGGGGAAAAAGTTGTTGTTTTTTACCCAGATATTTAAAAATATATAATTTATAATATATATTTTAGAGAATTAATTACAATACCGTGATATTTTTATCCAAGGTTATCATACGGTCAGAATCCTATACCGACCCATCCCTACTGGGTTGTGGTTGTAAGGGTATCCGCTGCATAAAGCATATGCTGGAATAGTTGGTGGTTCATTCCGCTGTGGCGACGCCTCAAATAGAGACTAAGCCGAAGGAAAATTAATGAACCAATGAAATAAATTTATAGTAAATACATGTGGTATATACAACAACTATAGTAATATAAATTTAATATAATAATTTACATTTATAAAATATAAATAAACCAATACTATAGTTTTGTACAACAATAGGGCAAATTATAATACAATACACCATATAAAATATATATTTACTATATATTTTACTATAGTTAACTACAGTATATTACAATATCTAATACAGTTAATCAGGTCACTTTTAATCAGAGCCGGATTAACCAATGGGCATTATGGGCACAGGCCCAGGGGCCCCTGCGAACTTGGAGCCCCTGCGAGGGGGGTGAATGCTGATTTTGGAGTGTCTATTTAGCGCACTGCAAATAGCGCACCTCGTTGAAATAAGCTAGTTAAATGCTTCCCACCAGCGCCGTTTGATCGATAGAGACAACATAACTAAAGAGCGCAGTCGACAGCAGGTGGGTGTGTGTGTATTATGGAAGACTCAGATTCATAGAACTGGATTGGAGAGGTGTTATATCCAAATCATATGCATTATAAGTTTGTAGAAGTTATACATTAAAAATACCCTTAAATATAAATGTTTAGTACTGCTTCAGTGAACTTGAACAAGTATATTAAAAACCATTAATTTTCACTAGTTATATTACAATTTTTTTTATCAAAGTGTGCTTTAAATGCTTTTAAAATCAGGTAAATCTTTGTTGACTATAAATATATGTACTATGTCATTTATTTAAAAAATGCGGGCAAAATATTATAGATTAACTTTATTTAAAAAAATATTATATTAATCTTATTTTTTAATTCAACTATAAGGGGTGAGGCCTTGTAGGGGGCCCTACAAGACATTGTGCCCAAGGGCCTCTAAATTCTTAATCTGTTCCTGCTTTTAATACTACAGTATCTGTAGCCTGCATTAACAAAACAGCATGGTTCATAAACCCTGTTGTATTTATAACTTACTATAGTATATTTTTTTATGTGTGTATCTACTGGTTTGTCACATGCCTATTATTAATCTGTTGACTGTTTATTAGTATTTATAAAGTATGATCATATTCTACATCTCCAATTCTACCCAATACCCAATGGGGCTAAACATATTTCACCAAAGTAGTCAAACTGACATCATCAGAGAATGACTTTTATTTCAGAGGAATTGCTGCTATATTATATTATATTATATTATATTATATTATGTTATATTATATTATATTATATTATATTATATTATATTATATTATATT
>CAIGQZ010033112.1:14598030-14608639 GCA_903798205.1 Danio tinwini
TATTATATTATATTATATTATATTATATTATATTATATTATATTATAATAGTTATGTTACAGTGCTCTTTTAAATTCATATTTTTAATAGGTAGCTCGACAATATTTTATTTGTGCATATACATTCTATTAATCAGTACAGAACCAAAGCTGGAGCTTAAAAAAATAATTTACGATAACGGTCCAAAAGCTAAAATTTTATTAAAATTAAACATATAAAATTAAAAGCCAATTTTATATGTTATAGAAAAATATTAAATACACATATTAAAATGAGGATAAACCAACAGAAGCAAACAAATGGACCATTTTGTTGTAATTCTGTAGGTTGTATTTTTTTTGTCTATATTTTGCTTGAATTATCTTTCATTATCTTTCATTACATTTTGAATTATCTATGTATTGTCTTTCAATTTTTAAATATGTTTGGTGACAAAAATAATATTTTAATAAACATATCTGTTTAATAAATCTGCTTTGTTTAAATCAGGGGTGTCCAAACACGGTCCTGGAGGGCCGGTGTGCTGCATAGTTTAGCTCCACCATGTTTTGTTATATTATGTCATGTTATGTTGTATTATATTGAAATGAAAATTATAGTGTTATAGAATTCGCCATTTTAAAACTTTTAAAAAATGTAATAATAATAATTAAAAAGTTAAATGATCAGTATTACTTTTTTGCTGTATTTATAAAACTTTTTCCACTGGAAATATCTCATATACTGTATTATGTTTAATTTCATTGTTCTTATTGACTCATTTTATGATAAAAACATTTTTAAAAATATCTTTGATAGTTTTGCAGTGAAAAAAGGTTAATAATTGTTGACAAAATTGTTCAACATGCAATATTAACAATGTAAAATACTTCTGCAGGATTAATTAACCGTTAATTCATAAACATCTGTTAATGGAAATGAGCTTAAAAAATTAACAAAAAGCACACAGTTATAATTTTATTACTAACATTAACAAACATTAGAAAATACTGTAACAAATTAATTGTTAAACCATTAAAAAAGTTGATGGACCTGATTTTAAAGTATTAGCCAAAAAAAAAACACTGTATATCAAAACATTTTCATCAGAAATTGCATTGCCAAGAGGATCTGAATATAACTGATTTATACATTGGTACTCATGACTTCTTTTCACTTAAATATAGAGAAGCAAATGAATTCTGACGCAGGAATTGTTAGAAACTGTTTAGTAAAGGCAGTGGTGCATACAGTAAAAGACACCATAATCCTTGTTCTTTATCATGTAAACAACATAAATCTAGTTTGTGGAGCAGCAGTATAAATATATTTAGAGACTGCGGCAAATGGAGCAAAGGTATGTTATTAAGGCGACTGACATTACAGCAAGCAATTCTGTGATTCTCTCAGTGAGAGCCCAGAGTCTGTCTCCTTTTTCTTCCTTAGCATTTGGTTGTAACCTTTCCAAGAGTCCTGTGTGAGTCATTGAGACGATAGGTGCCTCTGCTCGTGCTGAATGGTAAGGGCACCAAGCCTGGGCCTTTATGACTCTGACCTTTAACAGACAGCGACGAGGATGAAACCACAACAGTGAAATGAACAGCAAGTGTGCTACCCTCGCAAAATGAAAAATCATTCGCTATTGCACAGATTTATTTATTTATTTTGTTGGGCTTGAGGAGGTCAGTGGCTCGCGCTACGTGATGTGTTACATGTCAAACAAATCGAGTTGTCCCAAATGGCAAGAAATGGAAAAACATTTCAGCTGAAAGTCCGACACATGTACTCTTTCAGAGGAGGAAAGCATTTTCAATACAGTGTTGAACACATACTTAAAGGGATAGTTCACCCAAAAAAAACCCTTTTAATTTATTTACACTAATTCGTGATGTAAGTGGTCATTCGTGATGTTTTTTTTAACCTTTAATTTTTTTTTTTTATAGCTGATTCATCAAATTCTGACACTTTGAAAGTCATAAATCAGAAAACATACAGGCAACACAATATTTAAAAAACAATTCACCCAAAGATGAAAATGACCCTGTTAGGATGTACCGGGGTGCAGATGTACAAAACCACACTGTAAATAAAATCCGTAATTTTGTGGTTTATTTTATAAAAAAAGTAAAATAACGGCCATTAAATTACAGAAATGTACTGTAAAATAACAGGTTGAATTACAGAAATGTACCAGAAATAAAAATTTAAGGAAATTTCTTAAATTTAATGTACATTATTTTACAGATGTCTGTAATTTACCGACCTTTATTTTACGTTTTTTTTCCCAGCACCCCAGCTGCAAAATTTACAGAGTCAAAATTTACAAAGTCAATGTGTGTTCTGCCTATACCAACAGCTACCCAAACACAACAACTACTACACAAGGGCTGTTTCTCAATTCCAAGAATGCAGAGAAGTTACCTCGGAAGAACGAACTTGGGAGATCGCAAGAACAGAGGACGTGTCCTGTGAGAAATGAGATGCTGCGTTCTTCCTGATGGTCACATGACCTTCACGCACTTTTAATCCAAAATTTATTACACATTACAGCATTCATACGACGATTTATTCTTTCCCCATTTTTATAATATATAACATGCATAAAGACCTTACAAATATACGTCGCACAATACACATAAACAGACTTTAATACGAATTTCAACAAATAAACACCCTTAATGTATTTGTCTTTATTAATATTTTCATGGTAATGTTTACTTTAATGGCTTCATTAAGGGAAACTCCCTGAGGTAAATAAGTTATATCTCTGAACTGTATTAATAAATCTATATCAATTGCTGTGCTTCCCACCTCCTTTATTCAGCCGCAATGACTTCTGGGACTTCTCAAGCGAGTTCGATGCCCAAGTCTGCATCGGTGCATCCTTGAAATCAAGAAAACATCTGGGAACTTTCACTCGTCCTACGTTCTTGCAATCTTGAGTTTTGGAACTAAACTTGGCAGTTGATGATGACATTACACGAGAACAGGAAGACACAAGATCACTGAAGAACGCATATTGAGAAACGGCCAAGAAAAAACTTCCTAAAATGGCCTTCTTCTTTTTCTTCTTTAGTTTTTACCGGCAGCTGGCATCCTGTTTGTTGCATTATGTACTATTTTCCATTTATTTTTTCCAGTCCAGTTTCCCTCAGGAAATTCATCAAGCACTTCCTTCCTTTTTCTTCTTTTGCACATTCTAAAATACTTTTGATACTTATTTCTGCGTTTCCAAAACTTATCAGCTGAGTTATCATTTCTTGTCTTTCTTGTATAAATTTACTGCATGATATTAATACGTTTCACTGTCTCATACTCTGTCTTATGGCACTGATTACCAGGGGTGTAGCGACCGGGGTGGGGAGTGGGCGTAAGGGGGGATATATCCTCCTCACTTTTACAGACAGACCATTTAGAAACAGGTGATTAAGAATGTAAACTTTTTGATTTCATACAGCTGTCCCCCCACTTTTAAAATGTCCACTCCGCCCCTGCTGATTACGTAATCCTGTTGCATGTTTTCTCATAATGAAAAGAGATCAGTTTAAATTACTGTCTCATTCTCATTCTGCTTGTAGTTACTAGTTCTTTT
Organism: Danio tinwini; assembly: GCA_903798205.1. Classification (NCBI taxonomy): domain Eukaryota; kingdom Metazoa; phylum Chordata; class Actinopteri; order Cypriniformes; family Danionidae; genus Danio; species Danio tinwini. The sequence goes on from CAIGQZ010033112.1 coordinate 14,601,602, forward strand.
CTACTCATATTGTTATTCCGCACTACCCTTACTTTATTCTGTATTGAATACATATGCCTTCCCTTTGCCTCTTCATTCCATTTTTTTTGCTATTTATTCATTGTCTTTCTCCATATGCTTTTTTCTAAAATGGCCGACATGCTGAAGCCATTTGATAGAGTTCGGACCCATTTTTTTTAGAACATACCATATGAAAAATTATATAAATTCTAAAGCAAAGCAAAAATATTCTAAAAGACAACACATACTGTATAATAGTAACATGCAACATAAAGTATATATCTCACAAATATCTACAAAAGTGTCTGATAAATGTGTTGCATCAAAATCAATGGTTTCCTTGATCTATCCCCCATGATGTCATTGGAAATGGACACTTTAAAATAGCTGCTTTTCCTGCATACAGGTTTGGCTGTTTGGAGGTGACCCAGAATCTAAGTGGGACAGTATTAGTTGTTTCTTAATTTTAATCATGAAAAATAAACTATTATGTTTTCAACAAATGTGCTGTGATTTATTTTAAATGTTAAATCAAAAAAATAAATTTTAAGTTCAATCAAACTACACTAGAGCGAAAAATAAGCAAACAGCAAATGATTTTGCAGTTTGTTAATGGAGCATTTCTAATCATACAAAACAGTCAAGTTTAGTGATGGTGAAATGAAGCTTTCTGAACCAGTGAACCGCTCGACTCAATTGTATCGGAAAAAAAATCGTTACTTGAAGCTTTTTAAATCAGAGCTCGATAAGGACCTCTGCTGGTTAAAGTGTGGGAAAGCAGTGTGTTGCAAAAATGTCAAATGTTCACAACAGACCAACTCATTCATGTAGTAATACAACAATAATAATATAAATTACTCAATTATAAATTACTCAATTACTGTAGTTTTCACACATAAGGTATGTTACATTACACCACCCATGACTGTAGTAAAATCCAAGGTATTCAAAAGTATTTTCATTTATCTTATTCCAACTGGTCCTACACCCACCCACTCGTTCCAATCGGGGACCAAACCAGCGATTCCTGCATAGGAGACGAATGCTCTAAGGAGAAGGCTATGGGAGTGAAGCTTTCAGGCTGCACTCGCCAGCTTGCCTCCCTTACACCCTATACTACAATATTGTGGCCTTCTTTAAAAATAGTTGTAAATAATACACTAATACACTTTAGTATGGTTCAAAAGCTTTTTACTATAAATTACTATTGTATTTTAGTTGAAATACCTGTGCGTGGGACCGGTGTAGTGCTTTGAAACATTAGAATTGTATGTAATTGACTCCTAATCTCTCTCTATACACTTTACTAACCCACGAGGGTGTTTCAAAATTTGACGCAGTCTCGTGGGTATAGATGAAAATTAAGCTTTGGACGTCACTGATCACGTGATTATGGCAAAACGAATCAAGCTCCGGTACACTGCTTCACTGCAAGATTTTTTGATACATGCTTCGAAGCCTCTGTGCACAACATTACATCACTACAGTAAAGTATAGTAAATTGTGTGTAAAATAGAAACTGTTTGTGAGTTAATGCATGCTTACAAAATTGCCTAAATAAAAGCCATAGTCACAGCCTATTTGTGACATACCCCATTTTTTTTTTACCAGTTTTGGTGTGAGATTTTAAATCTGTCAGACGGACACAGTCAGAATTTTATCATGGTCTCTCCATGCTGTATAATGGTGTTGGATAGTGGCTTTTATTTTGAAGCTTCTAAAAGCAAGAAAATAAATAAAGATCTAATGAATTCTGACATTAAAGGAAATCTATATTTTTTGACACACAGTGCAGAAATGAATCTGCACAACATAAGTTGTGGTATCACATATACTTGAATAAAATGATACAATTTTAACATGATGGATTTTTATGTTATATAGTTTTTATTATTATTTTGTAGTTTAACATTGCTTTGAACTTCAAAGTCTGTTGCTGTCAAAAAAGTGACTGTTCAAACCCCAGCTGACATTCAAAACAAAAGATCTATAAACGACTCTTAAATCCATCCTGGAGTCCTCTATCTGTTTTTTGTTTTTGGTCCCTTTGTGTTTGGATTCCTAATCGAAAGCAGTTCTATATGTTTGTTGGGGTTGAATCCTATGGGAAAGCAGTACTAAAATTAATATTTGATGGAGCATTGCACCACCAACCTTTCCAGTTTCCCTCAGGTTGGAGACCCTTTCACTGACCTTTCAATGCACACCTGCCCCTATGCTGCTTTTAGCCCAGCTGCTCGTCTGAATCTAAAAGATGAACTAAGATCAATATGGAGCACTAACTGTAACCACATGAGGACAGGAATTTTGACTCTCCATCAATAAGGTTCCATCAGCCAGTGTCAATTGCTGTTGTAATTTCACGTGTTGCATAAGCTAGAATGTGTCCGGCAAATACTTTTTAGCAAAGAAAGAATGCATAATTGAATGTGATTGAGCAGTGGTTCCCAAAGTAGGGGTCATGGGACAATGTAGAGGGGTCGCTTGGTGATTTAATAAAAATCAAATATACTATATTAAATATTACTATATATTTAATCTAGACAGAATATTAAATTAGCATTTACTAGTTACATAAAAAAACAGCATGCAAATAAATAGCCATCAGCCTTTTGATATTTTTCTTTCTATTTGGATTGTGACCCCTGGGGTGTTTACATTATATTAATAATATAATTGTAATATTTAATATTAATTGCGTTAGTTGCAGCAGATTGATTTTACAGTACTATGGTAAACTTTTGACACCTTCATGGCACGTACATTAAAAATATATTTTAAAAAGATAAAAAAAATCTGACACCACTGAAGATAGAGGATGATCTTCAAGTAGTGGTCTCCAAAAATAAACCAAGAATAGTCTTGTGCAGTAAACATTGTGCCCACCAGTCTCATTAGATGAGGTTAATATTAAATTAAACAAATGAATAAATGACAAAATAATAATAATATGATTGTTAGACTTTTTTGTGTTGTCAATATGCGTATGCTTATATAAGCCTACTGGTGTGTGTGCACCATTGTGTGCAACGCTTGTATGTTTATTACCACCTTTGAGGATAGTGGGGGTCGTGAGTCACTGTAATTGTTATTTTGGAGGTCACTGGCTCAAAAGTTTGGGAACCCCTGATATAGAGCACCAATTTATGATGTCACCATAAAGGTTTTTGACATGAAATTAACCTGTGTATTGCATTTTGAAATATCATTTCCTGGTTTCTCAGCTCTCTATCCTTTCTTATCTCTTCCATTTCCGTTTGCTCAGAATAGTCAAAAAGGCCCTTTTTATGCAGTTTACTGTCAGGAAGGAACAATGCAAAAAATATAAGAGGCTTACTTAAAGGTTTTGTCTTGTTTTTAGTCCAGATAAAAAAAAAACATTTAAAAATCAAGAAGCATTTTTTTAGACAAGCAAAAATTATTGCCTGGTTTTCTGAAAAAAAATAAATAAATAAAAAAATAAGTAAAAATGGTGTGTTTTTTCTTAAAACAAGCAAAACTGTTTGGTAGTGGGATAAGAAAAGTAGTCTGAAAAAAAGCTTTTCTTAAGGAAAAACTCATTTATTTTCTTTTCCGGCTTAATCCCTGGGTTGCCACAGTGGAATGAACCGCCAACTTATCCAGCATACGTTTTTAAGCAGCGAATGCCCTTCTAGCTGCAACCCATCACTGGAAAACATCCATACACAAACACACTACTGACAATTTTAGCTTACCCAATTCACTTATAGTGCATGTTTTTAGACTTGTGGGGGAAACCGGAGCAACGGAGGAAACCCATGCAAACACAGGTAGAACATGCAAACTCCATACAGAACTGTGCCAACTGACTCTGCCAAATCTCGAACCAGTGACCTTCTGGCTGTGAGGCGAACGTGCTACCCACTGTGCCACCGTGCAGCTAAGGAAAAACTCACTTAATTATATTTTTTTCTGACCTCTAAAAAATACTTTAAACGCTTCTATAAAAAAAAATATTTTTTAATGCTTCTTGATTTAAGAATTTTTAGATATTTCAAATAAAAGCAAGCCAAAACCTCTGAGTAAAGATTTTAGTTTTTTATTTTTTTGCTGTGAATTTGCCATGTCCTGCTGTGTCATGTCTCATCAAGTGTAGACCGAATCATCATGCTACTCATGTCAGGTGTAGACACTGTTATTCCACATGTGAAATTTAGCTACATAGATTAACAGTCAGTTTTATAATGGTTAGTTTTCTGAAATGAAACTAACTTTTTATAAACTTTTTTTTATTAATGCATTACCTACACATACAGAACAATGCCAGGGGTGTACATAAAAAAGATAAGAAAAGCATAATAGACTTATATAGAAGTACATAGACTCGATAGGTAAAACAAAGTAAAAATTACATAATAGCAAAAAAGATAATATTATAAATATTATTTTTATAATATAAAAAAATAATATTACAAATAATAGTAAGCTTTGCTAACTCACAATAAATTAAATGTGTCCAAACAAATAGACAGTTTTTACAGCTTTTTTGTTTGTACCCTCCTTAATGGTATTTTTTATAAATATTTACCACTGAAAAGAGGTTTCTGACTGCTAAATTTACAACGATGGATATGAAACTTGGGGAGTGTAGTCAAAAGATTGGTAACATAAGCTTCATTTTCTAGCTTCTTATCATAATAAAAAAGCAAAAATAACATTAATACAGTAAAAAAAAATGACAGCACTTTATCGTTTACAAATGTACATATGGTGGAAGATAAACCTTTTGTATACTGACAATGGCAGAAAATATGAGATATTTTTTCTGCGTATAATGAACAGAATGAACAACTGACATACATGTTTTCAATAAATCTGGTTAAAACATGCTTAACAGGGTAAAATTTGTGTAGTATCTTAAATGAATTTTTTTGTAATTAGATATTTATTAGGCAATACCCAAAGTTTCCTTCAATCAGTATTTTGAATAAACTTGGATTATAGAAAGTGACATAGAGTATGGTTTACTAACCAATTTTTTAATAATAGACGTATGTTCTTATTATCATTCTTTTTGCTTAATGAAAAAAATGTCACAAAATATCAGCAGGCTAAAAAAAAGAGACATTCTTGGAGTATAAAACTTTAACATACATCACAAACTACTTAAACAATTATTCAAAGTCATTGTTTTCATGTATCACTCTGCAGTCTTCATAAAACAGCTAATTAAATCATTTAAACTCAAAATAATCTTTCATGTTAATTTATTTGACAAGTAACTTTTTTAACATTCAAGTACATCAAGGCACATTTTAGCACCTGTAAACTTTAACAGATACAGTTGAAGTCCATTTTTTTGCCTTCCCATTAATGTAAAATAATGTTTTCCAAGTTATCTTTAACAAGCCAAGGACATTTTCACTGTGTTTCTTGTAAAACAAAAATAATTCATTTGAAGTCATAATAAGTCTTATTTCCTATAGTTTATTTCTTGAATTAAAGCATTTTAAAAAAAACAAAAACAAAACAAAAACAATTTTAAGGTCAGTATTATTAGCCTCCATAAGAAAAAAATTACTGTATATTTTTTAAATGTCTACACAACAAACCAGTTATACAATAACTTGACTAATTATTCCAACTTTCTAGTTAACATAAGTCTTTAAAATACACTTTAATCTGAATCAAATAATACAGAATATGTAAAGGGACTTTGTCTGTATACAACTATCTTGCAAAATAACTAGTAAAATATTATGCACTGACTGTCATCATGGGAAAGACAAAAAAGTAGTTATTAGAAATGACTAGTGACTAAAAACTAAATTTTATCAATGTGCTACATCTGTTCTCTGGTATTTGCTGGCTCTTTGTAAATTTAAGACTGCATTTCCTAACGTAAAACTATGTACACTCAATTTCTGATTAATAATATAGCCTATGCAGAGTCGAGGACTTCCTGTATTAAAAGTTTTAAAATCGCTATTGAAAACAAAAGTGCTTGCGTCACCGAGAGTGTGTGAGAGAGACCTCTGTCATATGTTCACAGTCTGCCACCGATGGCTGATTTCGCTTCTCCGTGGCATTTCGACACAAAAATACACGTCCAAATTTAGGGGGGTCAGAGGGGGGGCCAAGCTTGCATCTCCATGATGAAAACTCTCTCTGGTGTTTTGGAGCCACCTTATAAGCTACAAATCAAAAACATACAGTACTCCTTTTTGAAGTCCGTGCCAGCACGGACACAGATGTTAGCAAACGTATTCTCAATTTGCTTACAGTGAATAGTAATATAATTTAACATAAATTAAGCGTTTTTTTTGAGCAAGTAAATTAATTGCAAATGTGTTCAGAAATGATTCAGTCGTTGATCTGGCCAGTACAATGAGGGCCAGGCATGTCGTGACAGGCTGTTAACCTCAAACTTCAACCAAATCAATTCTTGCCGTCTCTGTGTTACTTTGCTACACCACAAGGACAACACAATAATTGGCTTTGCCCCTTTTCACCTCCTGTCTGACACCTGCATTCTCTCTCTTTTTCTCTCTGTGAGGAAAGTTTAAATTAGGGTGCAGGTTTGCTGGTCCTAGATCAGGGCTGTAGATGTAATGTCATTGCCATGTGATGGAATACACTGAAATGACCAGAGATAGAAACTTGCTGTATTTCTGTTGATCCCTTCTCTGTGTTTATCTGCTTTTTTAAATGTATCTCTGCCTCTCTATGTCCTTGCCGCATAGGGAAAGACCTTTTTGTAAGGTGACAAAAGACAGTGAGTAAGACTTGAAATGCTGCATTATTGAGGTACTGATTTCTTCTTCTGACAGCTTGGATGTGCAGCAGTGTGAAATATATATATAACCTTTTTTTTTATACATTTCATTTTGTGCTTAAAATGAATAAAGTCCACAGATGAACCCTCAATAATAAATTTTGGTTTTGCTAACAAATACATCACATGACATGGCTCTTTGAGTATAGAGCTCTGGCTTGGAGACCATAACTAAGTTGTCTAGAAACACTCAAAATATGTCTATGCTTTTATATATATATATATATATATATATATATATA
>CAIGQZ010033112.1:14618639-14634350 GCA_903798205.1 Danio tinwini
TTTTTTGTGTGTATTGTTTTGTTTAATTGTTTTATTTATTTTTTTAGAACTTCTATAATTGGTTACAGATTAATCCCTTTGTGTATGGAACTTCTATTAAAAATATTAAATATGTTGTGATCTTAAGATGTCATATTTTGAAGTCAGAAAGACAATTACAACCTCAAATCTAAAAAAAGTTGTGACATTATGGAAAACACAAATAAAAAAAAGAAAATAGTGATTTCCAAATGTACTTTGACCTGTATTTCATTGCAGACAATGCAACAGACATTATTTAACGTGTTCTTCATGATCCTTATAAACATAAATGTATTCCAATTTTCATTCTTGCAACACATTTCAAAAAAGTTGGAATAGTAAATCACTTACCACTTTGTAATGTTGGCATTCCTTTTCACAACACTTGAAAAACATTTAGGGACTGAAGAGTGTTTCAGGTGTAATTTTGTCCCATTCTTTCTTTAAACAAGTCTTAAAGTGAGTAACATTACGGTGTCTTCATTGTCGCATTTTGCGCTTCAAAATACACCACACATTCTCTATTGCAGACAGGTCAGGACTGCAGGCAGGCCAAGTCCAGTGCTTCTGGACACTGTTAATATAGGTATTTTTGCACAATACAGTTTTAACTGGCATTTGTGGATGTGAACTAAAAATGAAAAATCATACTAGTTTGCATTATTTAATTTAAAGTTAACATGAACCAACATTGAACTACTTTGTTTCTAATAACTAGTGTTAACAAAGATGAATAAATACTGCAATAAATGTAATGTTCATGTTAGTAAATACATAAAGCAAGCTAGCATTAGCTAAGGCCATACTCACACTATGTACAGTTGCCTTGAACCTGGCCAAAGCACGCTGGTCTTCCCTCCCGTCTTCCCCGATGGCCCGCATTCACATTATATTCGGGCCTGGGCGCACTTACATCATCGATGATGCGCTGCTCAATAAGCACTCTCACTCAGCATACTGGAGATTTCTTTAGTTATATCGTTTAAGTCGTTTGATATGCAGTGACATGCAGTCTAATATTTCTCCAAACAGATCAGCCACTTTTGACGCTCATAAACAATCATAAAGTCCTCATGCTACAGGAATTAGGTAGTTTGCTGAAGGCACAGCTGACTTGCAGTGAGGGATTTACGACAGTTCTAATCTACGACAGTTTGCGTTCATTGAACAGTACGAATGATTAATTAATCCCTATCAAACAGTCCCTTAAAAGTCACGTCTCGCTTTCAGTTTCGGGCTTAGGCACACTTGCACTGTAACCGAGTGAACTGCGCTCTGGCCCACCTCTTCCAACCGGGCCAGGGCCGCCCAAGTGTACTGCGCCTGAGCCCGATTCATAGCACTCACACTTCTCAAACGATCCTGGAAAGGGGCCTGGGCATTGTTCGGATAGCATAGTGTGAGTAAGCCCTAATACAACTTTTTTGTAAACACTTTTAATATTACCTAATATGACTTTTCTATTTTAATGTCTTAAGAACTAATTTTAAATATAAATTTAATCTCATTTTAATTAGATTCTCACATCTTTTTTTAGAATGATGACCAGAGTAATTAGATTGTGTAATGTCTTAAGATCGAATTTTAAATAGAATCTTCACATTTTCCCCATGATCATCTTCTGATTTTAATTATAATCCTATCTTTTTTAAAAGAGTCCCCCTTCCCCTCACATTAAAATTTTAAAAGTGTGACTGAGATGACCAGATTTTCTGATGTGGAAAAAGAGAGACAGGCAAAAGTGTATTTTTCATAAGTCATAACACGAAAAATAGAGCTTAAAAACTAAACGTCTAATCATCCAAAATGACACCTGAGCAATTGATTTCCAAATATACCAGAGCACATTCCACTGAGCAAACTGTATATTTCATTTGCATACAAATTAAGTATGCCATCTGACCCAGGACCAGAGCTGGTACATTTTCACACTGCCTTACTTTTTTTTGGTCCAATTTCTGAGACGCTTGTCACATTTCTTGATATGTGAAATACACACAGCTTTTGAAAATCATAATTCAAAGCCTTGTTTCCCTCCTGGAAGCATAAAATCCTGATTCATCAAAACTAAATGAGCTGATCCCAGACGTCTCATGGATCTAAGGCAGAACTGACGGAAGAGCAAAGTTGAGGTGTAAACCACGCAGACAGAGTGAGAGAGAGTGAAGAATAATGCCAATCAGATTGTAAAAATCTCCTAGCCTCCTGCTGCCTCCTTCTTGCAGCTGTCAATTTCACTTACCGCCAAGAAGGAGATAGAGAAAGGTGTAGGTGTTTGTGTGTGTGCAACAATCTCAGAAAGTTGTTAGTACTGGCCAATAATTGGCCAGAAACCCACAGGACTATAATGATCAAAGAGCAACTTCAGCAATGGTCACAAAGTTAAGGTTGTATTCTGTTATATATGAAGTCAAAACCCTTGATTCACTGTCTGCAGACCAGAGCTGGAGAATAATTGAATTGCTCTCTCTTCAGCTTCGTCAAGAATGACTCTTACTGTATTCAGAACCCACAAGTCACAATTTAAGCATCTCAAGATCACTTCACATCCATTTGGTCAGAGCTCTTCAGCTTTGAAATTTTCGCTCTTGAATCACTAAGTAATAAAGCCTTAAAATAGGTGATATTTAATGGCATTCTGAATGATTTTGTCTCTTTTTTTCCCTCCAACATCGCATGCTGCTTTTAAGGTATTTCTGAAAGAGTCTGCTGTTATCCAATAATTCGACGTTCAAAATTGCGAGCTTAAAAAAGCATACCGTCTGGTTTTTATGTTAAGGTAATTGTCGAAAGCAATTGTTTTAATGGCTTCTACAACCTTTCTTCTAATGGCTGACTACATTTTCTAGTTGAAGTCACCTAACCGCACAACAAAAGGGAGTCTTTGGCTGCATTGTGAATTGGCTATTGTTAAAATATCCCATTAAACATCTAAAGGTGACTTTTCTTTTCACAGAAATGACACGAAGAAGCGCACGGCGGAGCCTAAGAGAGAGTGTAAGAGGTATTGATTGACTGTATTCGCCTCCATCTCGCTTCTTCTGTCCACTTCCTTTTTTGTTTGGCTATAGTGATCATCCTTCTCTTTCTCTCTCTCTCTTTCTTCTTTTCTGTGGGCATGTTTTGCTCATTTAACTTCATTACAGCGGCTGACAGCCAGAAAGTCAACAAAACCAGTGCACAGCCTGGTATGATCACCTGCCGACCCCTGTTCCTTCCCCCACGGGTCCATCTCGGCCCCTCATGGGTTATTGAGGCCCGTTTCCCTGCAGTCCATTGCTCAATTGCATTGATAACAGTCTGACAGGCCACAGCAGAAGCCAGAAAACACTGTCCCTCCTTTTTTGCCGGCAAGCCCGTTCAGCAAGGTCACCGATCCCCAACTGACAGCCCAACTGCCAGCTACAAACTGCCTCGAAATGAAAGAATTTCTCTGAAGTGTCGAGTACGCCTGTCTGCCAGCCTCTTTCTGAAAGGAGGAGAGGAAGCAGGCCACCGCGGAGAAAAAGTCCAGGCATCCTTCCAGCAGAATTCAGTATCAACAAAGCAACATTTCTCTCCCCCGACCATAACCAACCTCCCTGAGTCAACATTTGCACAAAGCTGAACGTCCGATCCATATGTACCCGTGGGACCAGGGTGAATGTCAACGTTATGGTTATGAGTTATTTATAAGATCACATAATACCTTATTCATTAAACATGAAGTTGTCGATCTGGAATGAGGAATCAGAAAAGTGCAGTTCCATATTAAGGGCCTGACATAAACCATACGCTGAGTGATTTACACCTCAGCAGGTTTACAAATAGATGGTCTAGGGCATGCTGGGATTGAGAACTGCAGTTTTTGAAAATGTATTTTTGTTTAGCTGTATTAAAAATGCATGACCAAAAAAAAACTTGAGGAGTGGCTTTAACAGTGTTTCGTGACTGAGATGTTGCACATTTTACGATTTTAAATTTAGACATGCTGGTACTGCTGTTTCAGAAACCAAACAGTGGTGCTATATTTGCTCCCGGGGTCACAGAGGAAGCAAAATGCCATGCTTTAAAACATTGATTTTTAATGATGCCCAATATATACACAATATATAACTGCGTGATTCTGGCAGTATTTGTTAAAATAGTTGGTTGAACCCTCTCACTCTTATATGCCTCTGCCAATGCATTGATGAAATCAACAGTAGGATGTGAGAAATATTTCTTCAGAAAAACTAAGACAAACCAAAATTATTACATTTGGGAACAAAGATGAGGTTCTCAATGTAGATGTGTATTGGCTCTAGGGGTCAAACAAAAAATCAAGACGAGAATCTAGAGTCTGCTATGATTCTAGAGTCAGATCTTAGATTCAGGTGGTAAGTAATACAGTGCATTTATTGTGTATAGCCATACACCCAAAGCACTTTACAATCATGGGGGGGGGGGGGGTCTCTCTCCACTCCACCACCACTGTGCAGCATCCACTTGGATGATGCGACAGCAGCCACAGGACAATGGTGCCAGTGCGTTCACCACACACTATTGGTGGAGTGGAGAGACTTTGTTAGAGACAATTCGGTGGATGGGGAGGATTGGGAGGCCATGATGGGTAAGGGCCAATGGAGGGAATTTGGCCAGAACACTAGGGTTACTTTCCTATTCTTTTACGAGAAGTGCCATGACCAAAGAGAGTCAGGACCTCTGTTTAACATCTCATCCGAAAGACAGCACTCGTTAACAGTATGGTGTCCCTTTTACTATACTGGAGCATTAGGACTCACACAGACCACAGGTTGAGCGCCCCTTGCTGGTCTGACTAACACCACTTCCAACAGCAACCCAGTTTTTACCATGTGGTTTTCGATCCAGGTACTGACAGGCTCAGCACTGCTTAGCTTCAATGAATAACTGGTCTTGAGCTGCAGGGTGATTTGGCTGTGGTTGCCATGTCAAAGCAGTAACTAAACATATCTCATCTAAGCATTGTGTGATTCATGCAGGAATTAAGTCATCCTAAAGATTCTCATGGTATATACTGTAGTTTTGGAATGTTTGATTCTTTCATAAATTGAGTAATCTGAAAATACCTTCTGTCCTGTAGCATTGGAAAGTCTTATTATAATTTAATTGTTTCATCCTGGATTTAAAACTCTCACTCTTATTGTTGTGATCACCAGTGGTGTTGCTGCCACTGAAAATCACTTTGCATATATACATTGTAATGAACTACAACTCCCAAAACTCTTTACACTCATCTACTCCTGCCACAGCTGATAGTCATCCAGACACACACCACATACCCTCTCCCTGTTCTAGTGATTTGGTTTAACAGAAATAAATCTTTCTCTCATACAGTATGTAGCACTGGAAAGTCAGTTTAAGTAAAGTTATTGGTTCATCTAAAATGATTATTATTTTATATGTAGAATTGTAATGTCGGATTTTTCAAGCTTTATGCTTGGTCGTACCTGTCATATTAGAGATTCCGATTCCTTTTAGTGAATTAGTTAATCTTAAATTACTATTTTTCATATAAAGCATTGGAAAGTTAATTTGAATGTATCTCATATGTTTTAAAAAAAAGTTGTAGAGTAAACTACCACATCAAAACTGTCTTCCCAACTGTAATATATTCAACATTTTTATCCCAAAGCTTGTTGATTATATAAAAGTTACGGGTGCGTTATGCATCATCTGCTATTAGCTATTATTCACAATAAGGATGGTCTGAATTTGAATCGGTCATTAATACAATAATGTTACGTGACGGACTTGCACTTTCCTCTGATGGAGGGGGTGTTTGGTCGATGGTGACAGGACGGTGACACTGCTGCACACTGACTCTCTCTCTCTTTCATTAATCACTCTTTATCAGCATGAAGAGAGAACAGATCAGGCCTCTTCACAGAATGCAGGGGCTGCCTGGCAACATGGTGATACTCTGTCATAAATAACAACCCACTGCGTCTCTGTTTCATAAGCCATTCCTGCCTTGTGGCTCTATTTTTGTTTGCCTCCCAGGACGGCTGGCTGTCGGATAAACACTGTAAATTTGAGAGAATGCGAGATGCAGGGGCTATTCTGAGCTGCAGGCTTCGTCGTGTTGATGTTACAACATTTTGGCTTTACACCAGAGAGGTTTCAGCAGGGGGTCCGTGGCAGGCTCGCTCAGGATTTATAACAGTGCGTTTGTAATGCTGAATGTTCCCTAAGAGAAGCGAGCAGACCAAGTCAGTGTGCGGCAGGGTGGTGTTTGTGGAATAATTATTTTTATATATCATTATCATGTATTTGCATATGGAGTCAACACATGAACAGGCCACTTTATTAGGTACACCTTGCTTGTGCCAACACTGCCTTATTTCTTTGTGGCATACATCGAAAAAAAATAAAACTACAGTGTCTTTCATTTAAAGTAATTTTTAAACACTGGATTAATTGAAAAAAAAAGATTTCTGTTTTTTTATTATTATATTTTACCAATTTTATTTAGTTTGCTTTAAAGTTTTTCTCAAAGTAGTATTTTTACATTAAACCGGCATTTTTTAAGACATGGCGTTTTTACCACTTGGCGTCACTCATTGCTCACCAGGTAGCGTTAGCTATCTGCCATTCGAAGATGGTCTGTAGCCAATGCAAATCCCATTTAGACAAGATAAGCATTCAGCATCCTTTTTCATGTAATATGATCTGAGTTTTTGACCTAAGCATTTACTGTACAATGGCAAAAATCTTTTTAGGATGCTTTAACATCTGTTGTTCGATTAATTTGGTCAACAATTGGTCAGGGCAACAAATGATACATTGTAGCATTATTCTGCCGTTTTTGGGTCCTTTTCACACTACACTGACTGCTTTGGTCCGAACCAGTTGAAAAGAACCAAAATGCAGTCATGTGACAAAATCCACATCACTCATTGGCCAGATGTTATTGAACATATTTCCTGAACTGCTTTTCGATTTGTCAGAATTAACGAGCGGGAAAATGCCAATGGAACTCCCGCAAGTAAACAAACCAGCAGACACACAATGTCACTTTTTACTATGGAGGGACATCTGCGCTGTCTGATTATATCTCTGGTCATAGTATACAATAAAGTTTGTATACATTACTTAGACAAACTGTACATTTCAAGAATGAAGTGCGGCTGCAGCTGGAAAACAATGTTTTAATGCATTGCAAACAACGAAGGCATATCGCAGTACACTTCCGGAGGAGGCGTATATTAATTTAGCTAAACTGCGACATAGTCATCTTCCGGAAATATTACTAACGATCTATCAGGTAATGTCCCCCCCCCCCCCCCTCTGTTTCAAATTGTTGGTAAAGAACTCTAGTGCGATTCAACCGATCTAAGCAAGGCAGGAGTGAAAACACCCTTAGAGACATGTTTCTATTTCTGCAACATTGCCATTGCCACAATGAATGTAATCAACCCTCCTCCACCCCCATCCACCCCTATAAGAACAATAAATATTTTGATTAATAATAAAATAATGTTTTATAAAATATAAAATTAATACATTTTTCAGTTTCAAAGTTTGAGGAAAATTTACACATTTTTTTTGCAAATTTTTTTTTATAGGTTAATCCAAAGCAAAATTATACTTTGATGTAAGGGTAAAAGTGTTTTTCTACAATTTTTTTTCTCTTGACTACAAAATAAAATAGATACAGATTAAAAAAAAATGTTTAAGTTTGAACCAAAAGTAAATTGTACTCTGAAAAACTAAAAAAATAACTGTAATGTATTAGAGTAATGTTTTAAAGTTGGTTCCAAGTACCTTTTTTCAGGGTAGATTCAACAAGCTGCTGAAAACATTTCTCAGAGCAAATGTTAATTCATATTGACATTAAAACATCACAGTTGCTTTAGAATCATAGGCTCGGATTCAAGATGCAAATCACACATCCCAAAGGTGCTCTATTGGTTTGAGATCTGGTGCTTGGGGAGGCCATTTGAATGTTCTAAACTTACTGTCATGTTTAATAAACTAGTTTAAGATGATCTGAGCTTGGTGACTTTGTGTTATCCAACTGGAAGTAGCCTTCAAAAGATACAGTGGTCTTAAGGGGATGGAGATGGTCAAATGCTATACTACGTATACCTGAATGAATGATAGAAATTTCGATTACATTTTTTTATTGTTCAGGTTTGGTGGAACTGTTGCTTCAGTGTCTTTCTTCTTCTGTTGCTTATCTGATTATGGTTTCATCATGTTCAGACTGAGATGCTCTTCTGCAGACCTTGATTGTTACAAGTGGTTATTTGTGTTAGACTCTAAAAGACTCTAAGATTACACTCTAAACATTCTGGGTTATAATAACCCAGTGTTGGGTAAAAAAAATTTACAAACACAACTCACAACTGTTCAACTCTGGTATGTGTTTTGTGCGGCGGATGCCCTTCCAGCCATTCCACTGTGGCAACAAGTGGAATAAGCTAAAGGGTAATCAGTGAGTAAATTTACATTACACTCTTGAACCCAATGGTTGAGTTTGTCCATGTTTGACTCTAGAACGGGTTACAACAGACCAGCATTTTTGAGAATTTACTTTTCTATTAGCTCAAACAATTTAAACCGTTCTCCACTGACCTCTGGCATCAACAAGGCAGTTTACCAACAGAACTGCCATTCTCTGGATATTTTCTTTTTTTCAGACCATTCTCTGTAATCTTAGATTTGGTTGTATTTAAAATCCCTTTTCGATACTGTACAGTCGCTTTTGAAAAACTCAGACCAGCCTGTCTGACTCCAACAACCATATCATGTTGTCACAATATGTTCAGCTTGAACTTCAGTATATTGTCTTGATTTTATTTATTTTGAACAGACACTTAAAACCATTCTTCAGACAAAATACATTTCATACTGTAATAATAAACAAAAACTAAATGTCATAGATGTGGATCTATTTTTCCTAAAACTATATTGCTCATCAGCTAAAAGATTGTCCGTTTCCGTGAAATTATCAAGAATTTCAAAAGACTTTCCAAGACTTTCCAAATGTAAAAAAAACTGGGATAGTCTATAATTTGTAAAGTAGTGCTTATCTCCAGATTTATAAAGTGGTATTATCTTTGCAATTTTCATTTTGTTTGAAAGTTTATCAGATTGGAAAGACCTATTACAAGTATAGGTTAACGGCTCTGCGATTTCTTCAATCACTTACTTTATTATATTCATATCAGCATTATTCACATGATGCCTAATTGTATTGGAGTGTTGCCATCTAATCATGGCTGATTAGATTTTTGCAATAACAAACAGTTGAACATGCATACCTAATAAAGTGGCTTGTTAGTGTGTATATAGAGTACACATCACAGAGTACAATATGATGAGGAAATAGTACAGCATATGCATCATACTTTTTAAACTGTTCTCTCATAAAGATGCTTCATTTGATTATAAATATATATAATAGAGGCTGAGTCTGACCCGAGGAACTAAAATTTCAGATTCAGCTTTTAAATTTCTGGGTTGATTTGCTTTGCACACATTAAACCAATTAAACCAATTAGATAAGTGGGTCAGAGACTTTCAGAATTCTAAATGATATGTTTCCTCCAGAAATGTGTTGCATGTGTGTCACTAATAATTCAGTGACCTGATTTTTGGGCATATCTTTCCAGTTGATGTCAGGAATTTTTATTCAAGGATATGATCTTTAAAATATGTTTATATTTGATATAGAAGACTTGCATCTTTACAAGTGTATCAAAGATAAATTACCAGTCACAGTCTTTTAATAGAGAAATTGTATTTTTTGCATCATAAAGCCATTTAATTTTGCCATATAATTTCTGTCTTACATTTGCTTAGAATTTAAATGCATTACTTACAGTAACTCTAAAGATTCACATGATTAAGTTATAAAATGAACAGACTCTGCATTCACCAGAGTTTTAAACATTTAAGTGATTAGTTTAAATGTGTACATTTACTCATTACATCTCATTATTAAAAAAAATAAACATTACTAAAACGTTATTGTAATTATATAAAACAGTGTGTAAATTTTTTCTTTAGTTAACAGGACAGTCAAAAAACAGACATGAAACTTGGATAATAGAAACTGCTAAGTTTGTTAAGTCAGTTGGCGTTTCTGTGTGGAGTTTGCATGTTCTCCCTGTGTTCATGTGGGTTTCCTCCAGGTGCTCCGGTTTCCCCTACAGTCCAAACCCTGCAGGCACATGACATCAACATGATGTCATATTGACGTTGTACCCCAATGTCGTAGGGAAATTGGGTTAACGTCAGAACCCAGCGTCAGGCCGACGTCAATGTCCAACATCCAACCTAAAATCAACCTAAAATCAACCAAATATCAACGTCTAATTGTGTTACACCTTGACGTTGTGTGGACGTTACCACTATGACATCTATCAGACGATGGATTATGGTCACTTTCCAACACAACCTAAAATCAACCAAATATAAACGTAATTAGACATCAAAATAACGCTGTCCTACGATGCTGACAAGACATTGAATTTTGGTCACCTGATGTCATGACCTAAATCTAACCTTATATTAACGTCTTATGATGTTGTGTGCCTGCTGGGAAGATATGTGCCATAGGTGAATTGAAAAAGCTACGTTGGCCGCAGTGTATGCGTGTGAATGTTAGAGTGTATGGGTGTTTTCCAGTGCTGGGTTGCCGCTGGAAGGGCATCAGCTGTGTAAAATATATGCTGGATAAGTTGGCGGATCATTCCGCTGTGACAACAGCTGATAAATAAATGGACTAAGCCTAAGGAAAATTAATGAATAAACATATGAATGATAACACAAATACTATATATATAATCAGCCAATTGAAGCAACTGCATTTAAACATGTAAACATAGTCAAGACAATCTGCCAAAGTTCAAACCAAGCATCAGAACAGAGAATATTCCATTCAAGTTCACTCTACTTAAATAGTATCCATAGTACAGTAACTAGATCCCAGTCTAGCAGAGCACCTTTGGCATGTGCTGTATATAAAGTAAAGCCAAAATACAGAGGTACTGAATCCTGCAAAATGCAAATCTGCTTTTTACAGGACCCATTATGTCTTAAGTTAAATGTGAGCACTTACAATATTTAAAATGCCATTATGAAGAGACTGAATGTGCAAATCTTAAATTTAGAACTGTTTCGTCAGGGTATCAATTTTACATATATTTCCATTTGCTCAACAATTAGCCAATGGAATGGAAAAGGAAATGTTTTTGGGAAGCCACTTTAATACCAGCTCAAAACAGCAAATTACAGAAAAGATTTTATTTGATCAGCATCTAAGAAATGAGGAGTGTAATTTTGTCAAAACTGAAGAGACATTAATGTTTCTCAAAACTTAGTGACCTGCTATTCTAGATAGCATTAAGGCTGGTGCTTTTGCTCTCAAATTGTAATCGCCCAGTTGTCCAAGATACTTCATCTTGCTCAGAATTTGAGATGTTATCGTATATTGCCTATAGATAAGGCAAGCTCATAATGCACTGCGAGACGTTCAGTGATAAATATCCATCGGGGAGGGTAGACTGAGCCAAGGGAAACAGGAAATAGTTGGGTCTAATTAAGAAAACATATTATTTGAGTCAATGAATGTGCACGCAACATATTTTGGTTGGTGATTAAAGGATCAAATTGTTAACTCAGCTAGCTTGTGCCATGTGAAGCTGACTTGTAGCAGATCTGATGCTTAAACTTATGAAATTCCTGATGTTGTCTGTTTAAAATGTAAAAAAAAAGGTATTTAAATCTCACAATTTAGGTATCATAATTCATATATTTTCCTCACACTGATGATTTAACTTCTTTAAACTCCCACTTTTTCCTCGTAATACTAAGTTATGTCTTGTAATTTAGTACTCTTGCTGTTCTGATTTTTTCTTAGAATTCTGAAATTACTTGTTATTCAGACATAAACTCAGATATAAACACTGTGTGGAAAATGAAATCATAATTGTAAAAGGTAAAAGTGCCCCTAATATGCAATTATACATTTGTTTTGGAGGTCAATAGGTTTATATCCATTCAAGGCCAAAATATTGCTTTATTTTGTCATAATGTACATGTTCACACACATTTCAGAAAGTCTCAAATGTTTTGTTCAATCAGGCTCTTAAAACATCTCCTTTCTAAGAGCCTATAATACTCTGTCTACCATTTAAAAACCCATGTCAGAAGCCAAATGGCCATTACCATATCTGAATGTGCAGAAGATAAAAATCTTTTACCCCCTGCAATTATAAACTCTGTATGACAGTAACAATTGCATTTATTAATTCCTATCAATTTCAACCCACCTCTTTGGAAAAAAACTAGGTGATCAAGCCGAACATTCATCCCAATCATGACTTAAGCAGGAAATTGCCAGTTGTAAGTTTATAATTAGTAGCTGTGTGTAATTCCTCTACAACATCAGCATACACATGTATGTCTACCAAAAGCTTAATGAAAACTTTAACCACCTTTGGACACCAAAACAAACTAAAATACTGTACAAGCACTGGTAATACATGACATAATGGTCGCAATATTGAAAAACTATGATAACAACATATTTAGATCTGTGTATGCTTTATCTGATTTTCTTTTAAATATTTGATGATAATAGCCAATCATACATGTTCCTGTTGAACTTATGAATGCAATGCCAATTAGAGGCCTCAAGATTAGTCATCATAAAAAAAGATAAATTTCAGTGATTATAATGGGATTTTTTTTAAGTTCTAGAATAAATGTTGTCTCTACAATAAGTGTTTCCATTTGCAACACAGGCTTGATGGGAAAATGTGCCCAGGGATACATTTTTGAGAACTGAGAATTATGTACTTATGGGTCTATATGGCTGCATTTTGTGTGTAAAAAAAGAGCTATGGGTGGTACCGCTGACCGCTTACCTCTATATCCACAGCTTTTCCAGTGTGACTGGTTTGTTCAGTAGCTCACCATGAATGATACTAGATTTGGACATGGAGCAGACCAGGGGTGGGTTTCCCAAAAAACTACATAACTCGCAGCTGAACTACCATAGTGCGATGCATCGTTGGGGAAATGAGCGATGTAGTGATGAGTGTTTCCCAAAACCTTAGTTTCTCTGTCGCAGATGCGGTCGTTTGTACCACGTTATTTATAATGTAAAACATCCACAAAAATGCTCTAAACGGGATGGAGTAACAACTTCTTTAAAGAAAAATCCCATAACTTTTTGTGCAAATTATATTAATTTATACGCATTAAAAAAATCCAATATTAATTTTCATAAAAACATGCTCTTGTTTTCCATATTAATTGAAATTTAAATGAACAGCACATATAGGGCCAATGTTTCCTTTACAAATGTTATTGAGAATATTCCATATTCTATTCTAAAACATAAAAACACTTAGCTAAACAATATTATAATCTCATATATAAACCACTAATGGTTGTAATTTACAGAAGGCCATTTATTAAGGAATTAAGAAAAATCCTACTTAATAATAATAATAATAATAATAATAATAAATCTTCTTCATGTTATTATTATTATTATTATTATTATTATTATTATTATTATTATTAGTAGTAGTAGTAGTAGTAGTAGTAGTAGTAGTATTAAGTAGGATCTTGTTTATTGTAAAAGTCTATTTTTGCAATTTGACACATTCAAACCACAACAGGCCCATGTCATATACCGTACAAATACATTTCTTAATAAATAACCTACTATAAATAAAAATCATTTACGTATGCTATATATTTTTGTTTTCACAAGCTTTGGAGGCATACATTTTGCTTTTAAATAATAGGTCACCTATAGCTTTCCTCATGAGCCATGGCTTAAAAATGGCATAAATGTTTTTAAAGTGCACTACGAAGGGAGTGCAATTGTCAATAAATTGATTGCACTGTACAAATACTTTGAAAGTAAACTATGCCTAAGAAAGACAACGAGATGGAACGTTCTGAATGAATAGGGCATAGAGGGGATAACTGGAAATAGAACACATCAGGTATTTTCCTTCTAACTACAGCTCTAAATGGTAAAGTTGCAAACATACAAGTTGCGATGCAGTTTCATTGGAACGATGGATTTAGGAAACACCAAATTAACAAACTATGTTTGTAACAACGGGACTTGCAACCTTAGTTGGCTAATGATGGTTTTCAGAAACGCACCCCAGACTAGGGTTTGAGTCCAGCAAAAGACAGTTCCAGAAAACAGGTAAAATGAAACCGGAAAAAAGCCATGTCTCATCGTGATAGATGCATGTGGCCAGAGGGCCTTTTCTTTTTTTTATTTGTTGTCGAAAATATTGAAAATATACTCCAAATATGTCAATATTGGCATGGTTTAGGGAAGGGTGTATCAGACAATATCAAGCTGATATATTATCTACGATGACAGGCTAAACGTGTTCTCTCACAGATGTGTGTGTGTGCAGGACATACACAGAAATGTACAAAGCAACCTCTAGTGGATTTATGAGCAAAACGTGCTCCAGTAACGTATTTTAGATTGTCAAAAATATACATGTGACCTCTAATAGATTTGTGAAAGCAAAAGCTGCAAGAAGAAGTGGCCCCTGGTATGTATTTCTCGGATCTCCAAAATGTATACCTGTGCACATATTTCCAAAGAGCCTGGGTTGTCCATTTGGCATAATGTTAACTGCACAAACCTGCTAAAAATAGTTATGTATGAGTCAAAAGATTTGACATAATTAACCAGTAAGTAGGCATACAATGATTATGTATGGAAGTTCAGAATCAGTTCTTGCATTTAAGAGACAATAACTTAATTGGGAATACACTTCAATCTTTAAAACTCTGCAGATCTTATAATCACAAACAGCTTCATTACAAAATTCATGAAAAGTAAGATTCATAAATACAATAATAAATTTGGCACATTGTGATGAATTGACTCTAAATTGCAGAGAAAATGTCAGAAATGTTGCATAAATAATGTAAAAAAATATTCATTTTTATTTCAGAGGCAGAAATGTGTTTCCATAGATTCAATTTCTCCTTTTCTTCATTTATCCTAACCCTCTATCTTACATCTTGATTTAGTCTCTGCTTCTGTGTGCGTGTTTGAACACTGGATTGATTTGTGTCTGTGGATACGAGTAAACAGCTTAGGATAGAAGAGTGCTTCGCATCTGATTGACGGTTCCCATGACGGCAGGTGCATTCCAATAAATGTCATCTAATATCCAATGGAGATGTGTTTCCCCAAAAGAGCTTGATCCACCTCCACCCAAGACAGACTAACCCCAGTGCAGCTCTGTCTCCTGCCTAAACATTTATGACATTTACAGTGCATTATCCAGTTCAGAAGTAGTGAAGGGCAGAGAGAAAGCGAGAGAGAGAGAGAGAGAGAGAGAGTGTCATGTTTTATAGGGTTGGAGTCTGGCGCCGCTGTGCTGCTGGTGGAGGACAGTCATGTAGTCAGGCTTGGCAGAAAATAGCCCAGGTGCTGTAGCCTCAACTCATGGCAAATAATACTCGACCATGTGTTAATAAACAAAATCAAGTAATTATGGAGTAATAGACATCTGTGAAGGACATGTCAAGCCTCATGAAACCATAATATAAATAAAAAAACTGAAATAAACAGTAAATATTAATACATCACTTATAGCATAGATAGACAGACAGACAGATAGATAGATAGATAGATAGATAGATAGATAGATAGATAGATAGATAGATAGATAGATA
>CAIGQZ010033112.1:14639350-14654079 GCA_903798205.1 Danio tinwini
TAACCCTTTAAGGTGACATGCTGACTGACTGACTGACTGACTGACAGGTGCGTAATGCGTGAGGCCAGCAAACACAACGTAGCTTTCAGTAAGCATGAACACAATTTCCATAATTATACTGTATATAAAAAGGTCTATGGTTCTGCATACAACAACAAAAAAAATTATCTTGCTGGAGTTCATAGCCATTTCACTACTTCAGGAAGCATTAATGCCGCTCTGTAGGTCGATTGGAGATATTCATAAATATTCCAACTAATAAATGTTGGAGACATACTTACTACATAAACGCGCTACATTACACTTCAGCAGCGTTTATTTAAGAGCGCACAAGAAAATCTGCATGAGCAGTTTTTATTTAAGGGCGTGCAAGAAGTTTTGCACACAAACAGATGAAATTGGAGCGCAAGCAAAGAGATTTGCATGCTCGTATTACATAAATGCGATCTCGACTTGCAATACTGCGCTCACGACATGACACTGAAATAACGCCATAGGTAGTTGGTAGATCTGTGCAAAAGACCTGCCTCCACAGCTGGAAAAAATCCTAGAGGAAACACTGTACTATATAGATAAATCCATACAAAAACTAACAGAAATAGGTGTACAAAGCATAACTAATTATTAAAAACTACAGTAGTAACTAAAATACAAAAATAACAATAATAATTAGATATATGTTTTAAAAAAAGGTATATACATTCACCGGCCAATTTATTAGGGACACCTGTCCGATTGCTCAACACAAATTTCTAATCAGCCAATCACATGGCAGCAAGTCAATGCATTTAGGCATGTAGACATGGTAAAGACGATCTGCTGCAGTTCAAACCGAGCATAAGAATGGGGAAGAAAGGTGATTTAAGTGACTTTGAACGTGGCATGGTTGTTCGTGCCAGACAAGATCCAGTGAGTGGCAGTTCAGTGGGGGCACAAATGCCTTGTTGATGCCAGAGGTCAGAGGTGAATGGCCAGACGAGTTCAAGCTGATAGAAAGGCAACAGTGACTCAAATAGCCACTTATTACAACCAAGGTATGCAGAAGAGCATCACTGAGGTGGATGGGCTACAGCAGCAGAAGACCACACTGGGTGCCACTTTTGTAAGCTAAGAACAGGCTACAATTCGTGCAGGCACACCAAGAAGATTGGAAGATTGGAAAAATGTTGCCTGGTCTGATAAGTCTCGATGTCTGCTGCGACATTCGAATGGTAGGGTCAGAAATTGGCATCAACAACACAAAAGCATGGATCCAACCTGCCTTGTATCAACACTGTAAAAAATAAAAAGTTGAGTTAACTTAAAATTTTAAAGCAACCAGCTGCAAAGGAATTTTGAGTTTATTAAACTTCAGTGGTTGAAGTTGTGCCAAATTATTTGTTTAAATTGACCAAAAAGGCTGGTTTAAGTCAAGTATACTTTATGGAATAATTTGGCACAACTTCAAACACTGAAGCTTAATAAACTCAAAATTTATTTGTAGCCGGTTGCTTTACATTTTTAAAGTTACCTCAACTTTTTATTTTTTGAAGATATGGACAAATAAAAATTTAAAAGTCTCCTCAACTGAATATTTTACTTTCATTGAACAAACAATTCCAAACATGCAGC
Organism: Danio tinwini; assembly: GCA_903798205.1. Classification (NCBI taxonomy): domain Eukaryota; kingdom Metazoa; phylum Chordata; class Actinopteri; order Cypriniformes; family Danionidae; genus Danio; species Danio tinwini. The sequence continues at coordinate 14,640,962 of CAIGQZ010033112.1, forward strand.
TGAATCATTTTTATGAGTAAATTCAACTCTGAGCTCTAAAATATGTCCACCTAAAATACAATTTTAAACTGAGTTAACTATTTGTAAGTTGGATTTTTACAGTGAATGATTCAGGCTGGTGGTGGTAGTTTAATGGTGTGGGGGGTATTTTCTTGCACCTTTTGGGCCGATTAGTACTAATTGAGCACCGTGACAACGCCACCGCCTACCTGAGTATTGTTGCTGACCATGTCCATCCCTTTATGACCACAGTGTACTCCTCTTCTGATGGCTTCTTTCAGCAAAATAACACATCATGTCATAAAGTGTGGATCATCTTGAACATCTGGTTTCTTGAACATGAAAATGAGTTCACTGTACACTAATGGCCTCTACAGTACGCAGATCTCAATTCAATAAAGCACCTTTAGGATGTGGTGGAACGGGAGATTCACGCCATGTGCAGCCGACAAATCTACAGCAACTGTGTGATGCTATCATGTCAATATGGACCAGAATCTCTGAGGAATATTTCCGGTACCTTGTTGAATTTATGCCACGAAGCATTAAGGTAGTTTTGAAGGCAAAACTGTCCAACCTGGCAGTCCATCCTGGTACTAGTAAAGTGTGCCTAATAAAGTGGCTGATGATTGTATATAAATCCATGTAGGTTTATCAAATGAGACAAGTTATAAATATATCACAGTACATCATATTTGTTTTTTTTCAATTCCAGTTTTCAAAAGATTCAATCTAATCCAATTGTGCCCCCCCCAAAAAAATGTAATCTGTTTTGCTGATGTAAATTTGACTCCATATAACCATCTGGATTACTCATCATAATGAGGACCTGCCATTTAAATCTTAAAGCTCCTATGAATAATGAGGCTTCTAAAATAATAATAATAATAATGTCAGGAAATGAGGCATGCTATGGGCTAAACGGTTACTGGAAAGGTATTTTGGTCCATCTCTTAAGCATCTTTTATTAGTAGTTTGCCTTGGTGAATCATTGATGTGATTTAGCAGAAGGAAACAAATCTTATTTGAAACATCCTCTTTCATCCCTTCAAAGCAACAGCTAATCCCCCTTCGTCCCTTAAAAGGGGAGACGGAATCTTTCTCCTCTTTTCAAACAGGGAGGTTCCATCTTTGTTAAGTGGCGGGTGATTTTACAGTCACTTTGAAATCAAGGTTGCATACATGCTGAACTCTGCATTGTGACTCCTCCAGGTCCACTCATGAAATGTTCCCACACTTGTGAGTTAACTGAGCCATTCATTTACATCAGCAAGGCAAATTAGGCAATCCATTATGGTCCTCTGTTTAAACAAATTACTCTGCGCACATCAGCCTTGGTGTGTTTACAGCTCTGTGTGGGGAAAAGGGGGGCTGTGGGGGCAGAAGGTCATGTGTGCATTAATGAGATAAGGCTGTATTTAAAGTGTGTGTGTGTGTGTTTTTTCAGAGCAGGATGGATGAATGTCCATCGAAGTGCTGATGCAGCAGTGTCCGTCCTCTGCTCATCCTTTTTCAGTTTCGCTCATCCTTCTTCATCCTCCTCCTCCTCCACACAATCTATCGCCATGTTTGCTCATTGATCTGTGAGTCTGACAATAGATGCAAAGCGAAAGAAAGCTTTCCCTCTCCAATAGAGAGAGGAGTCATTGCCTTTTAAGACACTCGCTGTCTCGCTTGCATGAGTGACTGTTGCGCCGCTGCAGTAAATAAACTATTAAAAAGGCACAGAGACAAAATGTAATTACGGAACACTTCAATGACCTTCCTGTTAAAAATCACAACTTCATTCCACTGAAGCTGCTGTGTTAGCTTTACTTGAAGTCCAGTCTCCATTCAAATTGCCACACCTCATTGGGTAAAGTTTAGATTAGAAGACATTTATAAGTTTGCTGTGACAGGACAGTGGGTGGATAGATAGATGGATAGATAGACTAGACTGATCAATATTAGTTTAGATCAATGGATGCACAGATGGAAGATGAATAAATGGACGGATGGAGAATAGATGGACAGATTGTAATTGTCTGTGACATGTCAAGCCTTATGAAATCATAATATAATTAAATAACTGAAATAAACTATAAATATTAATATATGGATGGATGGATGGATGGATGGATGGAAGGGCAGATGGATGAATAGATACTACAGTTTTTTTTCATTGGTTTGGCTCATTTCTTGAAACAGAAATTACATTCTCAAAACAACATGGACAAACCTCCAAACCACTTGGCAATTGTTCACAACAGAATAGATTTTTCTCATTCATGTCATCAAATTTCAAATGTGTGAGTACATCTTTGCAAATGAATAAGTACAGATAGCCTACATATAGCACAATTTCCAAGTGAATAGATCTAGTTGATCTAAACTGATCGTTGATTCTCAGTTCAATGGTCGTTCGCTTCAAAATGGGTCAGCGTCATTTCATTGTATAAGTCATCACATGCACAATAGTCTGTTCAATTGTCAAAATTAGTCAAGAACAAAATACCTTGAATATCATATGTGGCTCCGTGGAACATTTGATACATTTATTACAGCAACTGACATTCAGTTAAAACTAGAACTTGACTAACAAAGGAGGAATTTCACACATCTCAGATGACCAATCAAGCACTGCAGGCTGCATATTATTTTCATTGTTTTTTGTTTGTGTGTTTATATTATAGTATATTTTGCTGTATATAGTACATTTTTATTCTGATGTATGTTAATTACTTTATGTGTGTGATTGATAATAGTTACAATTTCATTGGCATTATGAGTGCAATGTATGATGTCTAACCTTGGAGGCTACTCTTAACCTAGAATTCCAACAGTATATTGCGGCAATTCAAAACTTTTTGATTTAATGGCTAATTCAGATGAATTTGTACGATCTTATTTCTACAGTTTAGTATGATTTGCTTATCCCTAATTATGGTTGGGTTTAGGGGTGAGGTTGGGTGCCATGCCTCTTTTTAAAAATTTTCGTACACGTTAGAATTAGCCACTGAACTGACAAAACGTAAAATAGTTACATTTCCTCGTGAGATCAGACTGATAATCCTTATTTCTTATAATTTTTTAATCATATCAATTTATTTCATTTAGTTTTTTACACAAATGCATTCTGTCCAAAGACAAAAAAATGTTCAGTAACCATTTTCAAAAACTGGGCTAAGACTGAAAGATGGACATGAGGGATATTTCAATGGTCCTCTGTCATAGTGACAAAACATCTAAACATTTTGACTTGCAGTGCTTACGCAATGCCAAAGGGACAAAGGATTTTTTTTGTGAGTGAGCTATAGTGTGCTGAACTGTAAGACTGTTTTGCAAAACAATCTTAGAGTATTGAGAATGCAATTCCTGTTTTAAGAACTGAGCCAAACCAATAGAGAAAAACTGTAATATACATAAATGGATGCACGGATGGATGAATAGATAAATGTGAGGTTGGACAGATGGATGGATGAATGGACATGCAGATATATGGATGTATGGACAGGTGGATGTGGACGGATAATGAACAGGCAGATGTTTGGTTGATTGGATGGATGGACAAACTGATTGATGACAGATAGATAGGTAGACAGACAGACAGTAAACAAATGGATGGGAGTTAGATAAAATAAGTGGATAGATAAATGGACAGAAGGTTTGTTTGATGGATTTATGTACAGTTTGATGGATAAATGGACGGATGGATGGATTTAGATTTAAAAATGGGCAGACAGACATACAAAAAGACAGTAGACAGGTGAATAGGCAGCTGGATGGAAGCATGGATGAACGAATGACAGTTGAACGAATGGATGAACAAAAGGACAGATAGATGAATGGATGGACACGTGGACAGGTGGATGGATAAATAGATGGGGAAGGATGGATGGACAGATAAATAAATAGACTGAATGTTGGATGAATGGAACGACAGATAGATGGATAAATGGACAAACAGCCAGCATGACAGACTGATATTTTTAGACAGAACTGACTGAGAATAGACAGATAAATAAACATCTCTTTAGTGTCCTAAACTCTAGACACTTTAAAGCCTCTTGAGAAAAGCTGATTTGTCTGAAATAATTAAATGGCATCTCTGTGTAATGACAGAGCCTGTGACGACACCATTTGGACAGGCCAGTCATGCTGTCCTCAAGATGTGCTTCAGTGATTAGATCAGCCTTTTGACGAGAGTGACAGTCAACTCTGGGCTTAAGTGGACCATAGTAAAAAAAAATATTTTCACTATTGCCACTTAATGTCAGCACATTGTCAGTCACAGGGGATCTACGGTATATCTTGATGTGTATAAAAGAGCAGAAAATGTGTTTACAGTAAATAAAATTATAATGGAAGCAGCCAGTTCAGCCAACTGAAAAATGGTTTAAAATATGGATTGGTTTACCATATCACACCATTTGTGAAAGGGTTAAACTCCAACCACACATTGGTAATTTATGAGTATAGCTAAATAAAAAGTGAACCTATTTTTCATGATCTATACAACATGGTTTAAATGGATTGAGGCATTTCACTGCTTCATAGCAGTTACATTGATCTGCAGATGTACAGATCAATGGATGGATGGATGGACAGATATAAATACGTATAAATACATAGATCAATAGACAGGTGAATGGATGAACAGATGGACAAATAATGAAGATGTGGATAAATAAATGGATGGAGAGGGGGATGGGAATGTGGATAAATGGATGTATGGAAAATAGACAAGTGGTTTAAAAAGACCGATGCACACGTGGATAAACAATGACTGCATAGGTGGATGGATGAATTGTTGTAAGTATGTGGTGAAAAAAATGATGGATAGATTGACAGATGGATAAATGGATAGATGTATAGATGGATTAGATAGACTGGTGGATTTGTGCATTGACAGACAGATAGGTGAATGGATGGACATTTGATGATACTGTATATACACTCACTGGGCACTTTATTAGGTACACCTTACTAGAACTGGGTTGGACCTCCTTTTGCCTTCAGAACTGCCTTAATGCTTCGTGGCATTGATTCAACAATGTACTGAAAATATTCCTCAGAGATTTTGATCCATATTGACAGGATAGCATCATGCAGTTGCTGTGAATTTGTCGGCTGCACATCCATGATACGAATCTCCAGTTCCACCACATCCCAAAGGCGCTCTATTGGATTGAGGTCTGCTGATTATGGAGGCCATTCGTGTACAAGAACTTAATGTCATGTTCAAGAAACTAGTCTGAGATGATTCGTGCTTTATGACATGGTGTGTTATTCTGTTGGAAGTAGCCATTCAAAGATGGGTACACTGTGGTCATAAAGGGATGGACATGGTCAGCAACAATACTCAGGTAGGCTGTGGTAGTGACAGGATGCTCAATTGGTACTAATAGGCCCAAAGTGTGCCAAGAAAATATCCCCCACTTCATTAAACTACCACCACCAGCCTGAGCTGTTGATGCAAGGCAGGATGGATCCATGCTTTCATGTTGTTGATGCCAAATTCTGACCCTACCATCTCAATGTTGCAGCAAAAATCGAGACTCGTGAGACCAGGCAACGTTTTTCCAATCTTTTATTGTCCAATTTTGGTGAGCCTGTGTGAATTGTAGCCTCAGTTTCCTGTTCTTAGCTGACATGAGTGGCACCTGGCGTGTTCTTCGGCTGCTGTAGCCCATCGCTTTCAAGGTTGGATGTGTTGTGCATTCAGAGATGCTCTTCTGCATACCTCGGTTGTAAATTACAATTACAAATTATTACAGTTATTTGAGTTACTGTTGCCTTACTATCAGCTCAAACCAGTCTGGCCATTTTCCTCTGACCTCTGGCATCAACAAGGCATTTGTGCCCATAGAACTGCCACTCACTGAATATTTTCCCTTTTTCGGACCATTCTCTGTAAACCCTAGAGATGGTTGTGCGTGAAAATCCCAGTAGATCAGCAATTTCTGAAATAGTCAGACCAGCCCGTCTGGCACCAACAACCATTCTATGTTCAAAGTCAGTTAAATCACCTTTCTTCCCTATTCTGATGCTCAGTTTGAACTGCAGCAGATCGTCTTGAGCATGTCTACATGCCTAAATGCATTGAGTTGCTGCCATGGACTGACTAATTAAAAATTTACATAAATGAGCAGTTGGACAGGTGTACCTAATAAAGTAGCCGGTGAGTGTAGATGCATAGTATAAAGCTAGCTTGATACGTTCACTATGCAATTTAGGAAGCTGGCTAATTAGAAGTGCACTTGTTTAGTTTTTCATGATCCATAAATCACTGTTTAAATGGAAATACACACACTCCACAGCAATTGCTTATGCATAACCAGAAGTTATTGAAAAGTAGTTCTGCTTGGAAATTATGATTTATTTTGGCAACTTTACAGCTCAAGTATTTTATTTCTACCAAGATTTTATCCAAGTACTTTATTAAAAAAACAAGCTTAACATTTCTGCTTTTAAACCCTCCCACCCGCTGTTAGGCACTCGTTATAAGTTGTAAACACATTACCAGCTCATTTTTGAGCTCATTATTGTCTGTGATAATCGACAGCACGCCACAGATGCTGCTCGTAGACACCGAGTTGCAAATAACCTGGAATATTTCTTTAATGTTGGTTGTAGTTTGAAATCGTGATTTAAATGGCCATTTAAGGGGTTTTTACAATAATTATATCATGCAGCACAATGAAAAGGCAAGCGTTTGGCAGTGCATTAAAGAACTGGTAGCCTCTTAACATCAGGCTATTCACAACGGCCTTGAACGAATTTGGATCTGATGCAGAAGCAGATGCCAAGTGAATGGATATGCAAACAGCCTTTGGAAATAATATTCAGTTTATTGGCCTTGAATTCATTGAGCACTTGGATGATGTACCCCACTGCTTCTATTTAATGACCATCGTGTTTAAAAGCCCCTCGTACTGTAAATCTTCAGTTTAAATTTGCCTGCAGTGTGCAGAGGTCTGGCAATGGGAGTGTGAGGAACAGACTGAGACACTTGCTGTCACTTCGTTCCCCACCTTGTCATTCCTGCCAAGGCCTGAGTGACTCAGGAGATGAAACACCTGTGGGAAGCTTTGTCCTCTTATTAAAGCCAAGCGTCAAATTGAAAGACTGTTATTTAGCACATACTGCTGACTTTGGAAAAATGGACCACTCAGAGCGGGAATGGAAAACAGGGTTTGAGGAAGGCAGACTCTGAGCCTTTTAATACATTATACAGCATTAATGAGAAATAGATGGAAAAAAAGATTACAGCAGGAAAGGCTTATGGTTTTATTTAATACCCAAACAAAAAAAAAATCAGATGTTTATTCCCCACAGATTTTCACTGAATAAGCAAAATCATTAAATTGCCTCTCAAGATTCCTTCATTTTAAATAGCGGCACTGATGGAGTGACGAGGGTCTGAATATGAATCTCTTTGATTATGGTGTAAAGAATTTCTTTTAATTAAGCTGAGTATAATCATTGAACGCAGGCTTATTCGCATCGAACAGTTAATTATTGATTTCTTTTGCGAAGTGACAATGTAATTATTGCATGCTGGCAAAACTGATCTAAGATGTCAGTCAGGCTTGTTTAATCAACGAGGTTGGTCTTCTGTGTAACCTTTCAGGGGTCTAATTAGGTGGATTTTCGCCTCTCTGTTTATGAGGTAATGAAACAGTTTCATTCAAATTATGATGGACAAAAGGTTTGATTCCTAGTTGAGAACTTTTATATTCATGTTGCATTATATCTCTTGTCTCTCTGTTTACCTACCTTCAAGTCATTCCAATTCTTTCGGCTACTTTTTGGATGTTTGATGGAGAGGGGAAAATGTTTTCCATGTATGGCAATATGTAGTGTCAAATGTACCAGAGAGGCACTAGCCTATAAACGTTGGCTTGTCCGTGCAATTATATGACTCACATAAATGGGGAAAATACAATTACATTATCTGTGCACTTTGATTGAATCCCAGATATCTTGAAAGTAATCTGGATATAATCAGAAAACTCAAATTATTGTGCAGCAGAGACTTGTTATTTATAATTTAAAATTTTAAATGCTTAATATTTCTCTTGGAAAGTAAAACTTAGTTTTTGGATATTCCTAATAGTTGGTCACAAATCACACAAGGACAAATTATTTAATTAGATAATTTGGATTACATTTGGGGCTCTGGACAACAAAACACTCATGAGTATCTTTTTTTAAAATTGAGAAATAGATTATTTGAAAACTGAATAAATGAGCTTTCCATTCCAGGAACTGAGTTTGACACCCCTGGTAGGCCCTGAATAGAATGACACTATCTGGTAATCTGAGGGTTCCAAAATTGCCTTTAAAGCTGTCTTTAAAGTGTTAAAGTGAATTGCAATATTTATACTTACCTTTTGATATCTTTAAAGTTGTAAATTTGAAAAACTATATTCAAGAAAAGGTGCATTTTGATGTTTCTAAAGCATAAAAATACCATAATATGTTTGCAGATATTAAAGAAACATGCCAAGTGAACATACTTTTTTGTCTGAAAAATAATGCTGAAGTCAGATATTCTGCTTTGAAAACCAGAACGTTGTTTTTGTTTTGGTAATTTTAACCTGCCCAATGCCAGTTTAGCACCTGTTTCAACAAATTTAAATACAGCCATTCAGAAGCACAGAATATAAGGTTTATAATATAAGATTTATAATCTATTTAATACATATTAACCCAACTATCTGCTGCTTTTTTCAGTATATGGCAATAAGTGTCATGTAAAATGGCATTTAAACTCACATTGTTAGCATTTAACAGTGAATAAAGCACATGAGGTTTACCTGAGGTGATCATTGTCATAGTTTTGTGTTGTTTAGCTGTAAGAAATAGAAGCCGTTTCTAATATATCAATTTGAGGTGTTGGTTAGGATAAAAAGTCCATTTAATATGGAAAATATTCCTTCTATTGGGTGCTTTTGCTTTTATTTAAATCACTTGCTCCTGTCCTCAATCTGGCAACCTGCGCATGCATTTGTTTTGATCCAGGAGTGCAATATCTAGTTCAACCACTGGCTGTCATACTCACATACTGCACCTTTATTATTCTTATGTATTTTTTTGGCTATTTCTAATATTATGTCTATAATAAAATAAAAGTTTATTTGTATAGTGCTTTTCACAATAATTATTGTTTCAAAGCAGCTTTACAAAAGGTGCACATTATTGCATTACAATCAAAATAAAAAAGGTTTAGGAGTTGTGTATAGGGCAGACATTATATAAAAGCATAAATATAGCTGTGCAGCATAAGACGTGGTCTAAAATTAAGTATAACAGTATGATATGCAGCTGTGTAATGACAATATTGTATATAAAAAATGTAACCTTGTAATTTTGAAATTGAAAAGAATGTCTGTGTCTTTTAATACAATGACACTGACATGGATTCTACAAAAAAATGCTATAATCTGTATACAAGGCCAGTAGTAAAACTATGCACCTGTACACATACATTCATAATATGAGGATAATTATCTATGTGTATCCTTGGAATAAAAGATTTCAGAATCACAGATATAGATGTTTTTGAGTGCTTTTTGAGCTTGACAATCACTATAAAGGCTCATAATAAGGATTCATAAAAATACAACTTTTATGCATGAAAATGAATGCAAACCCATTTGAAATGCCACATGGGCAAGTAAATAATTATATAATTTTCATGTTTCTGAAATAACCATTTAATGGTCTTGTTAATGGGTTATTCTGAAAATATCAGGGATTTACTTTTCATGATCTGGCTCTCAGTGGCTTCATTCAGGTGAGACAGGGGTGCTCATAGAGAAAGATGTCACTGCGGCTTTTTTTTTTCTTTTAAATTGGCAGTCTGCTGACTGCATCCCTCAGTGCACGAGAGAAATTGAATATGGATATTCGGCTCTCAGTCTCATTTATCCCTCTGGCTTATAGATGGATGTGTATTCAGTGGAAATGAACTTTTGGTGAGTAAATGGAATGGAAAGTGCCTGAAGAGGATCCACAGGAAGAGAGGGTGATATGTGACTGCAGTCGGAGGTATGACTGCCTTTGGTCTCTGGATGCATCATAGACATCAGGATTATTTGATCTGAATAATGCAGCCGGAATTCCAAAATGATTCCAGGAGTAACATGCTGTTTATCCAACCCAGGCTTATGGAAAATACATGCCTGTGGTGACAGCATGCAGAAACGATAGTGTCGCTTGCATGTTTTGCGGCGGTTTGAAAGTGAAATGTCCAGTGCTAAAAAAGTGTGTTCAATTTTCTCAGAAACAGATACATGTGATTGTGGGGAAGAACCTTTCATTACATTGGTTCATACACATATTGCAGCAGTAAATCAAATACCCGATGAGTTGTACTAAAAGGTTAATGTTTCTTCACATTTGTTGAAAAACATTCTACCTACTATATTAAATTTAACTGCAGAGCTGCAGTGTGTTGTGCAAAGTGTGTGTCTACACAGGGTCTCATGCCTGCACATTTAAAGTTCATGTTTTTGTCTTTCTAAACACTTCAATTGATAAACTTCATAGCTGATAATGAGAGTGTGTATCACATAGCTGTAGCCTCTTGTTGTTAAAAACAATATGAAGCAGTAGAGTTGATCGCAGTTGAGCAGAAATATCTTTGTCCAAACCTCCTGTAAATTAATTGAGCACTTTTTTTTTTACTTGCATGTGTCATTATATTATTAGCATTTTACTCACATCAGTTTCATGGTGGATTTACAAGGTCTTTTGACCAGTTAATGTTGGACATATGCATGCAATCTGTTAAAACATCTGCATCTGAGACATACTGCATCTGAGGCAAGTGCAGATTTTGGCCAAATTTCATCACATACACTACCGGTCAAAAGTTTGGGGTCAGTAGGATTTTTAAATGTTTTGAAAATAAGCTTAACCTGCTCACCAAGGCTGCATTTATTTTATCAACAATACAGTAAAAATGGAAAAATTGTGAAATGTTCTTGTACTATAAAATAACTGTTAAAAAGTAATTTAATAATTTATTCCAGTGATTTTGAAGATGAATTTTTAGCTCCATTACTCCAGTCTTCAGAGTCGCATGATCTTTCAGAAATAACTTTTTAATAATAATAATAATAATAATAATAGTAATAATAATAATAGTAATAATAATAATAATAATAATAATAATAATAATTATTATTATTATTATTATTATTATTATTATTATTATTATTAATGGTAGTAGTAATAAAATCAATAATAATTTTCATTTGAAACTACATACAATAATAAAAATAATAAAAATAATTAAATAATAATTCAAAATAATAAATATTTAAAAAAATAAATTTTTTTTACATTTAATAATTGCTACCTTGATGAACAAAATAATTTTCTAAAAAAAAAAAAACATGAAAAAACACTAACTTTAAAAAACTTTTGACCGGTAGTGTACATGCTATACATTGATGTGCCATGCAAAGTCTATTAAGTCAGCATTGGCTAGATAGCAGTTCTAGACTAAGATCCTTTCCACATGTTACTTTTTATAGTTGTATTCATTTTTACTGGTTAAATATTTGCAATACTCACAGGAAGAAGTAAATTGTGACCAAATTGTGGCCTGATAAATAACAAAAAGTGAGGTTCTAAGTGTGTATCATTCACATCTGTCAGTCAGCATTGCATCACTAGATCTGTTTTACTTGGTTCAGTTTAAATCTAATGTTGTCTGCCTCTTAAATGACCAGACAAACTATAGATACAAGCTGAGAAGTTGAGGTTAACATGCCAGAAATTACGAATTTGATTAATGGAAGGAATAAAGCTGGTTCTAGTAAACCTTCAGCATGTGCTTTCAGATGGAGCAGTATCACTGACAAGCTACACAAAATCACATTCAAAATCTATTTCATTAAATGATAATCATTTTGTGATGATCACAGTTGTTTTCATTGCTTCTCAATGAACTACAATTCTGTGCAATATATGCTGCATCTAGATTAGATTAGATTTAACTTTATTGTCATTACACATGTACAAGTACAAGGAAACGAAATGCAGTTTAGGTCTAACCAGAAGTGCAACAGCAGCAAGTGCAGGATACAGGTATAAGTTATAAAGTGCAGTTATAGAAAAACTATGATGATATTTACAAATGGATGTACTATCAACATTATATACAGGTTGTGTTAGCTATTAACAAAGATTTACAATAGATGGATAAATGTACAGGTTGCTATTAATAATCAGAAGTGTGCAGATAGATAAACATAATTACAAATGTATATGTACAGTGGGTGTGTACATAATTACAAATGTGCAGTAGGTATGTACAGATCAAATAAGTGAATCAATCAGTGCAATGAATATGTGCAATTTTTAAATGTGCACATGTTAAGTAGTGCAGTGATTATGAGGAGTCTGAGTTATGAGGAAAGTGTATTAGGGGGGCAAAAAGTCAGTGGGGGGCAGAGTTCAAAAGGGAGACAGCTCTGGGGAAGAAGCTGTTCTTTAGTCTGCTGGTTATTGTCCGGGGGAGCCTGAAGCGCCTGCCAGAAGGCAGGAGAGAAAACAGTCTGTGAGCAGGGTGAGAGGAATCTTTAAGAATACTGCGTGCTCGGCGCAGACAGTGTTTCCTCTGGATGTCCTCTATGGCTGGCAGTGTGGTCCCTGTGATGCGTTGGGCAGTTTTCACCACCCGCTGCAGCGCCTTACGCTCAGCAACAGAGCAGCTTCCATACCAGACTGTGACACAGTTTGTCAGGATGCTTTCTATAGTGCAGCGGTAGAAGTTCACCAAGACGGCTGATGACAGCTGGTTCTTCTTAAGTTGCCTTAAAAAAATAGGCGCTGGTGAGCCTTCTTGACCAGGCTGGAGGTGTTGGTGGTCCAGGAAAGGTCCTTGGAGATGTGGGTGCCCAGGAACTTGAAGGATGAGACAGGCTCGATGGCCATCCCATTGATATGGATGGGATCATGTGAGCCTGTTCGTCCCTTCCTGAAGTCCACAATGAGCTCCTTGGTCTTGTCTGTGTTAAGGAGCAGATTATTGTCGGTGCACCAAGTGGCCAGATGCTGTATCTCCTCCCTGTAGGCAGTCTCTCATCTAAACATACCACATATAATATATATATATATAT
>CAIGQZ010033112.1:14654179-14676044 GCA_903798205.1 Danio tinwini
ATATATATATATATATATATATATTGTTGAAGTCAGAATTATTAAACCCCCTGTTTTTTTTTTCTTCCCAATTTCTGTTTAACGGAGAGAAGATTTTTTTTAACACATTTCTAAACATAATAGTTTTAATAACTCATTTTTAATAACTGATTTATTTTATCTTTGCCATGATGACAGTAATATTTTACAAGATATTTTTCAAGACACTTCTATACAGCTTAAAGTGACATTTAAAGGCTTAACTAGGTTAATTAGGTTAACTAGGCAGGTTAGGGTAATTAGGCAAGTTATTGTATAATAATGGCTTGTACTGTAGACTGTAGATCGAATAACTATTATTATACATACTGTGAAAATTTCCTTGCTCGGTTATACATCATTTGGGAAATATTTAATAAAGAAAAAGGGAGGCTAATAATTCAGACTTTAGTATATATTTTTACTCCAAACTTACATTATAACTTAAGTCCACATTATAATGTTGAGTGTATGAAATAAATCCTTCTGTGAGATGTCTTTTATGTGATTTGTAGTTACACTGAATTGACCAAATCAGTTAAATCTTCTGTTTATAATGCAACACTATAGGGAATTCCTGGGTTTGTTTTTCATGGGTAAGTGATGTTTCTGGGACCTTTGGAGATTTACCACTGATCACACAACCATGCTTCCCTAACAAGACGTGCATGACAATCGCAATTTTGTTTAGGAAATTTCAATGAATCACCCAGTCCAACCAGAAAACCACACTCAGTTAAGGATGTGCATTTATTGTATGAACAAATAGTTTCACTACATAAAATGTCAGTGTATTTTTGTGTATACCAGTTGAACCATCAAGTTTACTTCAGGTACATTAGACATTTCAATCATATGGTGACAGATATGTGAAGCAAACTTTAACATACTGTATAGTTTAGAATTTGTGCACTATTATAACATAGTATTCTGTGAAGAACCACGGTAAAGCAAATCTTCATTAATTGAATATCTGCATCTGTATTATTTGCATGGAAAAAGTTGTTTTATTGAATTTAGTGTTTAGTCTGTAAAATCTGTTGTGAATTGTATATAAAGGAATGTTTATGAAGCTTTGCTTAACCCTGGCCGAGGAATGCAATTTTCCAGTCAGTGTTTCTCTTGTGTGCCAATGAACATTTGCTCTATCAGACTCTCCTGATACAATCTGAGTATTATTGCTCCCAACAGACTGGAGTTAAACTGAATATCAGAGTCGTAGAAATCTGGCTGTAAATCCATGGTGCTCATGCAAAGCTTTTTGTATCACAAATCAGATGCTAAAATGCGAGGGAATATTTTACAGCACGGTCCATTTCCAAAAGGACAGGCTCTTCTCGGCTGTCTGTTCTCTATCTGTTTGGCTCATCAGTGGCCAGGCTGTGAGGTCAGATGGCCGTTGGACATTGGACATCCTCGTCCCTCAGGGTTCATGGCTCTGCGGACCAGAGATGATTAAATGTCTAATGAGTCCAGTGTGAAAATCCAGCACCATCTGGAGGGTACGATCATCCTCTGTTCAACCAGCAGATCTGGAGGACCATCTTGAGAAACAAACCTGTGAACACTCTGCACACATTTCTCTGTGTGTATGCATTAAAAAAAGCAACGACTTGTTGAATAAGATGTACTGTAATGCATGAAGCAAGAATTTTGCTGTACGCCAAAGAAAAGAGTAGAGTATTAAAAACACAGAACTGTGAAGCTGTAAAGTTGTAATCCATTTTTCTGATTGTTTTGGACAGTTGTATAAAACGAGCGTAAGAACAGTTTTCTTGGTCCTCGGATTTAGGGTGAACATACCGTTTTTAAGAATAGTAATCAGGAATGTGAGGTTCATGCTGATGCTGTACACTGTAGGTCAAACACTGGACTGAATAACAGAGAAATCGTAAAACCGTAGGGATGAGAAAAAGGAATTGAATTCTTGTTGAGAGTATTTGATAGCGGTAATGAAACGCTCTGGGGGAAACTGTGGGAAAAATGAGATGTCGCATATAGTCAGACGGAGAAATTAATGGATGATAAAAATATGATTAATGAATTGGGTAGAAATGAAAGACATGAGTAAAATGAGCGTTTACAGGTTTTTAAGAGTATCTGAAATGAAAATTACCTATAAATGGTGGGTCAATTATACAAAATACCTGAATATGAATTAAATATTGAACCACGCATGTAAGTTCTTATAAAAAGCAATGTTATGCATGGCTATATTTGATTATTTACATATTTATTTGTCAGTGATTTCAGTGAAGTTGTATTAATAGTAAAAAGTCACTGTCAGAGCATATTTAACTACACATATACAACATACAGGTTTATCTCCACATTTTCTTTATTGTAAGTTATGCGAACCAGAGCGTCCGGATACCTTTTTACATGATGTGGGAATGTCCAGAGGTGCAAAAACTTTGTGATTCTGTGCTGGACATTTTATTTAAAGTTACAAAAATTTGTTTCCCCAAAGATCCTGTATTGTTATCATTGAATCTTCAACTGCTACAAGTAAGTTGGTACACTCAGAAATAAAGGTACAGGAGCTGTCACTGGGGTAGTACATTTTCAAAAGGTACATATTTGTACACAAGGGGTCCATAATGGTACCTCAAATGTACTTTTTAGGTACATTGGGGTACTAATATGCACCTTTTAGGTACAATTGTGGACCATTTGGGTACACATATGTATCTTTTTAAAAGGTACTGGCCCAGTGACAGTTCCTGTACTTTTATTTCTGAGAGTGTACAGAGGTGGTTTGTATGATTTGTATGTTAAACACTGGTTGCATGCACACTTTTGGAAATACTGTACCTAGAACTGTCATCAGCACGGATCAACCATGCTAAACTGGACATTTTGACTGTGTGGAAAATCTATATACAGTTGAAGTCAGAATTATTAACCCTGAATTATTAGCCCCCCTGTTTTTTTTCCCTTAATTTCTGTTTAATGGAGAGAAGATTTTTTCAACATATTTCTAAGCATAATAGTTTTAATAACTCATTTCTAATAACTGATTTATTTTAAATTTGCCATGATGACAGTAAATAATATTTGACTAGATATTTTTCAAGACACTTCTATACAGCTTAAAGTGACATTTAAAGGCTTAACTAGGTTAATTAGGTTAACTAGGCAGGTTAGGGTAATTAGGCAAGTTATTGTATGATGATGGTTTGTTCTGTAGACTATCAAAAAAATATATAGCCTAAAGGGGCTTAAAAAAAACTAAAAACTAAACAAAAAAAATTTTAAAACTGCTTTTATTCTAGCTGAAACAAAACAAATCAGACTGTGTGAATGTGACATCAAAGAAATCTTAGACACCCTGATAATATGAAAGTCAAATTTAATGTAAATTATTTACTTGCTTGGTCTAAACTTCAGTTATCTTTTGTGTCCTGATGTGCATATTAACAAGGTGTGGGGATGGGGTATATATACAGAGTAATAGCTGTTAAAAGTATTTTTCTATCTCTATATTTAAATATTTGTAAATAAAAACTGAATTACAAAAAATAAGTCACTGTCACAACAAAACAAGCACTTTAATCATTTTTAAATACTTATTCAGCAAAATGTTAGCAGTGAAATGATTACGAAACAAAGCATATATAACTGCATTGTTTTAGACAGACATCCACATTTGTGACATTTAAACAACTTTTTAAAGTGAATGATTCTGCTGTAAGTAAAGAGGACATTTCTCATCTCATATTGTTCCAAAACTGGATGTTTTGCTTTCTTCACTCAATGAAACATGACGTATTTGTTGTGTTGGTGACCAAACATTTTTGGTTACTACATGACTTTCGAATGAACTCAGTTTAAATCAGCTATCAAAAAATAAAAATAAAAAATGAAATTAATAAATAAATGTCAATTAGACATTTGAACAAATATAGATTTTATCAGATAGATCATTCTAATTATCTTGGTAACAGTTTATTTTGATGGTCCAGTAGACTTAGTAGACTGTCTGCTTAATATCTGTTGGTAATGCTCCTTCAACAGACATTTAACTGACTATAAGAAACTTTGCAAGTACATGTCAACTTACACTAACCCTAACCTCAACCCCAACCCCAACCTAACAGTCTACTTAAAATCTAACAGTGATGTGCGGTAAGGTTTGTGACACTTTCAAAGTCAAAAGTCATATGTATAAACAAATCCACCCGATATATTTGCCAACTACCGATTGTGTTTCATATATCATATCAGCATTGTTTCTATACACATGTCAGGTACATATTGGGCCTATAATGTAAAATGTATAGCGTTTAAATATGCCTTTCAAAAACACCCATCTGGATGCTACAGACAACTATAACATGCAACTACACAGCACTACAGTGGATGTGCTCTTTCTCATTCACACACACACACACACACACACACACACACACACACACACACACACACACACACACACACACACACACAAACACACACATGATTCGCACACTGGTCTTACCTTTAGAGTAACGTTACTTGTAAATAAAGTCTTGACATGACTTGAATTACTTTGAAATGATCGTGTTATCTTCTGTCCCGTTCTTTGAAGCAAGTCCTTTAGCTTCGGCATTGGTCTCCCAGTATTTATTCACATTTTGATTGGAAGAAATTTTTGAGCTGATATGGTATATTTTTGCAGGCAGTCAGAGCAAAACAGACTCCTATTGAACTTTACTGCATAGAAGAAGAGCAACCACTAAACAAGAATAAATGTGAGCTCAGGTGCGCCCTCTTCAGTGCGGCAGAGCTACTGCCTGCCTTACCTTATGTTTTTTCACTGTGGCTTTATGTCAGATTTTAGCACTAAATAAGTGATAGACATACATAGAATATATTAAATATTATATGGAAAGCGGGGACATAATAACAATGTCTAGAACAATGATAGTCTATAGCAGGGGTGGGCAAACTCGGTCCTGGAGGGCCGGTGTCCTGCACAGTTTTGCTCCAACACTAATCAAACACTCCTGAGCATGCTAATCAGTGTCTTCAAGATCACTAGAAATCTATAAGCAGGTGTGTTTGATTAGAGTTGGAGCTAACCTGTGCATGACATCGGCCCTCCAGGACCGAGTTTGCCCACCCCTGATCTAGAATGTACAGTATAAAAACATTTTAATAAAGCATTACATCGGTAGCATACAATGAATGAGCAAAAGGGGCGGGCTCAAGCCAGTTTTCAAGGGATTGCGCGATCTGACGTGAGGTCCAGCTCGGGCTGCCTCTTCTCCTACGCTGTAATTGAACAGGAAATATGCAAAATACAGTGATTTTGATCATAAAAATGATGGAAATCATTTGAATCATAGAGAAATTGCATCTATAGCACAGATCAGTGGAAAAAAAAAGATTTTATCATTAGTATACATCCTATGATGGCAGGTGAGGATGATGACAGGTGAGGTCCTGCCTCTGACCGCATGTACCTGTAATATGAATTAGTTACACATTGTAACTTAAATTTAACAAGCAGACCATTAAAATAAAGTGTGACCAATATGTTTAAGATGGTTTTGAACTACAGTAGGTGTTTGATACCAGCATGAACAAACGTAGGAATATATTCTCATATAAAACCTTACTGTTACTGGTAGAAAGCTCTTGTTTGACAGCTTTCCAATCGTGATTTAATTGGAAATGTTGCAAACAATTCGTTAGTTTGTTAAACTTTTTTTTTTATGTAGGCTGTGCTTATGAATACAGTCTTAGCATTTTGCTGTAGACAGAGCTTATTTTCAGCACATTCAAGCATAATAATAGCACTAATGGCTTTGTTTTGCAGTACAAGTGTGCACTTGTTTTGTAACTTCTTTTTAGTAGATGGATGTTCGCTTGATCTCTTTGTTTTATACAGACAAGCTTTTAAGTTATGAAGACACAGCAGCTAAAAGCTCACTGTACTCATCAAAATTTTAAAGCAGAGTGTCAGCAGACAAACCCGTTTTGTCACCCCACAGTGATGATTACTCCCTTCACTGCTGATGTTGTTCTGTTGCGTCTTTACCTTGTGTTTTCTTCTCCCTCATTTATTTTCTCACTCTCTTTGTCTCCAGGAAATTGTATTTGCTGCAAGTTGTTCTCTTTTATATGCAGGCTGTCAACCGATGGTGCCCTTGAGTCGTGACCTTGACGGAAATGATAGACTTAACACAGGGAGTTTTTTTTTTTGGTTAATCAGCAGGCATGTGTGTGAGTGAAGGGTCTTACAAGAGCAAAGGACAATCTACGGGTGAACAAAACTTTCTTTAGCCCCAAGTATTCTTCTGTTTTTATGTACAGTGTGCACAAATGTGAATTACTTAATTAGCACATTATGTTTTTAATCTGAACTGTAAAAGATGTACTGTAAAATTTACAGTAACTTAGTGAGGAATTTGGTTGCCAATAAGGCTGTAACTTTACAAGCACACTGTGAACAAATAATTTTAATTGTACTGTATTTTTACATTACAATTGTAATTATCACTTACAGTGTGCTTGTAACTACATGTAAACGGCCTTGTAAACAACAATCGCTTCTTGGCATGTGGCTGTTTGTCACAAGAAGACCACTAGCATGTTTTAGCATTATTCATTGCTGTTTACAGTCATTGCATTATTGCTGTGTATTTCCTGTGTTGTTCTTTCCCTGGTTAGTTGTACACACAAGTGACGATTCTCTGTAAACCAGTAACATTCAGAGGGGAGTATAGCTCCACCCTTCATGCTGTTGAACTAGGTACCTTTACAAAATGATCCCAAAAAAGTTAGATATTTTGGTACTTCTGACAATGGAAATGGAAATAAATGTCTAGTGGAAAGGAGCCCCTTGTGTTTTTTTTTATTCCAAATGTTATGAGAAAAAAAATCTTTATTCTTATTTAAAGGGCACCTATGGTGGAAAATCTACTTTTCAAGCTGTTTGGACAGACATATGTGTAGGTATAGTGTATAGACCGTCATATTGGGGTGATATAAACACACACAGTCCTTTTTTTTCAATTTAATAACATAAAAACGGTGGACCAATTGGAGCGGTTTTCAGACCGACCGCAACTTGACGTAGAAGTGCTTTCCCCCCACCCACCGAATTGATTGACAGCTGCGAATTACATGTCTCCGTAGTAACGTGTATAATCATATCAACCAGACACAGGACCAGGACGTGCGCACACTAAGCAACCATAAATAAAAGTCTGTTCAGTTTGCTAGGATCAACAATCATCATCAAATGTGATCAAGAATGAGTTTTACAAGTTTAAAATGTTTTAAAACAGTGCATGTTTGTTATGAATTACAGTGATTTACTTCTGATTTACTTCATCAACACAGCCACATGTCAGAACAATTATAAAAGACTATTCAATCCCGGTTTGTGGGCGTTAAATCAGGTTTATTTTGTACATTGACATAACAGATATCCATACAGCAGTGGAGATTAACCTGTATCCTGTCACATTTACGTGCAAAAACAGTGCAAAGCAAAATTCGCGCTGTCTGTGTGTGTGCCTGTCAGCGCTGTGTGTGTGTGTATTTGTATGTGTGCGTGAACTTTGTAACGATATTATGTGTGACTCATCCTTGCAACTCCACAACATGCATCAAATACTCATTGGTAAAGGTCTTACTGTAGTTTTTCCTCAAAAACGTTACGTGATACATTATTCCTTTGTGTTTGTCTGTTGTCTGACGCAGGCAAGGGAAACGCTGCCAGGCACGTGGAAACGGTGGGCATGAAGGACTAGCCTTAAAGGCGCAGTACACAAAAACCGTTAGCTTCTGCTAAATGCTACAAAATAGAAACTTATGACAGGTATAATAAAAAATCTGATGGGTGTTTTGAGATGAAACTTTACAGACACATTCTGGAGACACAAAAGACTTATTTTAAATCTGGAAAACGTGGTAACCTAGGTGCCCTTTAAAGTAGAGCTGTGGATATCTCTTAATTATCTCATTGTGGGCTTCTATTGCTTTTGCTGTCTTTAGTAGTTTGCTGCTTTTACAACTGTAAAACTACAGCCCAGATCAATGTTGACACTTTGTGAACAAAATACGTTTGTATGTACGTTCATGTGTGTGTTTGGATGACACAATTCACATCTTGCACTGAACACATATAACATGGCACACTTTCAGATTTAAGCCTTAGCTGGATATTTCACTTCACTTAGAGCTGCAGTTGCCCACTGCATGGAAGGTCATTTTCAAAAACGTATAATAGGGGATCTTTAAAGTAACTTGAACCAGATTTGACTGAAAGAAGAAAGTCATGCACCAAATGCATTTAGGGTGAGTAAATCTTAGACTTTTTTTTTTTAATTGGGTGTACTAACCCTTTAAGGTTAACAACTGCAGTTGTTAGTGACAGTGAAACTAAACTAAAATGGATACTTTTTAGATGTTTTATTGATGCACTGACTGTGTCCCCCTTGAACATTTGACAATTTCAGAAGTCTATAAGAAGCACTGGGAACAACAACAAACTACTGAAGATGACAAAATCAATAAGTGCATGCACTGATGAGTATATGTGTGAGGGAATAACCAAAATGTTTTTTAAATGAGTGCAAATAACTTTTTACCACTCATAACTTTTGGAACGACAAAGCACATATACTGGACAAGGATGAATATTTATAGTCCGCCTGTGTCCAGTGCTTTTGTTCACATTATCACTTGTTAAGGGTGTGCATTCAAATACGTAGTACTTGGGCGTTATTGTCCTGTAGGCACTCGCATGCTTTTTCAGTTTTCAGTTTATTTCATCTCAGCTGGTTTGCACATTAATGTAATAACATTCTCTCAGATCTTGAAATCTTGCAAGAAAAACATCGCATATTTAATACATTAGAACAAAAGCCCTCAAAAAAAATCAAATAAACAATCACAAATTCATGATGATTTATCAAACGATGAAAAGCACAAACAGCCATTAATTGTGTCCGGGCATTACTCTCTCCATGCCAAAAAAGAAAAAAATAAATCCCACACAGTGTGGAGTGCTGGGAAAGGGGTGCAAAGCTGCCGAGCATGTGGTGGTGTCTAATCACGCTGCACTGTTATCCCATTAAAAACCGATGCTGTAATTTCATTTATGAGACAGAACAGCAGTTGTCCTCCTAAGCAGGAAACAAATGAGATAAATATCTGTTTATCACAACACTCTGACGTTAAGTATATTAAGCAACGAATTAAATCTATTAAATATGTTAATCTGAATGTGTGCATGGGTGTGAAAGTCACTTTGAAAGCTATTCGATCGGCTTGGGAGGGATGAGTAAAGATGCCCCTGTTAATAACAATGCATAAACGTACTTCATGTTTAGGACATTGTCAAAGGACATAAAGTGAAACATTTCTAAATTCACGTAGTGGTTAGAGCAAAAATATTAAGCTAGTAAAGGGTAATATGACATAAATCAGGACTATCCAAACTTTTTATTTTTTTATTTAATATAATATACACTGTAAAAAAAACCCCGTAATTTTACAGAAAAATTACAGAAATTTACAGTAAAATAACAAACATTAAATTACAGAAATTTTCTTAAATTTAAATTTCTGGTAAATTTCTGTAATTTATTGTCCGTTATTTTACAGTAAATTTTTTTGTAATTCAATGGCCGTTATTTTATGTCTTTCCCAGCTGCCGGAAATAAACTATAAACTACAGATTTTTTTGTACAGTGTACATTTTAATTAATGGTTACATGAAAAAGGTGTCATCTGTTGGTCGGTCGGTCAGTCACAATTTTTTAAAAATATTCGGAATATTGTAAATCAAATCATAATGGCTGTTTCTCAATACCAAGTACGCAAAGTTTAAGCTTGAATCCTTGGAAGTTCAGACTTGTTAGTACAAACTCACGAGGACGCAAAAACACAAGTATAACGTCACTTACCTAATCATGGATTTATCGGTTTCACTGTACATTAACAATAAAATGATTTAATTATATAAAGCACGGCCATATAATTAATATTATAGTAATATTATGAATAAATACTTTTGATTAAAAAATATAAACGTTAATACCCATAAATGTGGAGTGAAATGGGATACACAGATCCGTGTCTTTGATTACCAGATTTAATAAACTTGGATGGACATTATACAAGTATAAAGTACAAGACATGAACAATAGGAAATATAGAGAATGTTAAACAATTTGTTAAACAAACACAATGTACAACATGTAACATAATCAAAGACGATTATAAGACGTAACAAAATAACACTGACAAAATATTACATCTAAAAACAAGTAATAGATTTAAAATAACAAAAACAGGCCATTAGATAAACACAAAATGTGTTAAATATCATGTTTTAACTACAATGGACAGATGAGATCCAGCAATGCATCTCAGATGGACTGGCCAATGTAAAATTGCTCTCGCCGGCTGATGTGATGACAAAGCTCTCGCTGGCAGGCTGTGGCTCAGAGTCTGCATAAATTAAAGCATGTCGTCAAATATGCTCCATCTTTATAAATAAACTTCAGATTTGAATAAAAAAAAACAAAAAACAGTTACATTCTCTCCTGAAAAACTCTTAACTTGACACGAGGAGTATTTTTAAAATCGTGTGGGTTATCTCTGCCATTAGCTTTTGCTGGTTAGGCTGCAATGCATTCTGGCATACCTGTGCTTTGCAAGTTCGCACAAGTCACTTCTCAATGCATCCTGAACAAAAAGGGGCATAGCAAGTAAACATCCAGGAATTTTAGCTGTACTTGGCAAGATGTGAACTAGCTGCATCCCAAATGGCACACTATACACTTAACAGCATATAGTATATGTTTGTAGTGCTGTCCCAAATGGAACACTAATGTTTTTTTTACTAAGCGGAAATTCAAACCGTTCCCCAGATGACGTTTGTCGGTTGCCAAATTAGCGAAATGAATGACCAAACTACCAAATAATACCTGCCATGAGTATAATGCATTTACTATCGGGAGGCGGTATAATTACTCTCGTAGGAGAATTTTGCTTTCACAATCCAAAATAATGTAATCCAACATGTGCGCCCGATCAATCTACCCCTTCCGCAACGTGAGCAAAGCTGCGAATGTTGAGTGTGTGGTGTTCAACATTCCACACTTCTATTTAACAGTTGAAGAGTTTTCAATGTGAATGCACTACTTACACTGTTTATACTACAAAATGGCGAAGAATAGTGCATAAGTATGTGATTTGGGATGCACCTTTTGAATTGGAACAGTACTTCGGCAACAGTTGATGACGTTTCACAAGGACACAAGAACGCAAGTGCAGACAAGAATGCATATAGGGGAATTACCAACCCACGTCACACGGGTTCAACCGTGCATACCGGTTGCAAAAAAAAAGACAGCTTGCAATAGCAAACATGTTGTGTTGTGCGGTGGAGGATGCCAAATTTGAAAAAAAAAAAGTCCAAAAAGAGAAAACCTAAATTTCACCATACACCAAACTGCTTTAATGCCAACCGCAGACATCTTTGATTAACAGCCATCATTAGAAGAAGATCAGATCAGAAAGAGCTTTATTGCCAGGTATGTTCACACATACAAGAAATTTGTTTTCGTGACAGAGCTTCTACAGTGCAACAGAATTACAGAGGACTAAAAACAGATAATAAACATTTTAAAAAGTAGTGAATGCAATATACAAATTGACAAGTGTATGTACAGGTGTATTACTATGTACAACATAATATGTGCAGCTGTTATGTGCAAATTGGCATGTAAATTGTTGTTAAATAAGTGTATGTGTGTATAAAAAAAAGTGTATAGCAGGTAGTGATGTTGGTTTCACAATTATTATCATCAAGTGTTCATGAGATGGATTGCCTGAGGGAAGAAACTGTTTCTGTGCCGTGCTGTTCTGGTGCGCAGTGCTCTGTAGCGTCGACCAGAAGGTAAAAGTTTAAAGAGGCAGTGTGCTGGGTGTGAGAGGTCCAGAGTGATTTTAGCAGCCCTTCTGCTCGCTCTGGATAAGTACAGTTCTTGGAGAGTAGGGAGGGTTGTACCAATGATTCGCTCAGCAGTCCGAACTATT
Organism: Danio tinwini; assembly: GCA_903798205.1. Taxonomy (NCBI): domain Eukaryota; kingdom Metazoa; phylum Chordata; class Actinopteri; order Cypriniformes; family Danionidae; genus Danio; species Danio tinwini. The sequence continues at coordinate 14,666,243 of CAIGQZ010033112.1, forward strand.
GGACGTAGTCTTCGGAGGTCGAATTTGGTAGCTGAGCTATACCAGACAGTTATTGATGGGCAGATGACAGATTCAATGATGGTGGTGTAGAACTGTTTCAGCAGCTCCTTTGGGAGGTTGAACTTCCTCAGCTGACGAAGAAAGTACAGCCTCTGTTGAGCTTTTTTGACAATGGAGTCAATGTGAGTGTCCCACTTCAGGTTCTGAAAGATGGTGGTGCCCAGGAACCTGAATGACTCCACTGCTGCCACAATGCTGTCCATGATGCTCAGTGGAGAGGATCATAGGAGCTGAATAGAGTGAGGACCTAATTAAAAATGCTCGACTCTGCAGTTCTCATTTTATATCAGTTAAGTTCACGCTATGCTGAATCATACACATTACTCGTTTTTGATTGCAGCAATGATTTTAGCAAAAACTGTTAAATATGTTTAATTAAACTGTGGACACTGAATGCTTAGAATGAAATGTAAAAATTTCACATAGCCTGCCGTACAGGTGCAGTTTACTGTCAGAATGCAGTTGTTTTGCTTGTTGATGATTACCAGGCCTTGTACAGTTCTGTCTTCTTTTCTTGTCTTTGGGTAGGCAGAACCTCGGTTTTGAAAAGTTTTGAATCCGGTAATCATGAAACATTATTTCTTGCACATGACCACACAAAACAAAATTGTAGGCATCCAAAGACTTGTAGGCCTTTATCTTATCTTTTGTAAAATCACTTGGTGTTTCAGTGAGATAATTGTATATTTCAAGCTAGATGTGCTTGGGAGGGTTCTATCACAAATGGAACTGTCAGATAAATGCTGCTCACTTTCACGTTAATTTTGCCAAAAAACTGTGCTTATCACTGGGTGACAAGCTGTTATAATACGCTGAAAGCATAATGTAAATAATATATATATAAAATATGTAATGTAATCAAAATAACTTATCTCTAATACAACAACAAACTCTGTACTGCATCGGATGTCATTCCCTTGCTGTAAATGCTAGCGCTCCTGTTTTTTTTCTGCAACCTCAATGCTTGCGCATCCTGAATGTTTACAACTGGTAATTCGCCTATTAAGAAACAGCCAATTAAACAAATATATAATAACCAGTAAATCAAACAGCAGAATCTGTAGAAGAATTCATGCTAAATTATATATTTAATGAATTCAGAAATAGTTTTCAAACACCAGAAATCAATGCTAATATTTGAAATTTGTAACCAAAATTTTTAAATGCGTGTGTTAATAATATATTATAGTACTTATTAATTATATGATTGTAGTGTAAAAGTACAAATAAACCAACATTCTATTATCCCTAAAATACAAGTGCAAGTATTACCAAGGAAGAATATCAGCTATGCAAAAAAAAATATATATATGCTAAAGGAAATTGGCAGCAACCCATAAAGCAGGGAATAAGCTGAAGAAATGCAATTGAGTGAAGTAATACCAAATAGAGTTTTCCAAAATATGTTAAAGTAACTTGCAGTTAATCAATTAAAATATTTTATTGCAGCATTATTTGTTTGGTAAAAAATTTAAACTTTTTAAAAACTTTAAAAAGTAGTGTAGTGGACATCTTACCTAAGGGGGGTGGGCATCTTTTGCCATCTTCACCTGTGTGTGTGAAAAAGAGAGAATTATGTACCATATTGTGGGAGGTGGCCATCAGCAGTCTTCCACAGACAGGTGATTCTTTTGTTTTATCTCAGAGAGAACGAGGGGTGAACACCTGCTTTAAACTGACAAAACACTGCAGTCAAATATCACATCATACACACACTCCATTTCTCTCTATCGCTACTGTCAGAGCTGGATGTCTCTTCCCATTACATCAATCCTTCATTTCTCTCCTCTCCAGTTCCATTTCTGCCGCCTCTCCTCCTTTGTTTGTCCTCGCCTCGGTCCGTACCGAGAGAACAGACAAATTGCCGTGGCACACAGAAAACCCTGTTCTCACTTCCACAACACTATCTTTTAATTAGCATCCACTTCTTTACAATTCATTTTTCTCAATTTGCTCTATTAGCATAAGCATATAACTAGCAAATCTTTGCATGTGCTAATTTTATATTCACTATTAAGGGGCTTATTAGAGCTCATATTAAATTAAGGAATGAAAAGTTACTTCAGAAATGAAGAGCGGAGTGTGGGAGCAGTGTTGTTTAATGCATAATGTCCAATGTTTTAGTTCTTGTTGGTTAATAGGGCCTGCGTGCATCTGCAAAGTGCATTAAAAATAGCAACGTGATGAACTAGAATTTGATTCTGTTTACAGCCTTTGTGCTTTTTTTTTTACAAGGTGTTTAGCTTTGGTTGTTGGCAAGCTGCACCCATTTTGATGTATTAAAGGCACACTCTGATTTTTTGCTAATTAAAAAGTTATACTCGTAAAAAAAGGACTTTGGGAAAAGTCATTAAAATGATATAGTCTCACATAAAATGAAGACCCTGGATGATTCAGTCTTAAACTGGCATGAGATGGGGTTGAATCCAAGAATCTATGTTTCATAAATTTGTGGACCATAAGATAGAGAAAAACAGATGACGTTTAAGATAAACAAGTTCAGGTGTAAAGCACAGAAGTTAGTCAATTAATTTTATTCATCCAAACCACTAGGTGTATGGAGGAAGAAACCTGCAAAAACAATAAATAAATACGCAAATTTGTTAATAAGTGAGTAAATAAATCCATAAATTCCTGCATTAATAAAACAATAAATAAATGAAAATGCAAATAAATCAATAAATGTATATAAAAATTTCTGCATAAATAAATATATAAATAATTCATAGTGCGTGCAGGTTAATAATTAAATAAATTACAGGAATATTGGGGCCCTTTCAAACGTCTATTTGTTCTTGAATGTATTTTCGCATTTACTTTTCCTCAGCTCAACATGCTAATGAGAGGGTGTCTGTCAATCATCAGAAGCCAATCCAAAAAATTAAATGCAAATTTTTTTCTAACGATCAACCAATGATGGTATAAACTCCACATTCTAATGATTGACAGACACCCTTTTGTTTGCATGTTGAGCTGAGGAAAATAAATACACCACTACATTTATCAGTTTAGCATTTTCTTATTTCCCCAACATTTGTGTAATTTATTTATTTAAATATCTGCCCACACTATGAATTAATTATAGATTTATTTTTGCAGCAATTTGTGGATTTTTATATACATTTATTTATTTGCATATTTATTTATTATTTAATTTATGCAGAAATGTATAGATTTATTTACTCATTTATTTATATATTTGCATATTTATTTATTTATTATGTTTGCAGGCTTCGTCCTCCATAGGTGTCAGTATAAAGATCAAAACACTTGATACTATGCAATGTTACTGGGTCAAATTAAGAATGATTTTCACTTTGCTTTATGCCCAATTTCACTTAGTACCCTTAACTCCTGCAGTTGTCCTCCGAGTGTTACTTACAATCTTCCTTCAGTTTCTTATTGATTGTCTCATGGAAGATTGTTCTGAACTTATTTCATCATGGTCTTGGCAGATGTGAACAGCAAGGGAACATAGTGGCAGAAAAAATGGGTTGTGAGCTGAAAGTTAAAATGATGAATGGGACACTCCACAGTATTGTAGACTTGTGGCAACCATTGTTATACCAAAGTTTGCGAGACTAAAATTGTACCATTTGGGATTGGCTCTCTCACAAACATCTCTAAAGCACATTACATTTTTGAGTTGCATTCTACTTCATGAAGTTAACCCCTTAGCTTTCCAGCATTCCACTTAATGTATGCTGAACATTGGTTACAGAAATGCTAAAGTGCTAATGAGTTCAGTGGGTTCATGTTCAGCCTATTGCAAGGTTTCCGTAGTGGACAGTTGTGTAATGCTATCCATAGTTCAGCGAGATCAATAGTGAGTCAGCAGAATGGAGAAAAGTTAACAAAGGATGGGTATAGAAAATTGAAGTCGATCATAGCCAAAAATCCAACAAAATGTATATGCTGTGCTCCATTTTTAAAGGTTAATTCCTTACGTTAGCCATCATAATTAGAGCTTCAAGTTGATAAAGGGTATACCAGACCAAAAATCTCTTGGAATGCACCTCTGCATTATCTGTGTTCCAAATTGTCCATGTTTAATTTCGATTTTTGCACATTTCTATATGGACTGCATTTCTATATGGTGGCCATGATTGTTTTCAATCTGAAGCATCATTTGGAGGTGTATTTGTCCCTTTTGGGCCCAATCCCAAATGACACCCTATTCACTTCCTCTGAATCCATGCAGTATTTTCATGACATAATGCCACTTTGACTGTTTGGTAAAAGTCTGTCTAGAGTACAAAGTTATATATGGGACACCCTTTCCACACAGCAACATTTCTCTGGCCCAGCTCTGGCCCACACAATCAGCTTTTGCTTGGCCCACATGTTGCAGTGAATTACGGTGCATGACTGGACCAAGGCTCAATCCCAATTCTATTTTTGTACCACTACCCTTTGCCCTTCCCCTTGGCTTCAAAATTTAACCCTAAGGTAAATTATGTTTGGTTATTGTCTGGAAGCCAGACTTGGTGTGTCACCAGTGTAGTTGATAAATTATGAAGCATTGAAATGTAGTGGTATTAATAATGGTAATGGTTAGTATGGTTAATAAAATAATTTGTAAAATAATAATTTGGTTGATAAAATATAAGTAATGTAGGTTTAACTCAGTTCTTTTGCAACATACAGGAATCAATAGATTAAATAATTTAAATAACTAAATCTTGATTGTTTCCTGGATTAAATTGGCATTTTTTGTATTATGAGGTCATAAGAAGATACAAACAGCAAGATGGAAAACTTTGTGTATTAAACAAATTTTTTACTCAAAAATAATTGTTTATGTATTTTAAATGTGGTTTAAGAAGCTTACGTGCCATCTTAAAGACAGTGCCCCCTCTGGCAAACCCGGCCCATGTTTGGCTTTATGCAAAATCTGGGCCAGAATTGTTTGCTACCTGGGTTGTTTCATGCACTTGTGTGCATGTGATGCAAGTCCACAAGTGGGGTTGGACAATGGGATATGGCAATATTTGAGGATACTGTCATTTGCAATGTGGTCTGAACCCACAGTGAACATTATCAAACCCCACATTCAGTTCCATAATCAACCGATGCACACTCAATAGATTGCCTCTAGAAAATATAAGTGCACCGTGAATGTGAATTACTCTGTTTGTTTAGCTACTGGGAATAATGAAATGGGGTGTTGAGGCAATTTTGGATAAAGCCTTAAGTAGTTCTTTTAAATTGTTCAACATTCTTATTTGTACTACTCTACCAAAAAAAAAAAAAAAAAAACAAAAAAAAAAACCTGAAAGTTGTTTAGTTGTTGCTGTTACAATTTTGTTATTACAAAATTACTGTATAAATAAACCCATGTCTGGATATGTTATGTAGAAAAATCTTGTTTGAACTCCATCTATTGTCTGGACTTACAAATCTGTTCTTATTCTTGCAGATAAACAACAACAACAACATGTAATCAATCATTATTTGTAGACCCAGGACCCAACCAATCATTTCAGAGACAGTGGGAGGGATTAGTTCAGGCTATATATACACCAACAGCAGGATTTCACTTGGGTCACAAATTTCAGTCAATCTTTCCTATCTCAGTGTCTAATAACCAATGTATATTCACAGTCATGGGCAGCAATCTTGTTATTTTAGTCTGCGAGTTTGCAGTGTTGACACTTTTAGTACAAAAGCTCAGAGTTTGTAGTGCTGACAGTGATGTGTGTGTGATAGGCTTTCTAAATAAGTTGTTGACTCAGGATATTACTGAAGTGAAGAAAAAACTACTTTCCTAATGTTTGACCTTTAAACAATAAAAAGGTCAGAGTACATATACTAAAAAACAAGGTGGTTAATTAGTATGTAGTAAGGCTGTTTTAAAAGTATTAATATTTTTGTCAAAATATAATTCATGGAATCAATTATTATATCTTTCGTATTGTAGTTTGGAAATGACACAATAAAAACACATGTAACACCCCATTTTTTATAGCATTAAATAACTATAAAAATAAAAGCAAGCATATTAAAAAACTAACATAGAAGCAAACATCAGCATGACAAGAACCTAAAATGAGGGAAACCATTTGGGAGATTTTGGGATATTTGACCTTTATCAAAATGTTTTGGCTTCACTTTTTTTAAGCACACTATGGGGAATGTGGAGGAGATGCAACGGTATATTCTGCTTATTTTTGTCTCCATGTTTTTAGCTTCACTGTAAAACAGAACAAACCGCAGGAGCACCAGCTGATATGTTAGTCGTCTCCACATTAGTTTTTTCTTCTGATGTCACATTTTTATCATATTAGGATCTTGTATCAGTGGAATTGTGAAACAATCAATGCAATCAGCAGGTCTGAGGTCTCAAGATCTATTTGACTTAAAAAATAATTGAAACTGTCATGCTTTTATTTTCCAAGTGATTACAATTACTTAAAATTGTCTAATTTAATTTAAATCTAAATTGTCTTTAGTTTTCCTTTATTCCAATTTTATGGCCACTTGTTTGTTACCATACCCCTCATGGGGGTGGTACCTTTTCAAAAGGTACACATTTGTACTTAAAGGGTCCATATTGGTTCCTCAAAAGTATATATTAGTACCTAAAAAATTTAAGAGGAACACTTTTATATTTTTTAGGTACTCATATGTACCCTTGAGGTATTAATATGGACCTTTTAGGTACAAATTTGTTTACCCATGTGCGTTTAAGTGCTGAATTTGTTTCTCTCCACCTTCTGTCATTTTTAATACTGTTTAATCTAGAGGTGGGCAATAATTTTTTTTGTCAAGGGGCCACATTAGACTCTGGGGTGGTTATAGAGAGCCAAATCAATACAGTTCATTTGCTTTTAAAAGAAAAAAATATATAAATCTGTGAAACTATTCAATAAACATTCATAAAATCTCTAAAGTTTAAAAAATAATACATTTTACACAAAAAGTATTTTAAAGACCAGCATCACAATGTCAACCTCATATAAATGCCACAGGACTGTTTGTTTTTATTGCTTCACCTTAGGTAATTTTTATTAATTAATTTATTCATCCATTAATTAATACTTTTATTTATTTATTAATTCATTAATTTATAGTTAATTTTTTTTGTTCAGTGAGAGAATTCTAGCCTGTGTTTTGCTAAACAAGAGCCAGTCAGGTTGAATGTGAGGTGGATATCTAATGTAATAATCATCACTGAGAGAAGATCTGTAGCTGTAGTTGTTAAATCGTTAATCTGAGGTATTTATACCTTTATTACTGTGTAATTCCACATTTCCTTTATTACTCTGAAATCTTTTGATTTATTTTAACTCACGGCACCTGGAAAACATGAGCTTGACATACCGGATGTGCATCCCTTCCTGTTTACGCATTAAACAGGCACGTCGCCATTTGATATAACGAAACTGAGTGCGCAAAAGACTATATAAATAAATAAATAAATAAATAAATAAATATATATATATATATATATATATATATATATATATATATATATATATGTATAAATATGTATATGTATATATGTATATATGTGAAAGTCCTCTTTTGTTGACTCGCAATATTAGACCTGCATTGCAAAGCCCTTTTTCGGTTGAATTTAAATAAAATAAATACTTTACACGAGCCAATCAAAGAAGTCCTGCAGGCCGCAAAACGCCCAGATCTGCTTTAATCAAAAAAAGTCACCATATTTTGATGCTGTTAGATAAAAATTTGTATAAATTGTCGTTCATAAGCCTTATGGGCCATAAAGAGCTGCTTTGTCTTTAGTCTGGTTTTTAATTAGAATTGCGCAAAACATTTAGTGATGTTTTCTAAATGTTGAGAAAAATTCTATTATGTTGTAAGTATTGTATAACAGTGTTTTCGTAATGCTATGTGTCAATATATCATATAAAAATCATGCCAATGAAAGTTGGTAGACTTACATACTTTATATAGATTTGTTTTGTTTTTAAATAAATGTATGAATCTTAATTTGATATCAAGGTCTTGTCATGAAATTTACATGTTTTCATTAGTTTTATTTTTTAGTTTACAATTTCTGTTTGCACGATGTAATAGGCAAGGCAAGGCAAGTTTATTTATATAGCGCATTTCATACACAGTGGCAATTTAAAGTGCTTTACATAAACAAAAATAAAAAAGACAAGTGTAAGAAAAAACAAATAATAAAAATGATTAAAAACAGATAAAAGTGTGTTAAAAAGAATGAAATAAAAAAGAAAAACACAATAGTGAGATCTGTCGGATGTAGCACAGTGCTCATTCAGTAAAGGCACAGCTGAACAGATGTGTTTTCAGTCTTGATTTGAATGTGCCTAATGTTAGAGCACATCTGATCATTTCTGGGAGTTGATTCCAGCAGCGAGGGGCGTAGTAGCTGAAGGTCGATTCACCCTGCTTTGACTGAACTCTAGGAATTTCTAGTTTATGCAATCCTAAAGGTCTGAGTGATCTATTAGGTTTGTATTCAGTGAGCATATCTGTAATGTATTGAGGTCCTAGGCCATTTAGACAAGAAATAATACTTTAAAATATATTCTGAATGTAACTGGGAGCCAGTGTAAAGACCTGAGGACAGGTGTGATGTGCTCTGATTTTGGATAAAGAAATACAGATAATGACAAACAATGGAAGACCATTGAATGCTAGTTTTGTTTCTTCTATTCCATTACCGTTTCGGTATGAGAAATGTAAATTATTTATGATAGTGACCTGTCCAATTGACAATTTTGCAAACTTGTTGGACTGATTTGATCAAAACAATGATTTATTTGTGAACATGGCAGTAGATTTGAGTTCCGAGAAAATGATTCTCATGTTTGTATCCGTCAATTCTATTGACACACAAGCATTTATCTGTTAGATTTTACTCGAGCACAGTGGTATATCAGTGGTGCTTCTGAACCCTGCTGCTATATGTATTCTCTGGGTTGTCTGCCTTTGTCTTGTATATTGCTAATATAGATTTGTTTCACCTCTCATCATCTTCTTTTCCTGGACATGACAATACTGTTTCAACTGACATTTACTCAATCATATTTGACAATAACATTTTCACATGTCTCATATCTCAAGCTCTTCATTGACACTTTGTTTCCTTGGTAACAAAGTTGCATAACTTTTAGAAAGTTTAAAAGCAAAACTGACAAAGATGACTTTTGATTCAATGCTTTGACTCTCATTCTGTTCATAATTGAATTCAGTTTTAGTAATTGAATGTTACATAGGCTATCTGAACAGTTTCAGCTTCAGGACAAGACTTGCTGTAAAGATGTACCATGGTGCATTGTGTTATGAAACAAACATTGATATTCTAAAATAATACAGCCATCAATACACTAACCATGTTCATTGTTTGCTTAAAAGCACTAAAAAGTTGCGTGGGACTCTCTTGAAACGCTAATGTTCTGCTGTCAGTGACACAATATAACAGCCTGTATGAGTAATTTAGCCCAAAGCTGCACTCATGGCGGGACAAGCGCCTCTGCTGCTGAGGGCACACATTATGAAATGTGCTGAACAGAGCGTTCAGGCTCTCATTTGCATGAGTTGTTATTGTTCGAAATGATAAATAAATTGAAAGCGCAGATGAAAAATGGCCATCCTCGATAAGACAGAGTATGTTTCTAGTGGAGCATGAAGCTAATCTGAAGCTTTTCTCCTTTCACCATTACCCATAATGCAAAAGAGACAGAACGCACCCGCATAAAACACACACACACACACACACACACACACACACACACACACACAC
>CAIGQZ010033112.1:14678347-14700082 GCA_903798205.1 Danio tinwini
TATCAGGAAAATAAAACATTTTTTTCTTCAAAAACTCAAATACTAGCCTATACTCAAGTATTTTTTTCCATGTTTTAAATAGAACTACCACTTTTTTCAAAATGGCATAAATATAAACATGTTAAAAAATGTACAGGCTAATTTACATATTTCAATATTATAATATAAGTCATAATAGTAAATATTTTTTAACAAAGATACAACACAATATTTCACTCTGATCTCACTCTGATATGCAGCTAAAATAAGGACATTTACTGAGTGGTTCTGTCACTGTTTAATCCTGTGTATGAAAGTATGATATATAATGCCACATGCACTGTAATGTGCTTTATAATCATAGTTAATTGATAATAAATATTTGTTAAGAGTTGCATTTTTGTTGGAGGAACAGCTGTATTGATGTTGGGAGCGCCAAGGAAACAGTAGATGGGCAAACCCAATTGGTACATGTGATACAAGTGTTTCTATAGCAAAGAACTGCAAATATGCAGATATTATAACAATCTATAGATAAACACACCTTCTGCTCTCACTCTGCAAAGCTGTGGTTTGCTGATTAAACGAAAAACGAGTTGAAAACGGAGGAGCAGAAGTCTGCCGCCGTTTTCATATCAAATTTAAAGGGGACTGAGGTGATCATTTAGTAGTGTACAGTTCATGAGGAAAATCGCAAAACATTTAGAGGCACTAAATAGATATATAGGGGGCTAAAGCGATGCCCATGCTTTTTAAAAATAATTTTACCTCAGTGTTTCAGCGAGACATCATCTAGTTGACTTGTCATCGTTATCGAAAAACTCCCGAAATTTTCTCCCAGCTGCTGCGGTCGTCAGGGGGCGGGGAATGGCGCAAATTAAACAAAAATGCACGGATTGCAACAAATAAGATGAAAGTAAAAAAAAAAACATTTGATATACAGTTAAAGGGGACGCGAATACATGTAAATTAGGGAAGTCTAATCAGAAAAACAAGTGAGTATACAGAGGGTATACTCTTGGGCAATTATTGATCCTTAGAAGTCGTAATACCCAAACAGCTCATGGAAAAAAGTAGGCATACTGAGTATACGTGCGTATAGCCCCGACTACACCACTGGGACATACCTTTAATTTTATCTAAATGTAGTCTATATTTTCCATGTTAACATATATTTTGACATATACAAGACATGTACATTGTTAATATTTCAAAATATTGTAAAACAGAAACAGTTATAGCAAACTATAGAACATAACTTTAAAGATGCAGCACTCCAAGAGGATTAGTATTATTTACAACATAGATATTTTTTTAAATATTATTAAGCATTAATCTGAGAACATTTAACAGGATTTATGGGAAATAAATGGTGACACGTTACAGTAATGCCTTTACTAACATAAACAAAACATTACTGTATTTAATTGTCTTTGTTAACGTTAATTAATGAAAATACAGTGTTTAATTGTTAGTTCATCCAATTAAATTCAATTCAAGTTTACTTGTATAGCACTTTTCACAATAATTATCATTCAAAAGCAGCTTCACAAAAGATGCACATCATTACATTACAGTCAAAATCAGAAAAGTTAAGGAGTTGTGTAAAGGGTTGTCAGTATATAAACATATTTATCTTGTAGTTATACAGTATATAGGGGAGAGCGAGTACGGGACGAAAGTAACAAATCATTTTTCTCGAAGCCCTGACAACATTTGCTTTCCAGGCTATGACAGCACATGGAGCTGCTAAATATCACCTGATTTTCAGACCGTGTCCCGCAGTTACTGTAGCTCCAAATTTCAGTTTTTAAGTGCAGAAAGTAAATTATTGTACCGGTGCTTTTTTCTCTATCACAAGTTGTGTTTCTATTTTCATGTGTCACACTAATGATCAATCTACAGGTTATTAAGTGCAATAACCTCATTAAGTTTCAAATGTTTAAGATGAAAAGTTTTTCACTTTAAAAGTAAATCAGGTTTAAAAAGAGAATAATAATTACATGTAATAATATTATTAATATGTTCAATGAAGTGTATTAATTGTTTATTGTCCTCAAAGATCTCAGATGGTTGGCATTGTCTCTTCAAGTCCTTGTAGGGTTATCATCATGGATGTTAGCTCACAGTGCATTAACTAATGTTAACAAGCACCACATTTGATTTTAATAATGCATGTGTAAAGGTTGATTAATACATGATATACAAGCATTGTTCGTTGTTTTTTATGTTAGTTAATATATTAACTAACATTAACAGTGTGTCCAGTATTGTAAAGTGTTACCAAAAAAGTATTTGTTAATGAAAATAGAAATAATTGTTTATAAAATAAACAATAAAGTATAAATAAAGAATACAAGTAATGCCGTTTCCCATGCAAAGCATTTTATTTTAGCGATTGTTTAGATGTTGGTACTGGAAAACAAGATAAACAGTGATTAAGATGTTTACTCATCACTTGCATGTCCATTCAAACTCTATATTCCGACTCGAGGTCGCACTGAACTCTCAAATGCTTTGCTGAAGGCAAAACAAACTCATCGAGTCGCTAATGATGATCACATTTCTGCAGAGTATGTAGCACCTCTGGCTTTTCTGGCTCTTCCATCTGCTGTGCACCAGAAAACAAACAGCGGAGATGCACATTAGACCCCTACAGCTACAGTTCATTGGGAGATGCTCCAGTTTTTTTTTCTTCTGATGGTACAAGTGCTAATCTAATAATGACAGGGAGGAAAATTACGCCGTGCTGGTTGTCACAGTGTCTTGAACCCGGAGGATTTCAGCTTTTGTGAATGAAGTGTGAAAGCCTGAAACAAATCCCTATTACATGTCATTAAGCGGGTGAAAATGAGAAGCGTAGGGGGCAGAAAGAGATGGAGGAATGAACGGAGGCGGGTGGAGGACACATTAAGTGGAGTATAAAATTAAAGTTCATTCGAAGTGTTTTCAGATAATCCTTCTCTCGCTAACTGTTTCACTTAAATGAACTCTCTCTGTAATCAGTACGAATGGCTAAATATCTCCTTTTTCATTTAAAGCTTCTTTAAAAAAGCCTGTAAGTCACAAGTTCACAGTTTTTTCCTAAATCTGTGATTCTCAACTGGTCGGTCACGACTTTAAATGCAGTAAGAAATGTCCCATTTCACACTTATGAAGTTGCGATAATGAGCTTGTTGCAATACAGTGTTTTGTTGTTGAAAAAGATAAAAACGCAGCATCTAAGTGGTTGACAGCCATATTGGTTGATCTCTTTGGTTAACAACCATTTTATCTAGGTATGTTCCGATCTGATCACGTGATCAGAAATCGTCCCAATCACATGGTTTCAGACTCTATCGGAATCAGATGTTACCTCCCGATCAGGACTCAAATACATGTATGTCTCATTATTTTTTTAACACATTTATAATTGTTATTAAACTAAATAAAAATCTACATTATCGATGCTGTGAAAGGTTTCTTATGAAATTGAAAATACTCACATCAGTCTATCGCCGGAAGATTTCAGTGGCTGAACAACACTTCCATTCATATTGTAACTAGGAGTGTGACACTGACAGCATCGTTCGGATCCACATGCTGGTTTATTGAGGAAGTCAGGCAAGCAATGGTCAACACGGGTGCAAACAGATGTATGAAGGCAATCCAGAATCATAGTCACAATAACAGGCAGATGGTCACAAGCCAAGGCAAGCAGCAAACAGGATAAACAGACAGATGAGGCAAAGATCAAAACCAGGCAAAGCAAGACAAAGAAAACACGTTGTAATGTAACTAAATGTTAACAAGACTCTGCAACTAGAGAGAGTGTTTTTGCTGCTTATATACTGTGTGTAATCAGTCCTTGACAATCCTCCAATGGTGTGTGCAATCAGTCAGGATGAGGAACATGTGTGTGTGAGCTGTGAGCGGAGTGCATGTATGGAGTTGTAGTCCATAAAATGGTGGTTTTGTAGTCCATTAGTGATTGTGCATGTTTACAAGCGATCTATGGAGTGAAGATCGCTGGTGATCATGACACTTATAATTCATTTGTAATACAACAAAAACTACAGTACATACGCTTTGCATGACTAAAATTGTTTTAAAACATAACATAACATGTCTAAAAGAAATACTTTAGCCATGGTGTCATCCTTTTTCCAGCATGCAAAACTAACTCCAATATTGATTCAGGATTTTAAAAAGTTTTGATTCAGTATTTGTTTTTACAGCTGTCATTCTCTCATGTGCACGCGCAAACAGTGGATCTGTCTGCTTGAATGCGGTGCGCAGATGTACAAATCTCTATTTGTTGACAGATTGGGCTACTTATTAGAATTATGGGAATTATCTACCTGACAAATTTTAATTGGACGCACATTTTTTTTAGTCTTATGCCTAACCCAGAATATAAAAATACAGAAAATACATTTAGATTATTTACTTTAATCATTACTATTGGAATGTGAAGAGACGTTCAGCCAGCACAACAAAAATGTTTCTGAAGATAATCATCTACTGCACCTTTAATTTAACTACAGCACAAGACCAGAAACATTAATTTTGCAATGGCATGTCTAAAAATTACACCCAACTAAAAAACTATTTTTTTAATGATATTTCTAATTTATGAATATTCAAATTGCATCTAAATGCAGCACCAGGTGTATGTGATGTAGCTATAGCAATATTCTAAGCAATATTATATGCATTTTTCTCTAAACTTCACAATTTCACATTTAATTATGTTTGTTACTTTGTGTTACTTAATAATTTGGGAAAAGTAGCCATTTCAGAATTACAAATTTCAAGGAAATCTGGGGAAAATCTCTTTTTTTTTTAAATATCTATTAATGTGTACATCATGTAATAGCATGTCCTATATTGTATTAATGTTACGGCTATCGAATGATTAATCTGTAATCTAATTAATTTTGTGATGGGATGATTAATTAAACAAATTCATTACAGTTTAATCAAACATTAAATTTGCCTGAAAAATTATCCCCACGAGAAAACGTAAAAGCTGTTATAGTTTTAAATACTGTATAGCACGCATCAAATATACAATATATATAATAAATAGGAGAAAATCAATATCAATTCAATGAATTTAAATGAATACATTAAAATGACATCTAATTGACCTAATTAATATCACAATATCAAGTATTATGATTAATTATGTTACAGTATTAGACTTCATCTATTCCCAGTCAAACATGACATTGAACTTAAATGCAACTGCTTTCACCTTCAGCACTGGTCTGGCCAAGAATAGCCGACAGAGGTTGCTTGATTGACTTTCTCTGTGAAGGGTAATTGATTGGCGGGGATTATGTGGAAAGGCTTGGGCCTTGATAAAGTGAGAGGGGAACCGTGGCTGAGCAGCCAAGTGATTTGTCCTGTCCATACATGTCCCTGTCTCACTTCATTACCGTATGGCTCTTACCTCCCCGTCTGGCCAGCACAGCACGAGGGTATTTGTTACATCCTGCTGCACTCATTGCCTTCTCTCTTGATTAAAAAGTACCTACTTCACTTCTCTCACTCCGTTTCATCCCAAACTGAGATGTACAGCTGGAGAAGGGACAACCGCAGGGGAGACTGTGGATAAATATTTATTTAATAGCTGCCAAACGCTCTCTTTTATTGTTGGTCACCGCTGAGATGGGCAAAAGGAGAAAGACTTCTTTATGAGGCAATCGGACAAAACGGGCTCATAAATCACATGCCGACCAGCAAGCTGCCACGTATTAATGAGGAGGTCGTTGAGGTAATGACACAGACTGAGAAAATGTTCCCAGCATGAAAAAAATCACATACAATTACAGTTTGTGCATAACTTGGTTATTTTAGGAGATTACAAGAGCTCTTAGCGTAAATGTGCTAGAGAAGAATACAGATTATGAGGGTTAAAGTGGCCTGTTTGAACGTACTTGAACATTTTTTTATTCATTTTTTGATTGCCACTTTATATGATGGAATTAGTCAATGACTTGTTGCTTTCAGGTCTTTTAAAACTTGAAGGAGTAGGCTTAAGAGATGCCGTCACTTTATTGTTATTAATTTTAACTGCATTTGTGAATGTGTGAAAATGTCTGTTAATTAACAGCTGTGAGGGCATTAAGGGGGATATTTTTACAAAAAAAAATGTTGTGGTGGTGGTGTAGGTTTCAGTGTTTAAATGTATGTGCAAATTTATTTTTGTTATTAATTTTACTCTGCAGTTTGCACAAAATAATTGTAATTGATAGTATTAGTAGTTTGACTGGGTTGGTCATAAAAGTTATGGTAAAACAGGTGATAGTACATTTTTCAATTTATATTTATTGATTTATTTTTATTATTTATTCGAGAATGCATCAGCTGGCACTAAGAATGTGCAGAGACCTTTTAAGGGGCAGGGGCTTAAGTGGAAAAAAGGGCACTTTTTATTAAATAATAATACTAATTGTACTTTAATAAATGAAATATATTAAAGGAGATTTCACCCTAAATTCACCATATACTCACCCTTAAAAGAATAGTTAATTCAAAACTTAAAATTCTGTCACCATTTACTCACCTTTTACTTGTCCCAAACCTTTTTGATTTTTTTTCTTCTGTTGAACACACAAAATAATATTTTGAAGAAAGCAGGAAACCTGTAACCATTGACTTTCATGGTATTTGTTTTTCCAACTCTGGAAGTCAATGATTTCAAGTTTATAGCTTTCTTTAAAGTATCTTTTTAAATCTTTTATTTGTTAGTGTTTAACAAAATAAAGAGACAAAGATTTGGAACCACTTGAGGGTGAGTAAATTTTTATTTTTGGGTGAACTATCCCTGTTCAATCTATTTTTTTTTCTGTTTAACAAAATAAAAAAATATGTAGAAGAATGTAGGACACACTGATAGCCACTGACTTTCATAGCTAGCCTATATGTACATGTTTTATAGCTTCAATTAACATTATATATTCTGAATAAATGACTGCAAAATGAGAGGGCAATATTTTCACTATCCAGCTGTCATTTCTCCATTACATTAGCCTGTATGCCTATGATATTGCCCTGGCTAAACTTTGGCTAACTTATTACATGGTTATTAATCAGGAGGTTAACTTTTGGATAATAGCTGACGTTAAATTTGAGCCTCAGGTCTTTTCTTAATCGTTACTCACCTCCACACATTAGAGATGAATGAATGAATTTACATCGGCGGTTCTGTCGATCATATCGTGCTGCTGTAAAGGAGGTCAGCTAGTAATGTATGTTTTACACACACTCCATCTGCAGTGTGTGTATGGGCCAAACTGTAAAGCTATGGCCAGGATGCAGTGCGGATGCAGGACTTGGCATAAGCCCTGACTTTACTCCACTGTTGACACTTTACTTTTGAGGACAGAAAAACAATGTAAATAGAGTCTTTGTTAGAGCATTCGCCTCGCATGTGGTTTTTCTTTACAAATCGTTGGTTGGAGGCTCTCTTGGAGCGGCTAGACTAAAACCAAGATATACTTTAAAATTTAGTAGTTTTTTTTATTATTATTTGACAGGAAAAGCTGTCCTTAATTAGAACACGCATTAAATTATACTTGTATTATATTAGTATTAGTATTTTTAAAAATAATTATTAACCCCAGGAAAAAAGGGCACTTTCCCTCTAGGAGAAAAAAGGGCAGGGTCTCAAGCACCCAAAGCCCCCACCTCTGCATGTGCCTGGCTGGCACCTGTAGTAGCAGTGTTGATCATAGAAAGTTGTATTTCTAGAGGTATGTATGCATGTATGCATGTATGCATGTATGTATGTATGTATGTATGTATGTATGTATGTATGTACAGTATATAAGCTATATCACACGAGTAGCAGTGGGATATGGCTGTATTGGCACTGGTGGGAGGCATGCCATGCACACTCTTTCACACACATACAGTACTGACAATTTAGCTTACCCATTTCACGTATACCACATGTCTTTGGACTTGTGGACAAAACCGGAGCTCCCGGAGGAAACCCACGCAAACACGGGGAGAACATGCAAACTTCGCACAGAAACGCCAACTGACCCAGTCAGGGCTCAAACCAGCGACCTTCTTGCTGTAAGGTGATTGTGCTACCCACTGAGCCAACGTGCTGCTAGCAAACAGATGTATACAGGCAAATCCAGAGTTGTAGACAAATATACAGGCGAATGGTCAAAAGGCAGGAAGCAGACAGGGTAAAAGAAACAAAACAAAGCAAGATTCAAAAACACGGAAGGCAAGGCAAGGAAAACGTGTTGTAATGTTATACTGTTTCTGAACATTACATTGCATTTACCTTGGCATGCCTTTCGTGGTTTTGAACACGAATGGTTTTGAAGTGCTATGGATTTGAGAAACACTAAGTCATTGCACTGTGTTGATAATTCCAAAACTTTTGACCATTTTTGTGAACACACACCAAGCTTGTTTAGTACGGTAGACATCAATTCTGGGGTTGTGCATCTCAATGTTTGCAATGAAAACTTTAACGCAATCCATAGATGCCAGTCACTCAAATCTTCTTACTGTGAGACAGCAGAAACATCCTTCGAAAACATGGCCCAGATTCATGCTATATTTATTCTAGGAAGATGGAATTCCACATTTGCTGAAAATCTCACAAGCTGCATTCCGCTCTCCTGAGAGACGCCAGAACTTTTGCCGGTAGATTTGCAGCAGGTTTGTCCTTGTGTGTGCTTGTTCGTGTACGTGCGGTGTTGAATGTGGTGTAAGTTTGCTGTTAAAGTTGCAGTGACGGCTGGGATTTGAGGATCTTGAGAGAATACACCTGCGATTACAGCTTTCTCCATGCAGCAGCCTGTTGGAAATGCAAAATCTGCTCCAAAAACAGAACATTATGAGATTCCCCCAGTGCTGTCTGGAACATTTAATTCATCTGCTAGAGTTAAAGAAATAATATACTCAAGTCACCGTTCAGAATTGAAGCTACCCATTTTTCACTATAATCTTTTGAATATATATTTTTTATGTTTTCTGGTGAAGACTGTAAGTGTTTATTACCAGTGTATGGGTAAGGGAAATTTAGCTTTTTTGTGCTTGTGGCTTTAAATACAACATAGACTCATTCTGAAAATGTAGCCCTATATATATAATCTGGAGATTGTGAATTATGTAGCCAGAACTACGTATGGCTGCTTTTTGTCTTTAAAGAAGAAAAAAAAACTCCACACTTCTTGGTAACTTAGATGCACTCGGTAGGTGCAGAAAATAGTATCAGAAAGACGTGTGTAGGCTATCCTGTCACAAAATGCAGCGAAAATTCTACACAACGGTAATAGTTTGATTAAGGTGTTTACATTCGGAGAGCAGCATTTACAGCGGATCTTTCAGCCCATAATATTGTAGTGATATTAACACATACAGTTAACTTAGTAACTAAATCATTTTGACTAAGGTATGTCTTTAAAAACTGAAAAACTGAAAGAGTACTGCTGACGACACAAACTAACTTTGCCATCTGAATAAACATAAACAAACACTGATCACACACTTACCAAATCTGTAGAGACAGGACAGTTAACACTAACTACTGCAGAAGCGCTAGAAATGTTCCTTACAAACATATTTTTGTTGCGTGTTAGTAGACCACTGTAGTGGATTACGTGAGTCCAGCTGCACTCTCATATCAGGGAAATGAAAACAAATCCTTCGTTGCAGCACATTGATAAACGCAACAGTGACGACCCATGTTCCAAACAATTATTTTTCCTCCACTTGTTTTAATTATGGTTGGCAACACAACGTGGCATCTCTCCGCCGTCTGGACACTGTAACAGGTAACACTGTAACAGGTCTTCGAAGCTATCATGCTTATTAATGAAGTGCACAATAGATCGCGCTAATTGGTTCGAACCAAGTCTGTCTTTTTAATTAATGATGAAAAGACATCACACAGTACAGACATCCAGTCTACATGCTGGAATTTACACAGGGATCTAATCACTGTGAGGTAGCTTTTACAATTCAAACGGGAAGAACGAATTAGTTTGAAATAATGCAAAAACAACCAATTTTCACTTTTTTTGTGATAGTTTTTTTGTAATAGTGTTTTGAGCAGCGTGAGTCACATACATGACTGTCAACATCTCAAAAAATGTGTTTTGGTGTTTTGTAACCCTTTAAAAACGAAAAAGCGATACAGGGTAGTATGATGTGCTTTTTGCTCTTACTAGCTGACCACTTTCGTATGGACAGCTTTTCCGCTGTTACCAGTTTGTCCAGTTAGCTTGCAATGTACGTCAGCAGACTTGAGACACAGAGAGGAGTTGACCACAATGACGGTGTTCGAGTCCGGCAAAGAATGGTTCCAGAAAGTGGGTAAGACAAAACAGAAGCCAAAAAAGTCAAATAAGCAAATAAACAACAGAGTGGGAATGTGGTAAAATTTGGAAACGTGATAAAAATCAGGCAAGGGCTTTTCATTTTTTGAATTGCTTTCTTAGGTCAATCGGTGCTCATGAAAACAGTATTGGTTGGGTTTATGGAAGGAGGGGGGTGGGTCATTCAATTGGTAAGTCAGTAAGTCATTCAGTTAGTTGGTCAACAGCGTTCTCTGGTGGATTTACGCGAGAAGAGCAGGTGCGAATGGCACACTGAGAGAAATTTAAGATATTTTTTTTAGACCAAGATGGCGGCGCGTACACATCGCGAGGCTCGGCGTCTCTCCAGTTTCTGCAATTTTGCAGTATTTTTCCTGCTCATTTCGGGTCTGTTCGTGCAGAACAGTAATGCCTTTACATCGTACACCCGACAGGAGATCTTGGATATTGGTTTGTGCATTTCGGACAGTTTTATCAGCAATCTACGACTCATCCCAGAGATCGCCAGGACACCCGAGGCTGAGCGCTCCGTCCGGCCGGGCAGGAGTGCTCGAAGACGGCGACGCGAACGTAAACAAAGGCGGGGGAAGCGCGGCGGGCTTAGAGCTAAGCTAAAGCTAACACCACACCGGCTCTCTTTACCCAGCATCTTCCTCGCCAATGTACGGTCCCTGGTGAACAAAATGGATGAGATTAGACTGCGCATCAACCACAGCAAAAGATTATGGAACTGTAATGTCATGATTTTCACAGAAACATGGCTAAACAGCGGGATACCAGACAACGCTGTATCTTTAACTGAGCATCAGACATTCCGAGCAGACAGAGCGGCGGATGACTCCGGTAAGACCCGAGGCGGAGGATTATGCATTTATATTAACAAAGCGTGGTGCACAAACTCTGTCATCGTTGGGAGACATTGCTCTGTTAACCTGGAATTTCTGATGGTCAAATGCAGACCGTTTTATCTGCCACGGGAGTTCACCTCCACCTTTATAATCGCTGCTTACATTCCACCCGATGCTGATGCAAAGCTTGCTATGAATGAACTTCATGCAGCCATCAGCAAACAACAGACTGCTCACCCGGAGGCTGCTTTTATTGTTGCGGGGGATTTTAATCACTCAAACTTAAAGACAGTGCTCCCCAAATTCCATCAAAACATTTTCTGTCACACACGGGGAAACAAGACTTTGGACCAGGTATACACAAACATGGCTGAAGCCTATGCTGTTACCCCCCTCCCCCACCTGGGTCAATCAGATCACCTTTCTTTGTTCCTCACCCCCCGATACTCACCCCTCATCAACCGTGTGAAGCCATCAGTGAGGACCATCAAAGTGTGGCCAGCGGGGGTAGACTCCACACTCCAGGACAGGTTTCAACACACAGACTGGAGTATGTTTGCTTCCCAGGCCACATGTGGCTCTCACACAGACATTAACAGCTACACTTCCTCTGTTCTGGAATACATCAACACCACCATTGACAGTGTTACAACCCAGAAACAGATCACCACATACCCAAATCAAAAGCCATGGATGAACAAGGAGGTGCGCCTCCTGCTGAAGGCACGCAACACTGCCTTCAGATCAGGGGATGCACAGGCCTACAGCACTTCCAGGGCTAATCTGAAGAGGGGCATCAAAAAGGCCAAGCACTGTTACAAGCTAAAGCTAGAGGAGCACTTTTCCAACTCTGATCCTCGGCGCATGTGGCAGGGCATACAGGCCATCAGCAACTACAAACCCAGCCATTCCACACCCACAGCCACAAATGTCTCCTTCCTGAACGAGCTTAATGACTTTTATGCCCGCTTTGAAAGAGACAATAATGAACCCTACATCAGGATCACTTCCTCAACCGACCACTCACCCATTACACTCACCTCCTCAGAAGTCTATACCGCACTGAGTCGGATCAATGTGCGTAAGGCTGCTGGACCAGACGGTATTCCTGGGCGTGTCCTCAAAGCATGTGCAGAACAGCTCGCTGGGGTATTCACAGACATTTTCAACCTGTCCCTTAACCTAGCAGCTGTGCCAACATGCTTTAAAACCACCTCTATTGTGCCAGTGCCGAAACACTCCAGCCCAACATGCCTGAATGACTACCGCCCGGTAGCACTCACACCCATCATCATGAAGTGCTTCGAGCGGTTGGTCCTGGCACATCTGAAAGACTCTCTGCCATCCACACTGGACCCACATCAGTTTGCCTACCGTGGCAACAGGAGCACAGAAGATGCAGTCTCCATAGCACTGCACTCTGTACTCACACACCTGGACAATAAAAACACATACGCACGAATGCTGTTTGTTGACTTCAGCTCAGCATTCAACACTGTCATACCATCTAAGTTAATGATCAAACTTAGAGACCTGGATATAGACACGTCTCTCTGTAACTGGGTTATGGACTTTCTGACTAACAGACCTCAGAATGTTAGATCAGACCACATTTGCTCCACCACCGTCACACTCAACACTGGTGTACCACAGGGCTGTGTGCTGAGCCCTTTCCTCTACTCCCTTTTCACCATCGACTGTAGGCCTGTGAACAGATCCAACGCCATCATCAAATTTGCAGATGACACCACAGTGATTGGTCTAATCAGCAACAATGATGAGACTGCCTACAGGGAGGAGATACAGCATCTGGCCACGTGGTGCACCAACAATAATCTGCTCCTTAACACCGACAAGACCAAGGAGCTCATTGTGGACTTCAGGAAGGGACGAACAGGCTCACATGATCCCATCTACATCAATGAGATGGCCGTCGAGCCTGTATCATCCTTCAAGTTCCTGGGGACCCACATCTCCAAGGACCTTTCCTGGACCACCAACACCTCCAGCCTGGTCAAGAAGGCTCACCAGCGCCTATTTTTCTTAAGGCAACTTAAGAAGAACCAGCTGTCATCAGCCGTCTTGGTGAACTTCTACCGCTGCACAATAGAAAGCATCCTGACGAACTGTGTCACAGTCTGGTATGGAAGCTGCTCTGTTGCGGAGCGTAAGGCACTGCAGCGGGTGGTGAAAACTGCCCAACGCATCACAGGGACCACACTGCCAGCCATAGAGGACATCCAGAGGAAACACTGTCTGCGCCGAGCACGCAGTATTCTTAAAGATTCCTCTCACCCTGCTCACAGACTGTTTTCTCTCCTGCCTTCTGGCAGGCGCTTCAGGCTCCCCCGGACAAAAACCAGCAGACTAAAGAACAGCTTCTTCCCCAGAGCTGTCTCCCTCTTGAACTCTGCTCCCCACTGACTTTTTGCCCCCCTAATACACCCCACTCTCCTCTCCTCATAACTCAGACTCATCATAATCACTGCACTACTTAACATTTGCACATTTAAAAATTGCACATATTCATTGCACTGATTCATTTATTTGAACTGTACACACCTATTGCACATGTACATTTGTAAATTATGTACACATCCACTGTACATATACATTTGTAATTATGTTTATCTATCTGCACACTTCTGATTATTAATAGCAACCTGTACATTTATCCATCTATTGTAAATCTCTGTTCATAGCTAACACAACCTGTATATAATGTTCATAGTACATCCATTTGTAAATATCACCATAGTTTTTCTATAACTGCACTTTATAACTTATACCTGTATCCTGCACTTGCTGCTATTGCACTCCTGGTTAGACCTAAACTGCATTTCGTTTCCTTGTACTTGTACATGTGTGATGACAATAAAGTTGAATCTAATCTAATCTAATCTAATCTAATATCAAACAGCGTACACAGCAGCCACTGGTACATATTACATTATATACTATACAGTATATAGCGGTACGTTTTCAGAATGAGCCTGGGTTGTTTAAATATGTTTAATCTGAGCTTGTGTGTAATGGCTCAGTCATTTTAGTTGACATTGAGAAATATTGGCTTATTTTTCACCTTGATAGGTGAAACTTTTAAAGTAAAGAAAATGATGGATGTCCGATCACTGGATTACAGCTATGTACATACAGTACAGTAGCATAAATGCTATGCCACAAAAGCTAGAATAATATCAATAAAACGTTAACAAGACCACTAGTAGGCACTTGAAGTATAAAAAAATAAAAGGCAGAAGCAACAAAATCCCTAAGGGTCCATCATAACCTATATTTAAAATTCTGTTAGCTTGGTTGAGTTGTTTTTGTGAGGTTCAAAGGTCATTTAAATGAACTATGCATGAATGCCAATGAATGTCTGCTGGCTGTCTTTATCGCTTAGACAAACAATAATTCTTGTCTGGTATGTTTCTTGTCATCCTTTGTGTTTTCTTCTTGTGACTCACACAGCCATTGTGGTTTATATCTCTTAGCTTGTTTGCATCCTATTCATGTGAGCTTGTAAATTTGGCATTGCACTGAATTGAGAAAAAAACAACAACAACATGCTGTAACACATTGATTACACGCTGTCTTTGCTGCCATTGCTGTCTATTACAAGCTAGCCGTAGTGCTAACAGCATAGACCAAACAGTTAATGGCTGCCCATTAGAGATTATTTTACTGCTTAAGTTGAAGTTATTTTAAAGGTCAGGCGCTTCATGTACTGTATGCACGAAATGAGCATCACAAAATGACCTTTGGATGACTTTAAATAATCCAGTCCAAAATGTAAATCGCTAATGGGCTGCCATTACCTGTGTGGTCAGAAATGTTAGCATTACAGACAGTCTATAATTGATTGTAATTTTAGCATGCACAGGCTATAATCAATGAGGGGACATCCACACACACTCTTCATTTAATACAGCGCATCTAGCATAAAGTTAACAGTTAAGCACTTATCATTATCCAAGTGATGTAACAGCATATTAATTTTATATCTACTGTAACTGAAAAGGTGGTAAAGTATATTGCGTATGAAACTTTACCTATGCCATTTTTTTAGTAAAAGACTGGTTTAACAATCACAAGCCATTAACAACTCATAATGGTCTTGATTCTTGAGGGCTACAGGCTGTTTGTGCTTTAAGTCATCTGGAAGTCCTTGGGGACCAGCTGATAGGTTTAGTCACATTCTTCAAATTGTCTTAATTTGTTTTTAGCAGAAGAAAGCAATTGATACTCGTTTGGAGCAACTTAAGGCTGAGAGAATGGTGACATCATTTCTCTCTGCATTGGTTACCGGTTAAAGCTTGAATCAAGGTCAAATCACTGATGCTTGCTTACAAGACAGCCATTGGCACTGCAATCTCTTTTAAGAGCCTCCGGTCAGGGTGTGAGCACCAACTTGTGGTGGCATCACAGAGAGGCTGTAATTCACTTTCCAAAACCTTTTCATTCAATGTTCCACGCTGGTGCACTGAAATAAAATGCTGGATTCCACACAATCGATTTATGTTGGGGCAACATAAAGGAATTTAGTTAACTTATTAGCTTTTAAAAAGTTAAGTGGATTGAACATAAAACAATTAATTTGTTCACAGCAAAAAAATCAGTGTACATTTAACTCAATTTGAGTTTAACTTAACACTCCTTGGGTGTACATATGACTCCCTCCATTTTGGAGTTAAAATAACACTTTCTAAAGTGTGAAATTTGTACATTACTCTCAGAGTTCATTTTAACACAGTAAGAGTTTATTCTTACATCAAATTGGAGTGTGTGTTACCCTTCAAAGAGTTAATATATTACCTTTTTTCTATATTATCAATTGGTGTGTGTAACATAACTGTGATCAAAAATGTTGAAAATAGTTTTAATTTATTAAATGTTCATTAATCTTTTCAGAAATATTTTCAAAACATTCAACTCTTTGCATTTTAAAATGCAACAAGACATGTTTAGTTTAAGTAAAACATACTGGTTTGATCACAGTTTGTCCGAAAGAACCGGTTCGAGTAAAAAAACTGGACTTCCCATCACTAATGGGAAATGCACTGCATATTGGGTTAAACTCGTGGATTAAAATGTACTCCAGTTTTAACACTGAACAACACCCAAAAAATCACACTGTATATTTAACACTGGAATTTTTGCTGTATTGTCCCCCCAAAAAAGCTCAATTTAAATGAGTAGTTTGAACAAATAGCAATGAGTATACCCAAGCGCTATATAAATGTAAGGAATTATTATCCTTAGTTATATTAGTTTAACCTTGTTTTTTGTGTAGTTGAATTGGATGAGCTAAATTGGCTGGAGTGTATGAATGCACTCAAAAAAAAAAGATGTCCTGTATGCTGCTTGTTCAAACTGCTTATTTAAAATGAGCTGAAACAACACAATTCTTGAGATTTTTTGGGGACAAATTGATTGTTTTATCTTCAGTCTCAGTTATCTTCAGTCTACTTTTATCTACAGTCTACATTTTTTAAGTTAGCTTAATCGATTGTGCATGAATGAGTTGTGTGGAACCCTCCCTTTTTTACAGTGTGGAATGATATTCCCATTCCCACTTGAACTGTATACATTGGTATTCTTCTAATGACAATTAAACACCCATCTCTTCCGAGACCACTTGAATAATACCACTATAATAATACTTGAATAATAACACTATAATAATATAAGTAGCACTTTCCTTGTATGTATTGCCTCTTCTTCTTGAATAGCTCAGTACCTCCTCAATTGTAAGTCCATTTGCACAAAAGCATCTCCTAAATGACTAGATGTAAATGTAATCATTTTCATCGTTTGGTATCATCTTGCATTGACAGCTAAATTTAGCATTTTGTAGTGCCTCTACCTCAGAAGGCTCAGACTATACTTGTACAATTATAAACTATGTAAAATAACACCTGCTTGTAAACAAACAACATCAGTTTATGCCGTTATGCAACAGAAAGCTTGCACTCCAGACTTGCTATGAACTCGCTCGGGATCGTTTGCCAAAACTGTGAATTAAAGGTCGCAAATGATGTTCGGTTATTGCACAGACTGATCATTTTGCTTCATGAGACTTGAATGCATCATCAGAAGCCAAGGGTATTTATTTTGTTTTTGACATGTATATTTTGACTCTTAAAGTGCCAGTAGCTTCTGACTTGCATTTTATGAATCACTAGAAACCACAGTTTTATCTAACATATTATTTAATGCTGTACTGAAATGATAGTCACCTACAATCTTGGATGGCCTGAGACTAAGTCAAATGACAGTGTGTAGCACAGCTGCAATGAATGAAAACATTTGCACCTGAAAGTGCAACTGTGTTTCAAATTAATCACTCTCAAAAAGAGAGAGCCATTTAGATCAGTGACTCTCCAAATGAACCTTGAGCTGTTTCTTTGTGATGTTCAAGTGAAACATTGCTTTGCAGTTTAAAGATGAGGCTATTAGGAAACAATCTTTAAGTTAATTTTTACAACAATACCACCATTATGTAGGATTCGTAGACTGGTTGTTGAAATGTGGATGCGCTGTCCTTGAAGGACGTTCATCTTGAAATTTTAAATGACAGATATGACAGATGGTATTTATTTTTTTCTCTCTGTGACAATTTTTCTCATTGTGCTGACAGAGAAATGTTAAAAGCAACTTGATGGCATGTAAATATAAGAAACACATTTTTCGTACAGCTACATTTTTGATGACATTTTTCTCTCTATTAGTATAGCTACTGGTAAAATGGTAAGAGTAATTAGATTTAAATATAGTAAGAGTGGTTGGGTAGGGAGGAAACTGTTGTAAATGACAGCGGTTGAACAAAGAGTGAATAAATACTGTAGCAGGATCGGTCGGGTAAGAGCAGACCTCTACCTTCTTGTTTCTTCATACAACATACTGTATGTATTTACATGTGTGTGTTGTGTTCAGCCTGATCTCACAAGGAAATGTAACTATTTTACGTTTTGTCAGTTTAGTGGCTAATTCATACAAGTTCAGTATGAAAATGTCAAATTTTTAAAACAAGGGGCGGCACCAAACCCTGCCACTAAAATGAACCATCATTGGGGATAAGCAAATTGATTAAATTGTACGAATAAGATCCTAAAAATTAATACAAATTACAGATGTGGCTACCGAGAATGCGCGTTTTTTCATGTGTAGTGCAGCAATTTGTCACGCGTTGTGCTGCGGCAGCAAAGGCCGCCTTTTCATAAATAAAAAAGCACTTTTGTGGTTTACGCAACATCCACCAGGTGGCGCAAGGAACAACTGCTTTTCAATTGTTGATCCAGTGCGAGCCTAAGGTCCTAAGTTTCATCTTTAAAACAAATAAACATAAGGGAAAGAAAAAAAATAGCTACTTGTCAGATTAAGATTCCGTAAAACACCTTATAGGCTAGGGGTCTGTTTTGTGTTTAAGATCGCCTTTATGTTTTCCTTTTAAATTTAAAGGTGTTGCATAAAATAATAAAGTCGTTTAAATTTAATAAAAAAATATTTCTTTGCTGCGTTCTCCTTGATGTTTCAATAACGCATAATATTCTTTACACCACATTAAAGTCACAGCAGCCAGTAACTTTCAGTTGTGGAGAGTTTTTGTCAAGTTTAAAAGGTGTGTTTGGCCATGAGACATGCGTGTTTAAATGCATGTATTTGTGTGTGAGCGCCCGGATGAAAGAGCGCCCGATTCACAGCTCCGTTGATGCTATGAGCAGCTTTTTTTTTCTTTCTTTCATTATTACAAGGTCTGAATACAACAGAAAGACATAAAACTTTACAAATTATGTGTCCACTTTTGTAGGCTCAACACAATAGTGTCATATTAGATCTAGATAAAATAGCCTAAGCTATATTGAAATCATTTAAATAATTATAAATATAATAATAAATAAACAAATAAATAAGTATAAATCAAACAAAAGCTATAACAATTTAGGTATATACAATATGAATAAATGAAACTGTTTTAATTAAAATTGTTGGTTTAAAATTTATCCCTGAACAAATCACATGGGAGTTGTTTGGTTAATTAGATCAAACAAATGCCTATTATTAGACAATGAATGTGTTTTTTGACCTTGCGTTCATGTCAGCCTGTTGTTAAGGGCTAACAAATATTTATAATATTTATCTATAATCCATAATAGGGCTGCTTTAACTAATGAAATGGTATTGTGGAACATTCACAACATAAATATACAGTATAAGCTTTGTTCTCATTGTCTGCAGCCATTGAATGCATGGTAATATAGAGCCACCTCACTGATGAACCACACAAAGAATCCTAAAATCTCCTTCCCAAAATAAATATATGAATAAAAACTCTTCTGGTGGATGTTGGCCTAGTGTCAGGTTATGATTATTTTCCTCATTTTAGGAGGAAAGATTACAGCTTTAAACCCACATTGGTGCCGATTTAGACTCGATTTTCATAGAAGTTTGATGTCATTCAGACCCACAGCATGTGTGATGTGAGACAGCTTCAGACAGCCTTTAAAACTTCTGCACCTGAATCACACTCTCCTGGGAGCTGGAGGCGGCCGATCGGAAGGTATAACAGATGTACGCTTACACACACACACACACACACACACACACACACACACACACACACACACACACACACGCATACACAGAGAAGCATAGTGAGTGATGGCACAGCATTAGGCAGAGTAAAGAGACATAACAAAAGTTGGATTTGCATACTGAGATGTTTGTGCAGGCCTCTGGGAGCTCATCTCCATCTAAAGTTGGTTGTTGCCAGGCAGCTGCTATATGCTTCTCTAATGGAGAGTGTTAATTGAGGGAATGAACCACTATAAAAAGTCATTGGATCATTCTTGAATAATTCCTCCATTATCTTTTTTTTTTTTTTTTTTTGCTTGGGGACTTTCTTTGCTTGAACCGTCAAGATATTTTGGGCTCACTATTGCTTACTACACTTCATTTCACCCTGGATTATCATGGCTAAAAATGTAACAGAGACCAGTTTCATTAATGCGGACTTTTCTGTTCTCAAGAAGTGCACTGTAGTGACAGATGCTAGAGATTGTGGTCTTTATCATTCTTCTTAGTGCAACTGCCTCCAATGCCAGAATCGCCAGCTCGAATCCCACACAGAGTGGGTGGAGTTACATATTCACAGCTGTTAACCCTGGGTAAAGGAGTGTACTTGTGTTTTAGAAGTGGGGTTGTGAGCAGAAATAGAACCACTTTTGCAGTTTTAACCCCACACTGCGGTGCAAACTTGTGTTGTGGTAAAATGTTCCATATACAAATGAAATAAAAAATTATTATTAATGAATAAATTTGTTTGTTAGTTTGTTTGATTGTTTATTTATTATTATTATTATTATTATTATTATTATTATTATTGTTATTATTATTATCATTATTATTAACAATAATAATAATGTTTTTTTTCCGTTTTAAGTATTTCCCAAGTGATGTTTGGACATTTTCTGTTATATATATATATATATATATATATATGGATTGTCAACAGAACAAACCACTGTTCTCCTTGCCTAACTTGCTAACATAATAACCTAGCTAAGTTTTTAAATTGCATTTTAAACTGAACAACCAAAACATTTCAATATCATGTTTCATGAAGTTTTTTTTTATGTTCTGTAAATATATATGTTCTGTATATATAATATGCTTAATGTTTGATTTGCGTTGTTTAGCATTTTATTTAGACAATTGAAAGGTGATTTTTTTTCAGTGTTAGATTTTTCTGACTTTCGGATTCCAGATTTTTCATTTTCTAATCTCAGCTAAACTTTGTCAAATTTTAACTAAATATACACCAAAAAATGCATTCAGCTTTAAGTTGATATATACAGTAAATGTTAGTAAATTTAAATTTATAATGGTCCAAGGTCACATATACTGTAAAGGGTTTATTTGCTTTTGCAAATTGTATGTTGTGTTTAATCAGTGATGACATTGAAATGACATTGAGTTTAGGAATGTATGAAAATCCACTGTATATTGTTAAACTGGGTTGATTGTGAATTGTGAAGCAAGATAATTGTTATATAAAAGATAATTGTTTTCTCATATTTGAAAAAAAAAGTTGCTTGGGGTTTTAGTGAGACTGCACGTAAAGTGAATCAATGCAGCAATTTTGAATCATATGGGAACATCATACGTCGTCTGTTTATTTATTTTTTTGCAATACATTTCTGCTGGGGTCAAAATGACCTCAGTCAGATAATAGTACTAGAACAAAAGTAAAAACCAGAGATAAAGCTTCTGTTATATCTGTCTACTGCTATTTGATTAAGTCAGGGGAAAATAAGAAAATAATATAAAGAGGAAAAGACAATATAAAAAAAATAGTTCACCAAGAAATTCTTCTTTTCCCTAAAAATTTTATTAAAAGTAAATTGTGTAATTTAAAATAATTATGGCACATATTTCCACAAGCAACTACAATATTTTTATAGTGTTATAGATCCCTCAAAAAGAACATGTTGCAGCTAAGAAGGGCTTTTATAATATGAAAAATAAATATTATATTATATTATATTATATTATATTATATTATATTATATTAT
>CAIGQZ010033112.1:14721830-14727181 GCA_903798205.1 Danio tinwini
TAAGTTAAAATAGAAGAACGATGCACCTTACAGGAGTTTTCTTTTTCATTTCTGCTTGTTCAGGGATCAGTGCACCTGCGGCTACATCATGACCTCTTGTTTACCATCAAAGCCAGCAGAAATGTTTCTTTTAGAGCTCACAAGAGTTGTTTCATTTTAAAGAATGACAAGTGGAAGTGAAGAACACTGGATTTTTTTAAATAGAGGAGTCAGACTTCAGTGAGGCGTGATCAGTAGTTTATTCTATTTAACACCTGTTGATGTGAATGATCAAGAAAAAGTCAAATGATTAGATTAGTACTTTCTGATATTTTAAGAAACTATTAAACCATCTTTTTCTGAGAAATAAGACACCATTCTGGTGACACGGTGGCTCAGTGGTTAGCACTGTCGCCTCACAGCAAGAAGGTCACTATTTCGAGCCCCAACTAGGCCAGTTGGCATTTCGTTTGCGTATTCTTCCCGTTGGTTTACTCTGGGTGCTCCGGTTTCCCCCACAATCCAAAGACATGTGATACAGGTGAATTGAATAAACTAAATTGGCCAAAGTGTATGTGTGTGAATGTGAGAGTGTATGGGTGCTTCCCAATACTGGTTTGCAGCTGGAAGGGCATCCGCTGCGTAGAACCTGTGCTGGATAAGTTGGCGGTTCATTCCGCTGTGGCGACCCCGGATTGGTAAAGGGACTAAGCCGAAAAGAAAATGAATGAATGAATGAATGAATGAATGAATGAATGAATTGGCCATAGTGTATGTGTGTGAATGTGAAAGTGTATGGGTGCTTCCCAATACTGTGTTGCAGCTGGAAGGGCATCTGCTGTGTGAAACATATGCTGGATAAGATGGCGGTTCATTCCGCTGTGGTGACCCCTGATAAATAAAGTGACTAATCTGAAAAAAAAAGAAAGAATGAATGAAGACACCATTCTAATCTAGGGGGAGGCTGGAAATGTTTTACGTGGGTGGCCTTCGTAAAACAGTGTGGACAAAATTTGTTGTATGAAAAATAAAGCCAAAAAAAGCAAATAATTCATTGATAATTAAATATAATGACAGTATATGAATAATTTAATTACAATGAACTTTTAAAGCATTGGGTAATTGAAAAATTAAAGCATATTGCACACTTTATTCAGCTTTCTATCCTTCAAATTTGCATCTGTTTACAACAAACGCTGTACCTTCTGTATCTGCTGTATCTGCACACCTCAGACTTTTTCAACCAATAAATCCATTACCTGCAGGTGTTCTGTGTCCTGTAGATTATCCAAATTAAGAATCGACTAATTGATATTTCTTTCACTTTTGTTCATGTTCAACATCCTATCATCACAAACTAACATTTTAGGTTGGAACCAAAATAAACTGTTAAATCATCATATTGTAAAGCATAAACTTTATTTATAAATAAAATTTACCATTAAGAATCATGAATGCATCATTTATATCACTGACTTAATTTCACTCAATGGCTGGAATGCACTGACATTTCTGAGCATGTGGTTTCTTATTCTCTATTCTTTGTTTCGGACTCTCTTTTGGATTTGTGATAGTTTGATACCTAAGAAGCCTTGACTGTTATTGGATTTCTGTTTGTGCTTTTACTACTCTTTAAGGCTACTCTTAAGGGCTCTGTCTATACAAAAATGGGTATTTTCAAAACCAACATTTTTTCTATGCAATTTAGCCATTTGTCCACATGTAAATGCAGTATCAGGTGACTGGAATCAAAACTCTGAAAACTCCAATCAGTATGAAGACTTTCAGAAAAAAATCTTCCAGGATGAAGATTTTCTCCAGTTACAGTGTGGTCGTGTGGCTGACTAACCGACCAATCAACTGACCCACCCTCCTCCTTCCCTAAACCCAATCAATTTTATTGATTGACCTGCGCACCCACCCACTTCCCTAAACCCAGCCAACCATTTTCAAAAGCAATCCATAAAAAAAGAAAAGCCCTTGTCTAATTTTTACCACATTTTCAGAATTTACCACAATCTCACCCTGTTATTAACTCATTTATTTTATTTATTTTTTATTCTGTTTTTGTCTTACCTGCTTTCTGGAACTGTTCTTCACTGGACTTGAACCTCGTCGTCGTGGTCAACTTCTCTCTGCACCTCAGTCCACTGACGTACATGACGAGCTAACTGGACAAACTAGTGACAGCAGGAAAGTTGTCCACACTGAGGTAAGCGGTCAGCTGGTAAGCGCGAAAAGGAATGGCGTCATACAGCCCTGTAGCATTCGTTTAAAAAATGAATTGCAGCCATACGTACCTCTGGCTACATAATTTGTCTCCAGAAATGTACATAGGACTATGTTTTCAGAATGAGCCTGTGTTAATAATATCAGCTTCAAGTCATGATGTGCAATGCCCACCCCTATAGGTAACAGAACAACAAACATGTAAAAAGCATGACCTTTTTGTTAGCATTTGCACTAATAACCACCCCAAATCACTTTAATTCAAATCAACTCTCCTTCCGTAATGCAGTTTAACAGTCACTCTGCCCCAGAGCGTTCTCCATTTGACTTCATCAAGAACGCTTGGCCTCCCTCGTCTTCTCCGAATTGAGAAATAATGACGAAATGTACTATAATTATGGAATAATCTGTAGCATATTGTCATGATGTTGTATGGGGGGCCTCTTTAGAGCCAGCGCTTGTGTAGAGACAATGTAAGTGTTTTTGCTGTAATTAGCCATAATCAATTTTGTGTTGTTGTTTCCTTTTCTCCTCTTCGGTTCCCCTTATGGGCTGTGGAAGAGGCATGCTCAGGGGACCCATGCTGTGAAATTAGTTTTTTAACACTTTATTGTATCAGATGAAACAGACAGAGCGGATTGGGGAAAAGCTAATGAGTGCCTGGTATAGGTAAACATACTGAATCCATTTAGCTTCATTGTGGCTCGAAAAGTCTGCCGAGGGTTGATTGTATGGGTTCAGTGGAGTTCTGCATTAACCTCCTCTATAATGTGCCAATTAAATCCTTTTATTTTCAAACAAACTGCTGTAAATCAATAATTGCATTCAGTACAGTTAGGACTCATGTGCCCGATAATCACCACCGCAGGACCAAACCCGGGCATACTCCAGTTATGAAAATGAGAGGCAATTAGTCAAACTTATCAGCATGGTCAAATCAATGACAACCAGGAGCAATATACCCCCCAGGACCAACTCATCATTTTGAAGTCTTCCAAGCTCTCCAACAGTAATTTGCACGGCCACCTAAGGTTTTCCAGAAACTACTTTCCAGAAACAGTGCAGCACACTTTGTATTGACAGCTTATAGAATGTAAAGAGCCATTTTAGAGACACTGACATCTTCTTAAAATCTTAAAAGGTGTAGCGAGTTAGCTCAAAGGGTATTGAAGGTTCATTTGAACGGGACTTTTAAAGAATCAATGCTTTAAATCTAAACAAACAAATCATCCAGCGATCGTTCAAACAGACAGTTGGCTTCAATTACGGCTATTGCTATCAACCCCCACCCCCCATAAAAACATTAAAAACATTATGTTTAAGCAGGGTAGCAAGATAGCAAGGGTAGCAAGTTTAAGACATTAGATTCATAAACATGCACAAGCACCTTTCTT
This sequence comes from Danio tinwini, assembly GCA_903798205.1. Lineage (NCBI taxonomy): Eukaryota > Metazoa > Chordata > Actinopteri > Cypriniformes > Danionidae > Danio > Danio tinwini. The sequence goes on from CAIGQZ010033112.1 coordinate 14,725,433, forward strand.
CATACAAAATTAAATTGTATTGACTAATCTAACAGAAACTAACACCTAACACAAACACACATTCATACAGTTGTAGAGAAAAGGATAAAAAATAAAAGTTTGAGAGAGTGTAATGATGGAAAAACCTTGCATTCATCAGGGAACCAAAAATAATCAATTTAACCCTTCTATGGTGTTCTTGGGGTTACATTTAATTTACAACAGTTCAGTGGTAATTTAGGGGCGTTACTTGCATTCCTTGTGTGATGTGAAGAACTCCCTCTGTTGAGCTAATGTTCCCGCGTGGTTAGCTGGTGGTCAGATTTTTGTCCTTGCGAGGCTTGGAGTGGGGTGGAGTCTATTGTTTCAAGTTTTGTGGTTCATGTGGTTTCACGGCGTACTAAACTTAAGCAGACTCTCGATGGAAACAAAAGAAAGAAAGGTATCAGAGATGACAATGTCTGAGCTGTACATTTAACCCATTCTTGCCAGGGTTCAAGTCTTTCTCTGGTCTGGGCCTTCTTTTATAAGGATGGTTTTGTACCCACCCTCCGGAGCCGAGTTGACCAATGGAAGTTTAACTCCCCCAAAGTATGTTTTATATTCTTTGTTCCAAAGCGGGGTAATTTGCATAGGCATTCTGGTTTTAATCTGAGTTAAGTTTAAGTTTCTTAAAATGTTAATATGCTGCACACGTAATAACCTGAAATGTAAACAATCATTCAGTACACCGAATTAGCTTTGCAGGGACATCAAACATAAACTTTCTATGACATTGTTCAGCTGTGGTAGAGTTAAACATTGTTTGCAGAAGTATTAAACCTATAATATTACTACAGGAGCAAGAGACTTGTTGCAAAACACCTGATTACACATAAAGATAGAATAAACATTTACATTAAAAACATCAATCTTAAGCAAGGAGGTTATAGGAGTTCTCTTTGAGTCCAGTTCTGAGCATTCCTTCGTGACGTAAATACCTTCGGATCGGATTACAACTGACCATCCAGTCTTTTCTTGATGGGAGAAGCTGACGCTGTGTTTGCTGATGCATTTGTTGAATAAAAGCAAAATAAGTATGTGTCTGATCAGCCATCAGATTGAATTTAAGGAGTGAATAGTTTGTTTTATTTTATTTTGTAATATTTTAGTTTAGGTCACAATCCACTGTATTAACAAACCATTAACTAACATTACTAGCTTAATAAACTACTAATTAGCTGTTTATTAATGGTAAAAAAACAAAAACATAATGCTTATATCCTTTCACTTTTTCTTGTTCACTCAACTTTTGAAAACATCAGCTGCACTGACCTAAAATTATTTTTCAGTAATACAAAAAACATTTAGTTGCATTAACATAAGATTATTAGTTTTCTGGAGAGGTAAACTACTCAGTAACAAAACTTCTTAAGTTGTGCCAACTGAAATTTGTCTGCAGAACTGGAATGCCTGAAGTTGAGTAAAAAAAACTTATAATCCTTATTTACTTTCGTTTTTTTTGTTTGTTTATTCTTGTTTACTCTTGATTGCTTCTTGTTAATTTTTGAAAACATCAGTTGCACTGACATAAAAGTTGAATAAACATAAAAAAAAAATATTATCAGAACAAACAAAGATAGTTCAATTGAAAAAAAAGCTAAAACTGAGACAAACAAAACATTATTAGATACAGAATTAGAAACAGGACAGGAGGCAAAACAACAACGGTAAACAAGACAAGGGAAAACAAGACTCAGCAAAGAGTCTGTGTCAATGAGGTGTCTTTAT
>CAIGQZ010033112.1:14732867-14744316 GCA_903798205.1 Danio tinwini
ACACACACACACACACACACACACACACACACACACACACACACACAGAGAGAGAGAGAGAGAGAGTAATATGATATGATATATAATATCTTTCTTAATCAGTCAGTCAGTCAGCCAACCAACCAACCATCAATCAATCAATAAAAAAATCAATAAATTAGTTAACCAGTCAATTAATAAAATAACCTACCTACCAACCAATTAACCTACCTACCAACCAACCAACCAACCAACCAACCAACCAACAAAACCAACCAACTAACCAGCAAATTAACCAGCCAGCCAATTAGCCAACCAACCAACCAATCAACCAACCAGCCAATTAACAAACCAATCAACCAGCCAGGCAGCCAGCCAGCCAACCAACCAACAAAACCAACCAACCAACCAACCAACCAACCAACCAACCTAACAATAAACCAGCCATTCAGCCAGACAACCAACCAACCAACCAATTACCAGCCAGCCAGCCAACCAACCAATCCAACCAACCAACCAACCAACCAACCAACCGACCAACCAACCAACAAAACCAACCAGCAAAACCAACCAACCAACAAACCAACCAACAAAACCAACCAACAAAACCAACCAACCACCCAACCATCCAACCACCCAACCATCCAACCAACCAACCAACCAACCAACCAACCAATTAACCAGCCAGCCAACCAACCAACCAACACAACAAACCAACCCACCAATTAACCAGCCAGCCAACCAACCAACCAACCAACAAAACAAACCAACCAACCAACCAGCAAATGAACCAGCCAGCCAATTAGCCAACCAACCAATCAACCAACCAGCCAATTAACAAACCAACCAACCAACCAACCAATCAACCAGCCAGCCAGCCAGCCAACCAACCAACCAACCAAACAATAAACCAGCCATTCAGCCAGACAACCAACAATAATCTAACCAACCAACCAACCAACCAACAAAACCAACCAACCACCCAACTAACCAACCAACCAACCAACAAAACAAACCAACCGACCGACCGACCGACCGACCGATCAACTAAACAAGCAAAACCAACCAACCAAACAAGTACAACCAATCAACCAACCAGTCAATCAGCCAACCAACCAATCAACTAATCAATTAACCAACCAACCAACCAACCAGCCAACAAAACCAACCAACCAACCAACTAGCAAATTAACCAGCCAGCCAATTAGCCAACCAACCAACCAACCAACCAACCAACCAACCAACCAACCAACCAGCAAATTAACCAACCAGCAAATTAACCAGCCAGCCAACTAACCAACCAACCAACCAACCAATCAATTTGTCTATCAGTCAAATCTCAAATGTTTGTATGGTGGTGTTTCATCTTCATATTTAAAAAATATATATTTACATATATTTATACATGTATATTTAGCACTGTAAATGAATCAATGTTCTTATAACCTATGTGCATTTTGTGTTTGAAAAATATTTTTTTTCTGTAGAAAAAAAGTGTAAAAAAATACATATAAATACACATATAGATAATAACTAAAATAAAATTCTTTAATTTTTATAAAGGTAACTCTACCAAGTTTGTCTGCAACCTTGACCTGCCACTGGATTGTCATGTGAGGAACTAAGACACCATGTTCTTATTTTATAACAATATGTACTGAGAAAAAACAAGACCTAGTACAGCCGGCTAGACGCACACCCATTAAACAGCCTCTTTCCAGTGAGGTGACTGCTTTTAACAGTGTTTTTGCCCACTAAGGTCTGATTTATTCTGTCTCTGCTTCATCACATCCTGCTAATAAACCCCCTCTGGTTGTGTCCGCTGTAACCTGCCTGTCCTCTGCTCAGCTCATGCATAGCAAACCCATCACAAGCAAGAAAAAGAAGTTTGACCAGCAGGAGAAACAGGCGAAGAGAGTCAGTCCTCGGGCTGACTGTAGCCATCTCTCGTCTCTCCTCTTTTTCCTTCTCTCTCTGTGTGGTTCTGATTGGACAGGCGCTTTGCCACACACGTGTTGTGATGGCTTTTGTCTCCTGAGGTAACAGAATAAAGGCAGACAGCTGGAAGCTCAGCCCAATATTCACCTGTCATACGGCTGCCTGTGACAGGCTCCCTCGCTGCCGCAAAGCCACCGCAGAGAAATGATGCTAAATTAGGATGCAGCTTCGTTCTGTTGTCTCTGTCAGAGATCTCGCCGAAAGCTCAGATATTCTCAGCAAGTCTGGCTTCGATAACAACTTACTGTATCACAGATGCTAATGTAGTATATAGCACCCACAGCACTGAGCTGTTAGCACTTGTGTTGGTAATACTAGGGGATCAATCATGGTGGATATGATAATTTTTACTCAGACGTGTCCTTCAGATATGAATGTATCACATTTTGCAATGCAGCATTATTCATACAACTAATTCATTTAGTTAAATGCAGGAGTCTGACACATTTAGAGCTAGTCCACTTTAAAGGTCCCATGATATTAAAATAAAGTTTTTTAGATGTTAGTATCAGTATTGTTAGTTTTTATAAGCTAGTGCACACATCAAAACAGATACAAAATTCATCTTTAGGAGATGTAAAACAGTTATGTAAAGCTTGTAATTTGTCACTTCCCCCTAAATGGATCCGATCAAATGCCATGTAATATCTGACATGCTCCACCCCATTTAAGATGCTTCTCATTTGCTTTCCATTTGATGCACTTGAGCTCAACCACTCTCACTGGCAGAGCTGTGATAAAACATGATTGGCTGTTTTTTTTTAAGGGAGGAGCTAAACTATGCCCCACCTCTCATCATATTTCAGTTGAGATTGTCAAACATTGAATAAAAAATGCACATTTCAAAGCACTTCACACAACCTTTAAAACACTTCAAGTCAAAAACACAGTTGTGACCCTGGACCTCAAGTCTTCTAATGTGGCTTGCGTATACTGTATTTTTGACAATAGCCAAACATTCATTCATTCATTTTCTTTTCGGCTTAGTCCATTTATTAATCTAGGGTCAGTATGAACCTTCACCTTATCCAGCATATGTTTTGTGCAGCGGATGCCCTTCCAGCTGCAACCCATGACTGGGAAACATCCATACACACTCATTCACACACATACACTACGGCCAATTTAGCTTACCCAATTGAGCTGTAACATGTCTTTGGGGTTGTGGGGGAAACCGGAGCACCCGGAGGAAACCCACGTGAACACGGGGAGAACATGCAAACTCCACACAGAAATGCCAACTGACCCAGCCGAGGCTCGAACCAGCGACCTTCTTGCTGTGAGGTGACAGCACTACCCACTGTGCCACCGTGCAGCCCTAATAGCCAAACCTACATCATATATCAAAATTATTGATTTTTCTTTTATAACATATATCATTAGAATATTAAGTAAAGGTCAGTTTCTATGCAGACATTTAGTAAATTTTCATCAGTAAATATATCAAAACTCAATTTGTGATTAGTTATATATGCATTGCTAAGAGCTTAATAAAAAAAAAATAAAGGCAATTTTTTCAGTATTTTAAGTAGGATTTCAGTAAAAAAAATGTAACCCTCATATTTTCAGATAGCTGTCCTAACCATATATCAATGGAAAGCTTATTTATTTCAAACAAATGGACAGTTATGACAGTTTTGTGGTCCAAGGTTACATTTAATTGGATTGCTTTTGGTGTTGTACAGACTTTTTATCGTTGAATACATTCAGTAACAAAAAAGTTGGGTTATTTCAACCCAAATTTGAGTAAAATATTGACAAACCCAACCACAGATAAATTTTACAATTAAATGTATAACCTAACTATAATCAAATGCTTAGCACTCGATTGAATGGGGGATGTCAGTGGTTATCAGTTGATAGATATTGGCCCCCTACCAGTAGGGCCCAGCTGTTATCATCCATCCACATGTTTAATCAGCTATAGATCACATATGGCTGCGGCCGGAAGTTAACAAGAATTATTTATATTATTTATTAAATTTCCCATTAATTATATTTGATTAACGTCTACCCCTACCCCAACCCTAAACCCAACCGTCACAGTAATGTGAAAACAGATCTGGATCTGGAGTCTTGATTAACTGATTAACCATGAGATTTATTTATATTATTTATTAAATTTCCCATTAATTATATTTTATTAACGTCTACCCCTACCCCAACCCTAAACCCAACCATCACAGTAATGTAAAAACAGATCTGGATCTGGAGTCTTCTATATTAGTATAGCTGATTAACCATGAGAATTATTTATATTATTTATTAAATTTCCCATTAATTATATTTTATTAATGTCTACCCTTACCCCAACCCTAAACCCAACCGTCACAGTAATGTAAAAACAGATCTGGATCTGGAGTCTTCTCAATTAGTATAGCTGATTAACCACATGGATGGAGGATAACAGGTAGGCTACTAGTAGGCTCAAAAGGCCCCTACTAACCCATAACTATCAGCTGATAACCACTGATAATGCCCATTCAATCAAGTGATAACATTCAAAGTAGATGGGTGTTGTTGATATTTTACCCAAATTTGAGTTTAAACAAAAACCAGCATTTTTTAGGATATATTCTGCCTTTTTTAGGATATATGCCTATTGACCTAATCCATACAGCACTGTAAAAAATGCTGGCTTCCACACAATTAAATTGGGGTAGGGTAACACAGAGGTCCCCACACTCCTGGAGTTCCTGGTTCCGGAGGGCCGGTGTCCTGCAAAGTTTAGTTCCAGTCCTAATCAGACACATCGGGGCTAGCTAGTCAAGCTCTTACTAGCCTTTCTAAAAACATACATGTAGGTGTGTTAAGCCAAGTTGGAGCTAAAATCTGCAGGACACCAGCCCTCCATGACCGAGTTTGGGCAACCCTGAGGTAACACAAAGGAATTACGTTAACTTATTAGTTTTTTTGTTTGTACAAATTTAAATGGATTGAACAAAAAACAATTAAGTTCTCCCCAAAAAACTAAAGAATTTAGTTGTTTCATCTCATTTTAAATAAGTAGTTTGATCAAATAGCAAATCTTGAAGCGATATCTTTAAGTGAATTGACTTGAAACAGTGTTTAATATAAAATTAAACATTTACAAATTTGTATTTTATTTAATTAATGTATCATCCACTAGCACAGCATGGCTCAGTAAAAATTAAAAAAAAGCTGTCGCAAGTCAGGGAATTTATGCTAAGCTTGCATGAGGATATCAGAGATCTCTCCAAAAGTACAGATATCCTCAGAGAACTTGACTCTTAAAACAACTTACTGTATCAAAGATGCTAATATAGTATATAGCCTTTGCAGAGCCGAGCTGTTAGCGCTTGGCCTGGTAATAATAGGGATTCCGGCTGAATGACAGTATCTGTAATTGTATTTGTGGGACAGGCGTAATTGGCCAAGGGTCACGTTTAACTTGGCACTGTTAGTGCCCGTGGCGTTTTCATAATGAATATGCAGAATCACTTGAAAGGACAAGAGAGATAGCATTCTCTCTTAATGGATCCATTTTAAAAGCAAAGATCGGGCCATCAGCGAAGAATACAGAAGGCATTATGTTTTATTGACGGTGGCTGTGTTTGGCGGCCGTGTTTGGAAAACCGAGTGAGAGTGAAGGTGAGGGAGGAAGAAAATGAGAAAAAGGGAGCGAGAGAAAGGCGCAGCGAGGGTTGCGGGATGTTTGTAAGAGAATTGATTTTGCTCATACATTTTTGCCGATAACAAGGAAACAGACCAGGAACCCAACTAATAAGCTATTAGAGTGGATGCTCCTCCAAGGGCAGTGCTTGGGTTTGAAGGGTTTTAAAACAAGGATGTGTTAATTAGAGGGTTATACAGAGGAGAAAAAAAAACAGAAGCTTCTATCCCTCATTTACACGTGGCAGAACAATTTCAGCTCTCTTGCAGTGCCTTTTTTCCTTTAATTTGATTTCCTAATAGAACAAGGTTTAAGTGCTATACATGCAGGTTTTATAATTCTGCAGCCTATAATTAAATATGCTGTGTTTAAAGGAGTATAGCGACAAAGGGATTTTAACCAAAAGCATGGTTGTAAGTGTGATATTCTTTTATATTCAACTGAGAAGCTAATTAATTGACTTTCATTTTATACACATCATATTTTGCAAGCAAAGTCCAAGCAGAGTCAGCTATTGCATATGGGCTTTTAAAACACACATTCTTTAATTGTTTCAAGTTTCATACCTGAATGAATAATTGTTTTGAACAAGTCTGTTAAAGTGAATTTCAATTCAATTCATGTTTATTTCTGTAACGCTTTTACAAAGTAGATAGTGTCAAAGCAGCTTAACGTAGAAGTTCTAGTAAACTGAAACTGTGTCAGTCCAGTTTTCAAAGTTGAAGTTAGGTTTAGTTCAGTTCAGTGTGGTTTAAATTTCATTGCTGAAAGTGCAAACACTGAAGAGCAAATCCATCAATGTGCAGCTCCACAAGTCTCAAATCAAGCAAGCCAGTGGTGACGGGACAGTTCACCAATTGACGAAAGTAAAGGAAAAAAACTAGAGAGAAACCAGGCTCAGTTGGGAGGTGCCGGAGGCTGGAGAACACTGGATGTTCATCATGGAGAAACTGCAGGTGTGAGTAGGTCACTGGGAGGTGTTTAGGCTGGCTCACAGAAAAGACTTATCTGTCACTGTAGTCTTTCAGGAATGTTTCATGCTCTCTGCTCCTCTATGACTGCCATAGCATCAGTTCAGGATACGGCCTGGTCCAGGATTATAAATACCTTGGCATCATCTCTTTACAGGTCTTAGATCGCACCAATGGCCCTGCATAATCTCTAGAGGCCTTGGGATAAGTATCCCCTAGGTAAAAATAGAGAATAAAGAAAATAATTAGCTTACCTGCTGTTCATAATGTATTTAAACACTAAATGAAAAAATAAAGAGCTATAATTGAATGATTGTTTGGCATTGAGAGATTCCTGTTTACACCTGGATTTAAATCTACACTGTAAAAAAATATCAGTAAATTAGCAGTTTTTGATATTTTGTAATGCATGCTTTTCTCATTTAGTCTCATTTCATCATGCTTTTGGAATTACATTATGGGACAATGTTGTATATGCACACAGACTTTTAATACAACATCGATGCTGTAAAAGGAACCTTGTGAAATTGAAAATAGTCACACTAAGCTTTTACCGGAAGTTTGAAAAACACTAGCTGTGCATATACCCCATTATGGGACTATTACCATACATTATGGGAATTAAATTATGGGGATTTTTCTTCCAATTTTTTTTTTTTGGAAAAGAATATATTTTGACTTTGAAATCCTATATTGCTTGGGTTGATGTTGTAAACATGGTGCAAAAACATGATAATTCACTGCCAGTATTTTTTCTGTTATTTTACAATCTTTATTCTCTCTATATTATTTTTTTAAACAATATACTGTTTTAAACTACACTCTCAGAAATAAAGGTATACGAGCTGTCACTGTACCTAAAAGGTCCATATTAATACCTCAAGGGTACATATTAGTACCTAAAAAGTACAGAAGTGTTCCTGTTAAAATTTGTAGGTACTAATATAAATGTTTGAGGTACCAATATGGACCCTTTAAGTACAATTTTTTTTTTAAAAGGTACAGCCCCAGTGACAGCTTGTGTACCTTTATTTCTGAGAGTGTACTAAAGTGTCAATAAAAGTCACTTTGTTAAATTGTACAGTTGATTTTTCAACATAAAGGTCAACAGAGCAGAGATAAAAGTTGCATAATGCAATTCATATCTGTAAATGAGCAAAAAAAAATCCTCAAAATCACAAAATATGGAACTAGTTAATATTTTTTTTTTGTCCATATTTCTGATTTCTTTGAGGGGAGATTCTACACGTGGGTTTATGTTTAGGCTTTTTTATCTTTACTCTGCACTCTAAACTCTATACAAATAAAAAATGAATAAATAAAAAATAAAAAATACAAATGTTTTACTGTTTACGGTAGGTTTTATTTAGATTTTTTGCCAGCCAGTGGTCTTGCTTTGCTATACAACACACTAGTAAATAATATCAGGACTTTCATTTTTGGCTGAACTTTCCCATGAGTGTGTCACATTTTCATGGCAATAGGTCTGTCTTTTCAGTCCTTTTTTCTCTCTGCACTCCATCTTCATCTCTCTACAGACCTGCTTTAATTTCGCCTCCTTTTCTGATGCTCCATCACTCTCTTTGTCACTCTTCCCTTTCTCATCCTGTCACATTTGTTCCATTCTCAGGTTCCCTCTTTATTTCCTTGCCTCCCCGGTGCACGCATCCTCTCCATCTCTGTCTTTCTTTTTTGTCCCCTTTTTTTTCCTCCTCCGTCACCTTCACTGCTCCTTTTCACAGTCTTTTTGTGACTCGCTGATGTATTTTTCCCGCTTATTCAGGTTTAACATTCTACTCTTCCTTCGTCCTGTCATTTTTTTTTTTTTACTCCTGGCAATGTTCTGATGCAGCGTGTGCTGCGTTTAAAGATGAACACACACATGGCACATTCATTCTCACATTCATTCAGATGCATTTCAGAACATCAGCTTGTATCACCCCGTTTCCCAGATGAGAAACTGCGAATCGATAGAAAAACCAATCAGCTGCTTGGTTACAGACACCATTGGACACTTTTATTAATGAATATAATGCATGGCTAATAGAGAGAGTAATCAAAAGAGATGTTTTTGTCACTATCATCCTTTCTGAATCAGTGAAACCCAGGGAAATTCAATTTTTATTAATATAACTGCTTCTAATTTTACTTGTCACTGATCCAAGAAAGCTGCCTCATTACTGTTCTGCTAAACCAGGTTTGTAATTATATTTGTAAAGCTTGCAATTTGAGCTATTTTATTAAGGCTTTATGCTTATGAAGTTATTTCTATAAATCCTCTTGACTGTTCTTTGACTTTTATGAGACAAACCTTCTTGCGTGACACTCATGAATTGATCATTTCTCTACTGAACGAAAAGTTTACAGGTACACCAGGCTAACAGGGTCAGATTAGGTTCTCTCTGGTCACGTATTGAAGGATTTTGTACAGAAAACCAGCATAACCTTTTATTTTTTTGTTTGTTTGTTTTTTGCAATAGGACCAATGTTATTATATTTGACGAAAACTAACGAAAAATGAAAACTACTATTTAAAATAATTTTTGTTAGCTGAAATAAAAATAAAAACTAGAGTTTACATACAAAACTAACTGAAACTAACTAAAATTACAGCAAAAACGTCCTTCGTTTCAGTTTTTAGAAATGTATTTAATACATACGTAAACTTACTGTAAGCATTTTAGAAGTAAATCTATTTACTTTGTGCTGCCAGGTGTTGACCTGTACAGCACCTCAGAGTCTGTAATCCTAACAATAGTATCTGGATGCTGCCTTTATGATGCAAGCTGAGATTTCATCGCTCAGAAATGCAATGTCCCGAGTCTGCAGCCAGACCCCTCTCAATCCTGATGCCACTGGCCAGATCAAGCCGGTTCTCCTCCAGTCATTCTCGCTAGGTTGGTTCCGCGACTACAACAACGAGTGGACATGACAGCAGCACGGTGACAGCATTAAATACAGAAATAAAAAATTATTAATTTAACACATGTGCCCAATAATGGGTTTTACTTCTGTATTAGTGATCGCAAACAAATTATTTTTTTTTATCAGATCTTCTAAGCAAACCGGTTGAACTGACTTCTTTCATTCATTCATTTTCTACCACTTCCGGGGCCGGGTTGCAGGGGCAGCAGTCTTAGGAGAGAATTCCAGACTTCCCTCTCCCTGGACACTTCCTCCAGCTCCTCCGGGGGGATCCTAAGGCGTTCCCAGGCCAGTCGAGAGACATACACAGCAAAATCATCTGAGTAAAATTTGCTCTGTTCAGAGAGTATTTGGTCCCTCTTTAAATATGGACAATAAATATGGGACATGCCTGGAACACCTCCCTAGGTAGGCGTTCAGGAGGCATTCCCAACAGATGCCCGAGCCACCTCAGCTAACTTCTCTCGATGTGGACGAGATGCGGCTCTACTTCGAGTTCCTCCCAGGTGTCAGGGCTCCTCACCCTATCCATGGGTGCGCCCTGCCACCCTGCGAAGGAAACTCATTCCTGCCGCTTGTATCCGAGATCTTGTCCTTTCGGTCATGACCCAAAACTCATGACCATAGGTGAAAGTAGGAACGTAGATTGACCGGTAAATCGAAAGCTTTGCCTTTCAGCTCAGCTCCTACTCCTAATCCACCTGTCAATCTCACGTTTCATCCTTCTCTCACTCGTGAACAAAACCCTAAGATACTTGAACTCCTCCACCTGGGGTAAGGACTTTCCTCCAACCTGGAGATGGCAAACCACCTTTTTCCGGTGGAGCACCATGGCCTCAGACTTGGAGGTGCTGATTCTCATCCAGCGTCTCCAGTACGCCCTTATCCACAAACTACTTACTTTTTAACATGCCTGATACCCCCTCTGACTCAAAATAAACCAATATATACTGAGTAATTCAGTTGTTAGAACAGTACACTGCGATCAGATTTGAGAAGCGGTGAATCAATAATACTCCACATGCAATTCAGCAGGTGAACTGAACACAACAGGTACTGCACGCTGTGACTAAACTAAACTTGGACAACTGCAGCGCGGGTAAACCAAGGTTTAAATGAGAGGGTCTGGCGAAATGTACGTTTATTTCATAATAGAAAGTTGTAATGGAATTTAAATTTAAAAAGTGAATTGTGCTTCAGTTGGGTTGCAAAACATAATTATAAGAAACTTTTTAGATCATGGTGGTTTTAACTAACTGAAATTATGATTACTAGCCTACATATCATACTACCTACATACCTACATTGTCACTAAAGATCTAACCTCAGAAGCAGCCTTGCACACATATTTTACTTAAGGCAGCTATCTTGTGGGCTGTTGTATTTGAATTTGAGGATGGGTAGATAGTAGTGGTAGATGATAGTGGTCACCCAACAAACACACAACGTTGCCTCAATGTAGCGACCTTCCTACAACGTTGTACCAACCTTGTAAAGAGCTACGATGTTGCTGAAGGTTTTTACAACGGTGTCATAATGTTGCCATTTAAATGGCCATTGCTTTAGGTTGTGCTAGGCAGCATTGATGACCACTGTACAACATTTACTTGTCATCAATGAATCAGTTCAAATTTCAACAGACCGTTCAGAGTCTCATTCAACAAAGACAGAGGAGACGTGAGTAGTGCTTCATTTCTTCTTGCTAAATAAGGCATCGATGGGCATTTGTGTAGTCCTGTTGTGTCAAGCTCTGATCTACCCTCTCTTGTTTACTGCCTATTTTGACTTGTAAAAATAAAATAAAACAAATAAGACTTTCTCCAGAAGAAAAAAATATTTTCAGACATACTATGAAAATTTCCTTGTTCTGTTAAACATCATTTGGGAAATATTTAAAAAAGAAAAAAAAATCAAAGGGGGTTCAATAATTCTGATTGCAACT
>CAIGQZ010033112.1:14749316-14760027 GCA_903798205.1 Danio tinwini
ACATTATACAAATATAATATATGGAAAATATGAAAATATATTGCATGTCATAATTGTAATTTGCGTATCATGCGTTATCTCAGACATCTGTATGGGTTCTTTGATTAAATTTTTGTGTTGTATAATTATTATTTTTTGGTCAGTTTGTCTGTACGTGTGTAACATTTTTTGTAATGACGGCGTACAGTTTTACAGCACAGTAACTTCATTCAGCACAAATAGTAATTTGAAATCTGTATCTTGTATTGTTTGCTACTAAATGAACTGATTGTTAAAAGTACTAAGTTGAAAAAAATCTCACTGTTTTGTTTTGGTGATTAAAGCAAATGTTCTCGATATATATCACAATGATCTTGTGTTCTGAAACAATAATTATGTGAATTGAAATTATGTGCAACTACAATGAAATCAAGACTGACTTCAGTTTGAAAGAATAACTGTTGATGTTACAAGTGTGATCTGTTTAAAGTTTTGTACCAAAATATTTGTACACTTTACTTATGTACCCTGTAAATGTGCCGTAGTGTATGAGTGTGTGTGTGTGTGTGTGTGTGTGTGTGTGAGTGCGTGCGTGCGTGCGTGCGTGCGTGTGTGTGAATATAAGAGTGTGTGGGTGTCTTCCAATACTGGGTTGCGATGTGTGGCGACCCCTGACAAATAAGGGACTAAGCTGAAAGAAAATGAATGAATTATATGTGTTTTTACTTTTTCACTGTGAAGTATAGAAGTTTTTTCAGTAATTACTTGGAAACAACATGATAATGACAACAAAATTACATGGAATTTGATATTAAACCATCTACATGTTTGATTTTTATGCCTCTTTTTTAACATGTGTGGAGATTTCTAGTAAACCAATTGTAGAATATATGTATGTATATGTGTGTCTATATATTCAGCATTAATTTAACTATGAAAACTATGGTTCACCTATTAATAGATCATTAAATGTAGCATCAGTAGGCTAGTTTATAGTTAAGGCAGCATTTGTTTAACCATGAATGTATTTTTCTAGTTTTTCAGCTTTAAAGACATTTGCATTTTTTATTATAATGCTGAAACTGGAGGTGTAGGAGGGATAATGAGTCGATGTGAACCACTGTAGAATAAAAATTATTTTGAACAAAAGGAATGAATGCTCCAAATTGAGCACGAGATCCATATTTTCTACTATGTTTTTCTTTTCTCACACCTCACTGAATATTGAAATTTACCCTTGTCGAGCATTCTGTAGTAACTATGCTTATTGCACATGACATTAAGTGAATACAGAAAGTGGGTGAGTCATACATTCCAAATCAATGATTCTGTAATTGGTACTAGACAAATATGGGGAAATTAATTATCCCAAACTTTGATTTTAAGGCCTGTCTCTATTACAATCCTACTTTAACTCTCCTGTCGTGTTCACCTCATGCCCCTTACTTTAATTCCCAGTCAAAATTAACTGGTCTGTTTTAACTGCACTTAAATTAGCACAAAAGACATTTTTCACCACCAAAATTTTAATTAACATTTTTTTAGCTGGGAACAATGTCTTAAAGAAGTGTTTGACATGAATTTATAGTATTAGACATAAAATAACTGCTGTGAAAATACAAATAGGAGATGAAAATGTATTACAAAATGAACATGTAATGTCATGGAGGTAATCACAGAGGGAGCATCGGCACAAATATTTGGAAAGAGAGATGTATACCCACCAAAGACATTTTTCAGTCTGAAATGTGTGTGAGTGAGTGAGTTGGGGTGGTGTGTATAGGGATGTTTTCTGACTGATGGATGAATATGGATACCTATTTATTTCCTATGGCGGTCACTTTTGACTGTGAACACCACAGGTGTAACAACATTGATTAAAACACTCAAAAGTCAATGAAAGAGGTGATCACCTCTTTTTTATGTGTTCAAGTGCATAGTGTGGAGGATATCATAAGGCCTTCAGATGTAAAACACAATGGGCTCTATTTTAATGATATAGGAGCAAAGTCTAAAGCGCAGGGCGCAAAAGCATTAAGGGTGTGTCCAAATACACTTTTGTTATTTTAAGGATGGAAAACAGTTAAACAGACTATCTGCAGCACGAGGATAAGAATGAGCCTCCTGCATTTGATATCTTTCTCTTTATTTTCACTTACTCCTTCACTTTCGTGAAGTAAGGAAACGGTGTTGTACGCACTCCACTGAAGACATCTATTAGCCTACATATTTAATTTCATTTGTTAAGTACAAACATTTGTTTCAAAACTATTTAAAAAATCAGTTCTAATTTCCAGCAAATTAATTGAATGAGTTATGCCCAAACACACATTCTATGCCCCATATGGTCCAAAACCTGACAGGTGGACAAATCTAAGCTTGTTTTTATTAAAACAAATATAAATATGCATATAAATAAATAAACAAATAAATAATAATAATAACATTAAAAAAGCAAATAGTCATGAACTGAAAAACGCCCCCTGACACGATAAAGGCATGGAGGTAGAAAATAATATTTTTTGTAATATTGTAATCCATAATTTTTTTATATGTAAAGATATTTGCATATTGCTCTACATCCTGTGTGTATTAAGCAATGTGTAAGCGTTTGAGGCACACAACTAACGCGCTCTGTGCTGAACTTTAGACCTGCTTTTAGCTGGTCAATTGCGCAGTCTATTTCAGTTCAATTCTAGTTCTATTCCACACCTCCATTCTAGACTGGCACACCCATGAGTCCACAAAGTAGTGCAAATGGATTTGCTATTTAAACAATTTGGAGCAAAATGTGAAAAATAGGGTTGCGCTGGTCTCAAAATAGCAACTTATCACGCCAAACACATCTTGCCCCTTATTGCTCTGGGTGTATGATATTTATAGGGCTCGATATTTATGAGTGTTTTAAGTTGTAAATTGGTCAGATTTGACCCAAACACGACAAGAAGGTTAACATTGTCCTACACTGTAAAAAATGGCAGTGTTTACAATGGTGAAAATGTAACATTTCATGCATGACACTTCACTTGAAATTACTACGGTTCTTTTTTTGTTTTGTTTAGATTTTTTTCTCATCAGTCATGCACTTTAGAGTTTTATTTTACATCTAGTTTTGATAAATAATGTTTTTTACTGGGCAGCACGGTGGCTTAGTGTTTAGCACTGTCACCTCACAGCAAGAAGGTTGCTGGTTCAAGTCGCAGCTGGGCCAGTTGGCATTTCTGTGTGGAGTTTGCATGTTCTCGTGTTCGCATGGTTTTCCTCCAGGTGCTCCTGTTTCCTCCACAGGATCTTTCAACTTGACACCGCATCTAAAAAACAAGGTGCTCATGTGCGCGCACTTCAAAAGATGCAAGATGCTAGCTAAACGGTCCCGCGCATGTGTCAAGCACATGTTTACATTGAAGAACAATAGAAACATAGCGTGTTGGAAAGGAAAAACACATTCTGTGTGAAAGGCCCCTTACTATGTTTTTTTTCTGCTTGTGGATAAACTGTTTGGGATTAGCATTGGTTCCTCATATAACATCCTCATCACCACATGATGACAATAAAAAGAAAACACTCAGGAACGACAAATCATGGGGAACTGCTGTTTGGTAGATGTTTTTGACAGTGTGAAGTACATTTCTGAAAAAAATTGAGAGGAAATTAATTAGTTTTTATAATACATAATTATATGTCTGGGATGGCACGGTGGCTCAGTCGTTAGCACTGTCGCCTCACAGCAAGAAGGTCGCTAGTTTGAGTCCCAGCTGGGTCAGTTGGCATTTCTGTGTGGATTTTGCATGTTCTCCTCGTTTTGCTGTAGGTTTCCTCCGGGTGCTCCAATTTCCCCCCACAGTCCAAAGACATGAAATGTAAATGAATTGGGTGAGAGTGTGAGGGTGTTTTCCAATACTGGGTTGCGACCCCTGACAAATAAGGGACTAAGCTGAAGGAAAAATGAATGAATTATATGTGTATTATACTTTTTCTGAAATTTTTTTCAGTAATTACTTGCAAACAGCATGAGTATGACAACAAAATTACATGGAATTTGATATTAAACCATTTACATCAGGGGTTAACAACTATGTTTGTCAGAGGGCCAGAGTTTTATCAAGCAGTCTCCTTGGGGGCCAGACCCCCAAGAAGAAAATCAAATAAAAATCTCATTTTGGCTTAACATTATGTTTAATGTTTATACTTTTTCAATTTCATTACAAAACTGAAGGCATTTAATTCAGGCTCCCATCACCTATACCACAGTCAACCACTAGGAGTGATAGATATTTTGCCTCAGTTCAATTAGGCTAAGTCAACAAGGGGAAATGTAACTTTAGCCATTGATTAAGCACTGTGAGTAGCCCGTTTCAGCATTGTGATTTGTTTCATTTGACGTGCAAACATTATTTGTGACCTGTTTTGTTCTGGTACCAGGTTATTTATTTACTATGCTATTTTAGGTTGTGCCAGATAGTTTTTCCTCCTTTTTTTAGTCCTGAGGCAGACATCCCAAGTCTCTCGGAAGTTCTGTGAATCTCCCGCAAATGCATAGAGACTCCCGGATGCCCGCAAATAAATGATAATCTCCCGGAAATCGCGTGCCTCCCTCCAGCTCCACAAATATGTTGCGTACCTTTCTCCACCGCATCCCTCCTTGCTCTTCATCACACACACGTCGCGTGAACTCCGCCTACACCCCACCCGGTCTTCTCTTATGCTTAAACCTGTTTGAAACAATAAATGCTTAACGCCGCATGGTCTGTCTGAGTCTGTCCTCATTTCGAAGTGTAGCCTTATAGTCATAAATGGTGGTTATTTTGACTCAGTTGTTGTTATTTTTAGTTGCTTTAATAGTGTGGACCACTATTTTCTTTTTGATACTCACAATTTTGGAATCCAGTCTTGGGCCAGGCCGGATTTGGCCCGCGGGCCGCCAGTTGATGATCTACATGTTTAAATTTTATGCCCTTTTTTAACATAAGTGGAGAATTCTAGTTAACCAATTGCAGAATATATGTATGCATATTTGTGTGTATGGATGTATGTATGTATGAATGTGGTACAGTATGTATGTATTCAGCAGTAATCACCACATGATAATGGTTGTGTTTTGTCTGTGTAATAAAAGTATGGCGTGTAGATGTTAGCATTCAAAACATTGATGTATCACACAACTATGTTTTGAAAAATGTTTGCGGTGGCACAGTGGGTAGCGATGTCGCCTTACAGCAAGAAGGTTGCTGGTTCGAGCGGCTGGGTCAGTTGTCATATCTGTATGGAGTTTGTATGTACTCCCCGTGTTAACGTGGGTTTCCTTTGGCTGCTCCGGTTTCCCCTACAGTCCAAAGACATGCGCTATAGGTGAATTGGGTAAGCTAAATTGTCTGTAGTGTATATGTGTGAATGGGAGTGTATGGGTGTTTTCCAGTGATGGGTTGCAGCTGAAAGGGCATCCGCTGCATAAAACATACACTCAAAAAATATATATTTTTGCTCGTTCAAACTACTTATTTAAAATGAGCTGAAACAACACAATTCTTGAGATTTCATTGGGACAAGTAATTTTTTTTATTTTCAATCCACATAAATTTGTTAAAAGTGTTAAGTTAACTTAATTAATTTGTGTTGGGACAACATGAATGAATTGTGTGGAACCTTGCATTTTTTACAATGTATGCTGGATAAGTTGGCGGTTCATTCTGCTGTGGTGACCCCAGATTAATAAAGGTACTAAGTCAAAAAAAAATGAATGAATGAACTATTGAAAGATGCAGGGTTCCACACAATTCATTCATGTTGTCTCAACACAAATCGATTAAGTTTAAGTGGATTGAACATAAAACATAAAACCTCAAGAATTAGCTTGTTTTAGCTCATTTTAAGTAAGTAGTTTGAACAAGTAGCAAAAAATTACTACAAGTTTATGAAATGAGGCAGATTACCGTAAACTTTTGAACTGTATTTTTAATTGTAAAATTATGGCAACCAGCTGCAATTTTTTTACTGTAAATTTTACAGATTTTTTTTCTGAGACCCTGAGATATCTCCTAGGCGATGTTTAGGATCAGCAAATGTCATAAAACTGCCAGTTAAATATTCATTCATTACTAAACAGTTTGAGACAGTCCATAAATACAAGCATCAAAAGATGGAGGGCTGCGCAAGGCTGCAGATGCAGAACTAAAATACAAAAAATCCCACAGTCTGCCACTGACAACCTCCTTCCCGCATTCCCCTGTTCAAAGCGCAAAAAAGTTGAAAACAGGCTGTGTTAGTGGAAGATGGCTGGTTTGTTCATTCTCATGGATCTCCCGGGCCGTTTATGACAGTTCTTTGTTGGGCCCAGATGGCGTTTCTCTGGCGTCTTCTGTTCTCTGGGCTGAAACCACGCAGTCTCTTTCTTGTGTTCGCATGCCGCATGACATGAGTACAACTCTACTTGATTTATTTTTTTGCAGTTGTTTTTGTGATGCCAACCGCTTTGCTCGCTCTGAATCAAACTAATAAATGCCTGTGTTTTCATTATGCAGCGATGGGATTTGCTGAATGAGAAAATATGAGATGAACTCAACTGAGCATGTAGCGTATACATGCTGACTACACACTATTGCTAAAATGATTTCAGATCTTGCTGATGAGTTTTACGCATCCGATTTTTTCTTATTAAATTTGATGTTTATTTATTTTCATGAAGGTTGCAAGCAATAAATGGAGAAGCAGATAGAGATACAGATAAGGCGAAGTGGAGAATTTGCTACGCATGATTGGCGCTCAGACAAAGTAAATAATAATAATAAGTAATAAATAAGAAGAATAAGCAGTGGTAAGAATATGGGAGGTGTCAGGCAGGAATGTCTGTAGCTACGATGAAAAATGGAAGATTTGGGGGAAAAGGTTTTACTCTGGAATAAATTTGCCATAAATTCAAATTGTATTTATTTATTTACTTAATTACTTACATTTTCCATTTGTTTTTATGTTGGGCACAGAATTTTATAAAAAAAATATATATGTATCTTTATTTTATTTAAACTTTGACACTGTGCAATAATAATAATAATAATAATAATAATAATAATAATAATAAAAATATAATAATAATATACTGTAATATATATATATATATATATATATAGCCTAGCCAAAATGTATTAATTAATAAATTAATTTATTATTAAATACGTTGTTGTTTAATGATGAAATACATGTAAGTAAATCTTTTGGTTTAATAGTTTAATGTTAAGAATATTTCGCCACATTCCGAGGACTCAAATTCTGAAAAAAATTCATTGATGGCAATATTTTCTCCCTTTTCTCTCACATCCCATTTCTTAGCTGATACGGATTATTAGGACCACATGGAATCTGCATGCAGAAATCCACAGATTTTTAGACCATAATTGAGTGTATTTATTTCCTTGTGTAAATGTGTGTGAATTAATGTTTATTCCATTTTTATATTAATTTCAGTAATATTATTGAATAACGTGAATATGTTTATTTGATTTATTTACAATACAGTTTGTAAAGTAATATTTCTGTCTTTTAGTAGATATATTATATGAAAGACTTGCTTTGTTTACCAAATAAGTGGATCTAATTTGTAATTTTAATTAAATTTGCATTGTAAACATTTACAGTTAAAAAGGTGTATTAAGTTTTAAATTGTATTAAGTTTTTAGTTACAAAATTCCCAAAATTATGTGCAGAAATAGCTAAAAATATCCACACATTTTGTTTGGCCCAGCATTTTTTACATTGTAGCATTGACTGAATTCTAAATTAAAGTATCTTATTATTCACATTAGAATGTATGAATGAATGAATGCATAAATGAATAAATGAATGAATGAATGAATGAATGAATGAATGAATGAATGAATGAATGAATGAATGAATGAATGAATGAATGAAACAAATACATACAATGGTAACTTTTTTGATTAACAGGATATATGATGAAATGATGAAAATGCCAATGATGAAAGCATAATGTGACTGTTTTCAATATTCATAAGGTTCCTTTTACAGCATCGATGTTGTAATGTAATTACAATACATTCAGTTAAATAGACTTAAGCATTCATTTAGTTGTTTAAACATAAAACAAGATGAAAGACCATGTAACCCCTAGTGCCGTCAGGATCAGCAGGAGAGGGGAGAAACTCCATTGAAAATACTGGGGTTAAATAAAAAGTCATATTTTAAAGACATGGCAGATGAAATGTAATTTAATGCAGTGCTTTTTGTCCGGTCTGAGACCCACTTTATATTGTATATCTATCCGACAGTGAAGATCAATGATTTAAAAAAAAAATCTGACCTCAAATGTGGTAATTTTATAATGGAAAGACAGCTCACTGGAAGCGCTGAGGCTGGCTGTCTGAAATTAAAAGTCTGTGTGCATATACCCCATTCCTTCATGTTGACACAACACAAAATGACTAAGTAAACTTTGTCCTTTTACAAATTTAAGTGGATTGAACATAATCAAGTTCTCTCCCAAAACTCTAAAGAATTGTGTTTTAACTCATTTTAAGTAGTTTAAACAAGTTATTTTTTGAGTGTAATTGGACCTGTTTGTCCAATGTTTTTAACAATTGTCCAATGCATCTGAATAGCTGTAAGAAAAATAAATTCAATAGTGATCTATTTTTTCATGTGTTGCACTGAGAACATGCTGACAAATCCACTGACTAATAATATGTGAAGTCTGACAACTGTGAAGAGCTAAAGAGAAGAAGAACCACACATCTGTTCTAAGGCAAGTCAAGGAGTCTTTCATAACATTGTTTTTCCTGCATCAATGTTTATTGTTAGCTTGTAAAAGAGTATATTTTGTTTTATGTTGCAGATTATTGCTCACGCTCAAGCTTTATCACACTGTTTTCATATTTTGCAGAAAAGTGCAAAACACATGTAGAAGAAC
Organism: Danio tinwini; assembly: GCA_903798205.1. Taxonomy (NCBI): domain Eukaryota; kingdom Metazoa; phylum Chordata; class Actinopteri; order Cypriniformes; family Danionidae; genus Danio; species Danio tinwini. Next base: position 14,758,213 of record CAIGQZ010033112.1, read on the forward strand.
GAGTGATGTTTAGGTTCAGTCTTGTTTGACAAGACAAATGATTCTGTTCACTTTTTCCGCATTAGCATTCCTCAGCTAGCTGGAATAGCAGCTTGTTTATTTCCATATGACCCTGCTCATGAAATGACCAACTTGTGACATTGACTTTCCTCAAGCCAAACAAGTCAAATCTGTTCTGCACACTACAGGGAGCAGCTTTCTCCAGCACAACTTTCTAATGAATGACTACTCAATTTTGATATTTCTCTGAATTCAAACTGTGTATTTGAAGCGTTCAGTGCTGCAGTGTCTCTCTCCCGTGTTTTGCACTAGACAGTTTTTATCTCCTAAAAATGAATTTAAAGAAACCTTTCTATCACTCTGACAGACATTAGGTAAACAAGCGCAACTACTGCTGAAAATTCATGTTCTGGCTGTGCAAACAAATCTTTGCAATGTGGGAAGATTTGGACATGTGCATCACCGCAGTGGCCTGACAGCAACCACCAGCTTTGTTGACAAATTCTGTGTCTGGTTAGTGCATATTTTCTGTTTTACAAGAGAAAAAAAGCTATTTTAATAACTTTTATGTAAATCATTCAAAAACTTTAGTTCAATTATTGTGTAAGACCTAAACACAAAAGTTTGTTTCTACCATTCTTATTTATTTGTTCTTCTTAGCTGTAAAATAAAGGTACAGGAGCTTTCTCTAGGGCAGTGCCTTTTCAAAAGGTACATAATGGTACCTCAAAGGTACATTTGGGTACTAATATGCACCTTTGAGGTACCATTGTGGACTCTTTGGGTACAAATATGTACCTTTTAAAAAAGGCACTGCCCCAGTGACAGCTCCTGTACAGTACCTTTATTTCTGAGAGTGTATAAATCCAAAAATCCAAAGATCTTTTTTCTTTTTTGATTATTGTAAAAAGGTCATTTTATATCTTTAAATTATATATTTTTCTCAATTAAAGAGTTGCAAAGGCCCGTAAATGCCATCTCAAGTTTATTTTTTTTATTAGTTTTTTTTTTCGCAACCTCCTGTGTTAATGTGCAACTATTTCACTTTAAAGGTTATGAAAAGAAACAAACAAAGAATGTTTAAGAATATTCAGTTACACACTCAGAAATAAAGGTTCACTAGGGTGATACCTTTTTTAAAAAATATATATTTTTACTGTAAAAGAACATCTTTGTATCCTTAGTATATACTTTTGTACCTTTAAGATCCTACACTCTCAGAAATAAAGGTACAGGAGCTGTCACTGGGGTGTACCTAAAAAATTGTACCTAAAAGGTCCATATTAATACCTCAAGGGTACATATTAGTATCTAAAAAGTACAAAAGTGTTCCTCTTAAAATTTTTAAGTACTAATATATACTTCTGAGGTACCAATATGGACCCTTTACGTACAAATGTCTACTTTTTGAAAAGGTACCACCCCAGTGACAGCTCCTGTTTGTTTATTTATGAAAGTGTACGAGGAAACATTTGTACCTTTTTAGAAATAAATAATTACCTTTAAGGTACAAATGTGGACCTGATAGATATAAAAGTGTACATTTTGAAAAGGTATCGCCCCAGTGATGACTTTTGTACCTTTATTTCTGAAAGTGTAGAATTGTGACTTCATATGTCATAATTTCAAGTTGTAAAGTCACAACTTATCACATTGTAAAATCCAAAAAGGTAAGGTAACTCAAACCGTTTGAGGAAACCGATTGCAAAAAAACATATAAGTAAAAAAACTAATACTAAAGAGTACTGAGAACTTAATCCATTTGGGTAAATGAAGCAGTTTAAGTACTATAAAACCCAATAAGTTAAGGCAACT
>CAIGQZ010033112.1:14760427-14801441 GCA_903798205.1 Danio tinwini
TATATATATATATATACAGTAAATGTATGATCTTTTTCTACATCCCTAACCCAATACCTAAATTAAATTAATATCTAATAATAAGTAGCAAATTAAGGGTTTAATTAAACTAAAGTCATATTTAATGGTTTACTTATAGTGAAAATTGAACCTTAAAATAAAGTGTGACTATAAATTTCTTCCAAATAGTGCTGTTCAATCTTTTGGTGAAGTTGTATAGATACCCTTTATTAATCAGGGGTCGTCACAGTGGAATTAACTGCTAACTTATCCAGCATATGTTTTACGCAGTGGATGCCCTTCCAGCTGCAACCCAACACTGGAAAACACCCATACACTCTTACATTCACACACATACACTATAGACAATTTAGCTTTCCCAATTCACCTAAAGCACATGTCTTTGGACTGTGGGTGAAACTGGAACACCCGGAGGAAAGCCATGCAAACACGGGGAGAATATGCAGACTCCACACAGAAATGCCAACTGACCCAGCCGGGGCTCAAACCAGCGACCTTCTTGCTGTGAGGCGGTCATGCTACCAACTGCTCCACCATGCTGCCCATCGCAATATATATCGCAAAAAAATTAAATATCACAATGTACAATTTTTCCAAAATCGTGCAGCCTTATTTGATTGTACATTTTTCAAAACTAATTCTTTGATTGTTTTGGGGTCAGCCACAATCTGAGTAGTTGATTTTTTTTCTCTCAAAATTTTGCTTATGATTTATAATTTACAATTTTTAACATTGTTTCCCCTACCTTTTTTCACTTATATATCCCTATTCTTTTATATATGTATATATATTCTCCCAATTACTTTTTTTCTCTCAGAATTTCTTGAATTTATATTTCCAAGTTCAGAGTTTTTTTCTTTAAGCTTTTTTTTTATCACAATTTTGACTTTTTTCCTCAGAATATCTTGCATTTTTATTTTACATTTCTGACTTATTTCTGTAAGTTTCTCAAAAGTTTTGTAATTAAATCTCAATTAAAAATTTATATCTATATACAGTATCTCTATATTCTGACTTTTCTCCTCAAATTGTGACACTCTGCTAAAAAGTGACAAAACTTCTTACAAAATACATTGTGGAAATGGACTTCCACACTTAAATGCAAACAAATGTGTATAGAAGTTCAATTATTACTGAGTCCAGATCTTGCTCAGAGACCTCATGTCTGCACCTTCACCTTTTCTTCCAGCCATCTAACACAGCCTTGAAACAAGAACATTTGTTCCTTATTATTTTAAGTCATTTACTGGCTGGCCTGAGGCTACACCAATGCACGAACAAGCTCTCTAATGGGACCCGACTGTGAAAAAAAAAAAAAATAGACAGAGAGATAGAAAGGCCAAAGACTAGGCTCTATAAATCTGAAGCCGGCTCTAGAAGTGAGTTCTCTGCTTTCTTATTAACATTGATTGCTTCAGGCTTTGCGAGTTTGTGTTTATGTGCTTCCACATTTACAGCTCTATATAAAGTGTAGAGCTGTTTTCAAAGCGAGTGGAGACATTCACATTCATACTGTCTGTCATGTGTGTTTTAATGCGGGGAGAGTTGTGGCCACTGCAGGCACAGCTTGAGAGATCCTAAAAATGTTAATTATTGCCTCAGCATGTTGTGAGGCAAACAGTGAGTCATAATAATGCATCTTTATGCTGTAATTATTTAGAGTCATCATACGTTTACCCTTTTTTTTTATTATAAGTTTGCTTTTCCCTTGCATAATGTGCGAGATGTTTAACAGTTAAAAAAGGCTTATAAATGTATATATGTGTTCTTTAATGTTTGCTCTGAAAGTGCTGCATACCGTAGCAGGTATTTACATTTACTTCAAGCGAAATAATTCATTTACACAAATTTCCATGTTCAAAATATATATTTTTGCATGTCCTAGGTTTTTAATATTTTTCTATGCTTCATTTACATGCCAGTAGAACAGTTTTTGTTTTTATAAACAGAAACTGTCCTGCTAAAAGTTGAACGAAGCATGAATTTACACATGTATTTTTTTAATGTTTCTAAAATATTTATTTCATTTAGTTCTTTTGGTTTTATTTTTAAGTAAAAATAAATGAAAGCAAGAAATTGGCAGGTAGCTGAAATAATTTATTAAAAAAAGTATAATTTTTAAACATTTTTTTAACACAATTCGTTCATGTTGTCCCAACACAAAGAGATTAAGTTAATGTAATCATTTTTACAAACTAAAGTGGATCGAACATGTAACAATTAAGTTGTCCACACACAAAAATTAAGAATAGTGTTGTTTCAACTCATTTTAAATAGGTAGTTTGAACAAGAATTTTTAAAATTTAAAAATTGTAACATTTTTAAAAATAATAATTTTAATAATTCATTTCTAATAACTTTTCTTGGCTTTGCCATGATGACCGGACATACTATTGCACTATTTTTATTTATTTTTTTTCAAGATACTATGTTAAGTGGGTTAATAATTCAGTTAGGCCAACAGTGGTTTGTTCTGTAGCCAATCCGAAGAAAAAAAATATTTTAGGGTGCTCATAATATTCATTATGAGCTTAGTCCCTTTATTCATCAAGGTTTCGCCACACCAATATGAACTGCCAACTTGTCCAGCATATTTTTTATGCAGCGGATGCCCTTCCAGCTGCAACCCAGTACTGGGAAACATTCATACACACTCATTCACATATATACACTACGGCCAATTTAGTTTATCTTATTCACCTATAGCGCATGTCTTTGAACTGTGGGGGAAAACAGAGCACCCGAAGGAAAACTCACATCAACACAGAATTAATGGACATTGAAACCACTAAGCCACCATGGTGCCCGATATATTTGACTAGCTATATAGTTTTTTCAAGTTATTTTTCAAGATACTAGGTTAATTGGGTTAATTAGTCAGTTTGGTTAATTGGACAACATTGGTTTGTTCTGTAGCCAATCCAAAGAAAAAAAAAATTTGGGGGGTGCTCATAATAATGACTCTAAAGCTAAATATTTTTTAAATTCCAGTCAAACTAAAAGTAATAAGACACTGTCAAGAAAAGTAAATAGGAAACACTGTGACTGTGACAACACTTGGAAAAAACAGATAAGGACAAAATTATTAGCCCTCCTGTGAAATATTTATTCTTTTTCAAAAAAAAAAAAAAAAAGTCAACTAATATTTATTGGAGCAAGGAAATTTTGACAATATTTTTGATAATATTTTTTCTTCTGGAGAAAGTTAATGGTTTTATTTCGGATAGAAAAAATATATAATTATTAAAAACCATTTTAAGGTCAATATTATTAGCTCTCTTAATCAATATTTTTTTCAATTGTCTACAGAACAAACCACTGTTATACAATGACTTGCCAAATTACTCAATCTTGCCTAGTTAACCTACTTAACCTAGTTAGGCTTTTAAATGTCACTTTAAGCTGAATACTAGTATCTTGAAAAATATCTAGTAAAATATTATTTACTGTCATCATGGCAAATATAAATGAAATCAGTTATTTGAAAATAGTTATTAAAACTATTATGTTTAAAAATGAAATGTTAATATATAAATAAAGAATAAATATATCACACGAAGACTAGTCATTTTGCCTTCTAGTATATACATTAGAAGTGAGAGCACATACTGAAAACTAGATTTACAATCATATAATAATTCTGCCATTTTTCTAAATGACACAATCAAGTATCATTTTGCACCGAGAATCCTTTTAGTCCCAGAAATAGGCCTAATCTGCATCCAAGCCACTTTCTTACCACAGAAAGCGTACGCTGTTCTTTCAGCCTGTCTTCCGCTCAACAGAGCTCCTTAATCTTGAACTCCCTCTTTCCCTCCTCCGGCACAGTCTCTGTCCGATATCTATAGTGAGTAATGAAGTAATTTGAGCCCTAAAGCACTGCCAACTTCCTTTAATTCAGGCTGTTTCAAGAGACGCAATTTACCACATTTCAGCCGATTGTCCTTAGCGCGGCAGCAAGGGCCTTTTACAGAGCGCCTGCTGAATGTTGCTGTCACCCTGATTTGTGGTTCTGCTTTCCGCTCCGAATTACACTGGTAGAATTAGTGCAGGTTTGGCAGTTCCCCATCTGCAATGTGACTATAAACAGAAGCTAACAGCAAACAACAAGAGCTTGGCTACAGATTTTTTTTTTTTTTTTGCGCATAATGACTGTGCAGTCAGGAGAGGAGCTGTGCTCTCATAAATACAACTGATTTCTCAGGAGCCAGATGGAGGCTGGTTATATTCGTGTTATTTGTATAGAGTGTTCTCATTAGTATGGAGCTTCACAGATCACCAGAACTAAAGACACCGAGCAGGCGGGATGCTAAGAGAATCGTGAGACTGCTGGAAAAATAGATGACAAACGTAATCACAAGCAAAGCAAGCTGAGTTAAGTTTTTAAACTCAAAATATAAACTAATATTACAAATAATCTAACAAAATAAATAATACTTCTAAGATTTTATAAACAATTTTGAATAATCATCTCATTCTATTTGGGTAGGTAATTAAAAAATAGTATGTTCTCTATAAAAAAAACTTGTATACTGTGAAATATTGTTACAATTTAAAATAAATAGATACAAATATATATATTTTAATTCTTCTGAAACCAATTTTTTATCTCTTTTTACACCTTTGGAGCTTTGGCCAAGCAAGAAATTTGTATACTCAGTATGCTATACATTTTCTGACAATTAAACATGTAGTAGGCTATTCTTTCATAGAGTGTCAAAACTTTTAAACATACTCGTACATATTATTTAATCTACCTAGTTCAACTAGTATAGCTATCTGTCTGTACTAATAAAGGGTAGCTACTTATCTAGGACACGCTAACAACATGTTTTTTTATTTTATTATGGCAACATGGTAAAACACAAACTTGCTAGCAACAGTAGTTGGAAACATGATAGTTATGTGCCAAAACATGTAGTCCTTAAGAAAATACTCTACTTTTATTTAAAACCAAAAACTTGGTTATTGTAGTTAAATCATGGTAACTACAAATTAACCATGCTTTACCACACCAACTGTAGTTTAACCATGGTATTTGTAAAACTGTAGCTACTGAACATACAAACAGTAGTCAGTCCAACCAAAAACATGGTTAATGCACTTTTACTGTAGTTAAACCATTGTAAATTTTAAATATTGTATTTTTTTTTTGTATTTAACCATGTAGCCTAGAAAGCAATTAATATTGTGGAAAAACTTTCAGTGTTCTAAATTATAAAAGAAACATGCTAGCAATGTGCACAACCCAGTCAGCAATGTGTTATTTCATGCTACAAATATGCTAACATTGACCTAAATCTTGCAGTAACATTCTAGAGCATACCAGCAGTTTAAAGCCATACCAGTACGTAAAATCATTCTATAAGCATGCTAGCAATGTGCTGAATCATGTAACGTGTCATGATATTGCATTGTTTCAACCTGCTAGCAATGTTAGCAACCAGGCAAGCAAAAAGCAATAATGTGTTATGATTTTTAAAATCTATTAAAAAATAAATGTTTTTACAAAAGTAATAATTATGTTTTAGCACTGACAAATTATGTTCAGCCAACTTGTGAATTCACCCTTCAGAATCAGTAATAGCCTATCCGTACATCTGTTTGCCAAATGAAAAACAGAGAACTGATGAAGAAATTGGTTAATTAGCATCATAGTGAGTAACAGGCTGAGGCACCACGGGTTTCTGAAACAGTGGCATCTATTCAGCATAAAGTGCAACTGTTATTACCAGCAACATTACTTGTTGTGACCATTTAGTATCACCCTACTTGATTCCTTTTTTGCTAGTAAATGCAAAAAAAGTTTCTCAAGAGATCTTGGTATAGCATAATGTTTTGCTCAGCTTCCTCTTAAATGAATAAAAATATACAGTTGAAGTCAGAATTATTAGCCCCCCTTTGAATTTGTTTTCTTTTTTAAATATATCCCAAATTGTGTTTAACAGAGCAGGGAAATGTTCACAGTATGTCTGTTTATAGTTTTTCTTTTGGAGACAGTCTTACTTGTTTTATTTCAGCTAGAATAAAAGCAGTAAAAAATTTTAAGAACTATTTTAAGGTCAAAATTATTAGCCCCTTTAAGCTAAATATATGTTTCGATAGTCTACAGAACAAGCCATCGTTATACAATAACTTGCCTAATTACCCTAACCTGCCTAGTTAACCTTTAATGAGCCTAAAAGGCTTTAATAAGCCTTTAAATAACACTTTAAGCTGTATAGAAGTGTCTTAAAAATATCTAGTAAAATATTATTTACTGTCATCTTGGCAAAGATAAAATAAATCAGTTATTAGAAATTAGTTATTAAAACTATTATGTTTGGATATGTGTTAAAAACATATTTTCTCCATTAAAAATAAATTGGGGAAAAACTAAACAGGGGGGGGCTAATAATTCTGACTTCAACTGTATATATGTATTTATATACATTTTTTTCTGAAACAAATTTTTGAATCTCTTTTTGCTATTGGAGCTTTGACAGTAAGATAGTTGTATGCTCAGTGTAGTATGCAATTTCTGACATTAAATAGATGTAGTATTATTCCACAGAGTGTCAAAAGTTTCAAACACATTCAGAGTATTATATACCTAATTCAAGAGCTATATAGCCATCTATCATATAGCCATCTATCTGTCACTACACTGAAAAAAATGATTCATTGGATTTTTTAATTGGAAAATAAGTGGCTGCAAGCTAATTATATTTAAACCAGCAAAATAATTTTGTAATGTTCAACTTAATTTATTTGTTTAAATTCAGCCCATATAAAATGTTTGTTTTACATAAAAAAAATGAGTAAATCCCATTTCTTTCTCAGTTGAGTTTAACCACAATGACTTTCTGGCTAATAAATGCCAAAAAAGTTTCTCAAGAGGTCCTGGTATAGCATAACGTTTTTTTTCAAGCTTCCGCTTGAATGAATATCTTCCGTGTTTTGCTTCTGTCATGCTTCTAGTCATTCACAATCGAGCGCTGTCAGTCTCCTCGGATTACAGACCTCCTGCTTGTAGAAGCACATCCTACCATCAGCCCATCTGGCAGCTGGTGCTGAAGCAGAGGGAGCAGGTGAAACTGGCACCCTGCCCGCCTGCACAGGCTCTCTATAACCTCAGCACACCTGAGAGAAACTCCATCTAAAGCCTGAGCTTTAAAAATAGAGCCCAGCTCACCGTGAGCAAGTCCATTTATCAAGTTACAGTTTTGATCAAATCTGTAGGTAAGAAATGTCAGAAATAAGATCTATTTAAAAGTGCCCCTCTTTTGCTTTCTACTGACATCGCCTTTCATGCAGTGTGCAGATGAAAAATTGTTTCAAAGTGCAAAATAAATGGAGTTTTTGCCAAGAATCGATTCCAAACTGCCAAAACAAGTCGTCAGTAATTGTGTAATTATAGTCATATTTTCTGCAAAAACCTACATAGATTTAGAACAAATGAGCATATTGCCAGTTTTATTAGCTGTCCTCTGCCATTTTTCTCTATGACTTTCAAACAATTATAACTTAGGTCTGGAGTTTGGTTTGTGTTGTCAGTATGGGCTGTTTTGAAGACACTGATTACTTTGCATGCATTTCCATCAGAATACAGAGTGACCATCTGACCAATCAGAACAGAGAAGTCTCATGAAGAGGAGGGGTTTAGAGAGACCAGATCCGGTTTGTCTTTTTAGAACTGCAGGATCTGAATTTCCTCAAAGCTGAGTTTCAATAAATGGTTCTGATATACGTTTCTGTTTATCTGGGGAGAACAGAATTGTGCTGCTTTGACAAAATCTACACTGTATATTACACTAAAGAAATAACGATGACTTAAGTTGACTGAACATTTTTGTCATGTGTACTGTAAATTGAGCTTTTTTAATTGTATTGAAGTATTTTAGGTATGAATGTATCAAAAAAATATACCTGTTTAGTCATGTGATCATGAATATTGTGCCGATAGATTATAATGGTACTTGCATGTTGTGCACAATTTTCTTTCACATGTTGCAAAGGATATTGTTAAATGTACCTTGTGAAATCTCTGTTTTACATTCCTGGAAAGATAACACATAATGTACCTCACACTTCCTGAAAAGTTCCCTAGTTTCTGAGTGCAGTACAGGTCAAAAACCATGCCTTCTTTATGGGAGCAAAAATGAAGTGAGAGTTTCTGTTTTTAGTTTTCTTTTTGTTATTTGATGCAGTAAAAAAGAGGTGTGGTGATATGATTTTGTGCGTCTGATTGGGTCTCCTAGTGTTAGGATGGGACTTTGATGCCCCACCTTGCTCTTAACTCATGCTCATGTTACAGAGGCCAGCTAGTGAAGTGCTATGCAGGTAAACCTCTGACCTCTGAAAGTGTTCTAGCAAAGGACACTAGAGGCCATGGTCTTTAGCCTCCTTGTTAGAGTACCAGACTCCCATACAAAGAATTGCCCGTTTGATCCCAACTTGGAGCAGACTGCGTAGAGTAAGACCGGCGAGTTACATTGGTGCAGTGACCATGGTGGGAGTGAGATTTAAGGGGGTGAGTGTAACAGAGGCCAGCTAGTAAAGTGCTGTGCAGGTAAACCTCACTCCGCTGACCTCTAAATGTGCTCTAGCAACACATGGTCTTTAGCTTCCTTGTTAGAGCAACGGACTCCCATGAAAAGAATCACCAGTTGGATCCCAGCTCAGAGCAGGTTGGGTAGTGTACGACCAGCGGGTTACATTAGTGCCTTGACCCAAATGGGAGTGAGGTTTAAGGGCGTGAGTGAAGCAGAGACCAGCTAGTGAAGTGCAGGTAAACCTCACTCCTCTGACCTCTAAAGGTGCTCTAGCGATAGACGCTGGAGGCCATGGTCTTTAGCCTCCTTGTTAGATCAACCAACTCCCATACAAAGAATCACCGGTTCAATCCCAGCTTGGAGCTGATTGGGTAGTGTAGTACCGGCGAGTTACATTGGTGCCGTGACCCGTATGAGAGTGAGGTTTGGGGGGGGGGGGGGGGGTGTAACAGCGACCAGCTAGTAAAGTGCTGTGCAAATAAACCTCACTCCTCTGACCTCTAATGGCCTGTTTCCCCGTTTCCACTGACTGGTACACTACGGTACAGTATAGGTCGGTAATGGTCACCTTTATCAGGCTTGCATTTACACTGCCTAAAGAGTACCAATATTCAGTTGCCGTCATTCTAGCTTGAGGAAATGTCAAAGTAAAGCCGTACGAGTCGTTCACATATCATACAAGAAGCACTTCTCACAAAACAGATGCTTTATACACATATATACTTGTGTATAAATGTTTATTACTAACTTTTCTATAAACATAATATGATTATAACAGCAGATCAATGATGAGTGTGAAATAGCCTACGTCTGCAATTATATAAAATAAGTAAATACAGCATATATGAACACATACAGACCCTTACTTTTCTTATATTACAGAAAAGCAACACGCAGCATACATTTAGTGCTTATTTGGGTTCAAAAACAACACGCAACATATAGCCCACAATCAGTGTAAACCTCTTATCTGTATCTTTAATCTTCATCAGCACATGTAACCTCTGTTTGAGAGTAATTCTGTCATTCTGAGTTCATTATAGTCCAAAAAGCGATGATAAACATGGCAGTTTGTTCATGATTCAGGTAGCTGAAACAATTTGCTCCTTTGTTTTGTCGGGCTTCTACTTTGTTTTTCACACTTCACTCTTGTGCACGGACATTATTATCATCAGCTCAAGAAGTTCGTTATTTCAAATATAGACCTGCACACGACCAATCTTGAGCTCCCTGGAGAAAGGTCGGTTCCTTTTTTTTCATTGCTTGTTAGAGCAACAAACTCCCATACAAAGAATTGCCAGCTCAGTCCCAGCTCAGAGTGGGTTGGGTAGTGTAGGAACTGGATTACATTGGTGCCTTGACTCGGATGGGAGTGAGTTTAAGGGGGTGATTGTACCAGAGGACAGTGAAGTGTTGTGCAGGTAAACCTTGGGTGGTGTAGGACCGGCAGGTTACACCGCAAATGATGTCATCCACGCAGGGTGACAGCAGCCATACATTACATTAATTTTTCTACAGTTCACCTTAGCCTACAGATATTTTGCTAATGTATTGATGATAACTTTATTATGTCTGCCCTCTCTATTGTTCATTCATTTATTTTATTTTCGGCGTAGTCCCTTTATTAATACGGGGTCGCCACAGCGGAATGAACCGCCAACTTAACCAGCACGATTTTACGCAGCGGTTGCCCTTCCAGCCGCAACCCATCTCTGGGAAACATCCACACACACTTATTCACCTGTACTGCATGTCTTTGGACTGTGGGGGAAACCGGAGCACCCGGAGGAAACCCACACGAATGCAGGGAGAACATGCAATCACCACACAGAAACGCCAACTGATTCAGCCGAGGTTTGAACCAGCAACCTTCTTGCTGTTAGGCGACAGCACTACCTACTGCGCCACTGCGTCGCCCTCTCTCTATTATATCATCTTGAAATGGAATAAGTTTTAATAGATTTTATGCATTAAAACCTTATTTTTCTGGATTATTTTAGAATATTCCAATATTTCAGTGTTTACAAGAAACCTTTGACAAGAAGTTTGATAATGCTGACGAAAAGTGTTTCAAAATGAAAACATCATTTTCAAATGTATCCTGTAAAGTGTTGATGTAGCCAGAGACAAAGTTGATGCATTGGTTAAAAGAGCTCTGAGCTATGAAAGAGCATCATTCGAGCTATAAATTTTTCATTAAACATGGATGTGGTTCAAAGTGGCTTCAATAATGAAAGCTTGGAAACATTATTTGCCATGTTATCTTTTTATTGGCTAGGCAAGAGACGATGAGTTTGCATTTTGATTTCTGGAACAAGTGCTAGTACATTAAACTCACACTCATCAGGGCATTTGAGATGTGTTATAGGTTTGTACTTGATTATTCAGTCTGTTTTTTGTAAAGGTGATGAACTCTCGCCCACCATGGAGCTGATATAAAGAGTTGTGCTTAGTTGTGAAAATGAGTGTTTGTGCTGGGATAGCAGGGTGGGATGGGTCAAAGTCTGCTGAAAGCATTAGCAGAATGAGAACAGCTAAAGAGAGGAATGGACAAATTAATGACAGAACAATGACAGAAATCTCATCCAGCAAAAGTGACAATTCCTTAAATGGATCCAGCAAAGGCCACTGTGTTTACATTTAATTTCGCCACCTCCAGATGCATTAGCTATCTGCTGTGCAAACCACAGATCCTGTTCAAGCTTCATTAAAGTTGATGATTATATTGTTAATGTTCAAATTCTCACAAAAGGTTCCAGGATGTCAGGACTAATGGGTATAAACATGTAAACATGCTCAAGAAAAGCATAGAAGGGTCACACTCTATATACATATATACAATTAGGTCCATAAATATTTGTACATCAACACAATTCTGACATTTCTGGCTCTATACACCAACACAATGGATTTGAAATTAAATGAACAAAATTGTGTCAGCTTTAATTTGAGAGTATTTACAATTTGTATTTGCATTCAAATCAGCTGAACGGTGTAGGAATTACAACAGTTTGCTATGTGCCTCCTACTTGGTAATGGTCCAAAGGTAATTGAACAGAATAATCATAAATCAAAGATTCACTTTTTAATACTTGGTTGCAAGTTCTTTGCAGTCAATTACAGGCTGAAGTCTGGAATGCATAGACATCACCCGACACTGGGTTTCATTCCTGGTGGTCCTCTACAGCAACTGTCTTCAGCACCTGCTTGTTCTTGGGGCATTTTCTCTTGAGTTTTGTCTTCAGAAAGTGAAATGCATGCTCAATCAGATTTAGGTCAGGTGATTGACTTGGCCATTGCATAACATTCCACTTCTTTCCCTTCAAAAACGTTTTTGTTGCTTTTGCAGTATGCTTTGGATTATTCTACACCTGTACTGTGAAGCGTCCAATTAATTTCGAATCATTTGGCTTAATATGAGCAGAAAATATTGCATGAAACAGTTCAGAATTCATCCTGCTGCTTTTGTCAGCAGTCACATCATCAATAAATGCAAGAGAACCAGTTCAATTGGTAGCCATACATGCCCATGCTATGTCACTACTACCAACATGCTTCACTGCTTAGGATCATGAGCAGTTCCTTTCCTTCCATAGGATGTTGCTCCAGCACTGTGAAGGCTTTTCAGAACTCTAATCTTGCCTTCCTGTTTTTGAGGCTCACCAATGATTTAGAATCTGTGGTGAACCCTTTGTAATCGCCCTGGTGAAGTCTACTGAGAGTTGACAGTAACAGATTTCAAATGCAAATAGCACACTTGAAATAAACTCTGGACCTTTTATCAGCTCAGTGTAATTGGGATGATAAGGGAATAACACACACCTGGCCATGGAACAGCTTAGAAACCAATTGTCCAATTACTTTTGGACCATTAACAAGTGGGAGGCACATATGCAAACCTTTGTAACTCCTACATCGTTTATCTGATTTGGATGTAAATACTCTCAAATTAAAGCCGACAGTCTGCAGTTAAAGCACATTTAATTAGTAATTTAGTTTAATTGATTAGATTAGAGCTTGTTGATAAAATATATAATATAAAATACATTAAGAAGACATAGTCTTTCTTCTCTAAGCACTAGAGACTTCCAAGCAATAGATTACAAACAATTTATTAATCCATACTCAATAAATGAATGAATGAATGAATGAATGACCGAACGACCGAACGAACGAACGACCGAACGAACGAACGACCGACCGAACGAACGAACGAACGAACAAACGAACGAATGAATGAACGAAACAAACAAACAAACAAACAAATAAATAACACACTTATTATGTCATCAAAAAATAATTAAATACTGATAAGGGAATAATGTGATATAAATATTACATTTATAGGAGAACCTCTCCTATAGGAGAACCTCTCCTTAACGTTATCAACTCTTCTTTAGCTTTAGGCCATGTTCCAAATCCTTACAAGCTAGCTGTTATTAAACCTATTATTAAGAAACCACAACTGGACCCCAGCAACTTAGCTAATTATAGGCCTATTTCAAATCTTCCGTTTTTGTCTAAAATACTAGAAAAAGTTGTTTCTACCCAATTATGCTCCTTTCTGCAGACAAACAATATTTTTGAAGTGTTTCAGTCAGGTTTCAGGCCTCATCACAATACAGAAACCGCAATAGTAAAAATAACCAACGATTTACTCTTAGCTGCTGACCAAGGGTCCAAGAACAGGCTCTTGAATGGTTTAGGTCATACTTAGCTGATCGTTACCAGTTTGTAAATATTAATGGACAGCTTTCACAAGTAAGGCCAGTAAAGTATGGGGTCCCTAAAGGATCAGTTTTAGGCCCTTTGCTGTTTACAATATACATGCTTCCCTTGGGGGACATTATTAGAAAACACAGGATCAGTTTTCACTGCTATGCAGATGATACTCAATTATACATTTCAACTAAACCTGATGAGATGTCTGAACTGTCTAAGCTAACTGAGTGTATTAAAGATATTAAAGACTGGATGACCAACAATTTTCTTCCCTTAAACTCAGACAAAACAGAATTATTACTTATTGGGCCTAAATCCTGTACACAGAAGTTCTCACAACTCGACCTGCAATTAGAGGGATACAAAGTTAGAGTTAGCTCTACTATAAAAGATCTGGGTGTCATATTAGACAGCAATTTAACCTTCGAAAATCATATATCCCATGTCACAAAAACTGCCTTCTTTCATCTAAGAAATATTGCTAAATTGCGAAGTATGCTATCCATCT
Source organism: Danio tinwini (assembly GCA_903798205.1). Classification (NCBI taxonomy): domain Eukaryota; kingdom Metazoa; phylum Chordata; class Actinopteri; order Cypriniformes; family Danionidae; genus Danio; species Danio tinwini. The sequence continues at coordinate 14,774,213 of CAIGQZ010033112.1, forward strand.
CAGATGCAGAAAGCTAGTCCATGCTTTTATGACTTCTAGGCTAGACTACTGTAATGCTCTGTTTGCTGGTTGCCCAGCATCCTCTATTAACAAACTTCAGCTAGTGCAAAATGCAGCTGCCAGAGTTCTTACCAGGTCTAGAAAATATGATCATATCACTCTAATTTTATCCTCTTTACACTGGCTGCCTGTTAAGTTTCGTATTGAATTTAAAATACTGCTTCTTACCTATAAAGCCTTAAATAATCTAGCTCCTGTTTACCTAACCAACCTCATGTCTCGCTACAACCCAACCCGCTCTTTAAGGTCTCAAAACTCAGGGCTTCTTGTAGTACCTAGAATAGCTAAATCGAGTAAAGGAGGTCGAGCCTTCTCATTTATGGCCCCTAAACTCTGGAATAGCCTTCCTGATAATGTCCAAGGCTCAGACACACTCTCACTCTTCAAAACTTAGCCCAACTAAGCCTGGTTTCTCTCGAGGTTTTTAAATTCTTCACTTTCGCCAATTGGTGAAGTTTTTTCCTCGCCGCTGTCGCCACTGGCTTGCATGTTTCGGGATCTGTAGAGCTGTTCATCGATGGAATTGCTCTTCAGTGTTTGGACTCTCAGTAGTGATTATTAACCCACACTGACCTGAGCTAAACTGAACTGAACTTATCTCTGAAAACTGAACTAACACTGTTTCTATTCACTATAAACTTCCATGTGAAGCTGCTTCGACACAATCTACATTGTATAAGTGCTATACAAATAAAGATGAATTGAATTGAATTAAATTGAATTAAACATTTATATATAATGTTTTTCATTAATTTTTCTTTTTTGTCTTTTTTTACTTTTTTGCTAAGAATGTATTATATTTATACTCCAGGAGATGATTTGAATAAATAAAAATGTATAAATGCATAATTTATAAATCACAATTCACTGAGTTCTCTATCTCTAAGCTCACTATCCGTTGCTCTTTATTTCCTTCACATTAACTTTCTTTATGCCATATTTTCCTGCAATTTAAATCTATCTTCTGACAAATTGAGCTGTAATGCTATTTGTAGGCTTTCAGTGATGTAGGAGTGTTTAATGCAGCCCCAGAGATGTCTCTGTAATGTATGTTCAATGGCATCGACAATGATATAGAGCTGTAAAGTCAAAGGCCTTATTACGGCACCACTAAAGACTAATCACCTAATTGCTAATCAACCACACACCAAGCTTTAAAAGATTTGAGAGAAGTGAGATTGATCGCCGCTATCACTAGTGTTTTGACCCATAAGCAAATGGAAGACTAATCAGGCCACCAACAGAGAGCAAAGAGAATGAGGACACGGAGATTTCGCTTTTGAAGACTCCAGTGACTGTCATACTCAGAAGATGTTTCTGTCTCAAGCACTTCACTTTAATAGTGAAAGAAGAAGAGGGTACAATGCTAAGAGGAAGCTTCAAACCTTGAGCTAATTAAAATATGAAGCAAATTGATTATGACAGAAAGTCAGAAGGAATACATAATTTGACTCATTAAAGAGTAGCTCTTGGCTCAAAAATCTTATCAGTTACATGCGAAGTAGGACAAATACTTGATGTGCACTATTTGACCCCAAAGTCCCCCTTTTGGACCTCTTTTGCTTTCGTAAATGCCTAGATTTGTATTTGGGATGGATTCAACAAGCTCTTTGAAATATTTGTTAGAGATTTTGGTCCATATTGACATGGTAGCATCATTCAGGAGCAGAGAAACTCAGATTGTCAGCAAAAATACTCAGGTAGATTATGGTGTACTAAGGGGCAGTTTGTACTAAGGGGCATAGAGTTTGTTAAAGGGTTAGTTTGTTCAAAAAGGAAAATATACAGTTAATTTACTCACCCTAATGCCATTAAAATATAGTTGTTTTTTTCTTCTTCAGTAGAACATTAAAAAGGATTTTTAGCTGAATCTGTGATCCTTGGTGATTTGTATAACACAAGTCATTGGTCCCCCATTTTTGTGTTTATGTGAAATAAACACATACAAACTTTAAATTCTAAATCAATCTCCATGGCTACTGTTTATAAACTGATGTCTTATGAAGTGAAAGGATTGGTCTGTGCACAAAACTGAACATTATTTACAAAATTATTAGCTTTAATCCACAGGGTGGCTGTGCATTCACACTTAAGTCATCAAGCGACATCAAGCTGCTTACAGCAAATTCTGATCTCAGCATCCAAATGCAGCAGAAATTGAGACTCATCAAACCAAACAACCCCTTTCCTTTTCTATATTAACCAGTTTTGTTGAAACTATGCAAACTGCACTGTAGTGTTTAGCTGAGTGGAGTGTCACCTGTGTGCTTTTTTTTGTTCCATGGTAAACAAATCTTTTTCTGATTCTTCTCTTGCTGTAGCTTATTTACTTGTGATGTGCCGTTTGTTTTCTGCGGATCGCAGTTGCAACAAGATGTTTTTTGGGTTACTGTTGACTTTACATCAGTTTGAACCAGTCTGGTAATTCTCCTCTGACCTCTAGCATTTTCACCCAAAGAACTGCTGCTCACTTGATATTTTCTCATAATTTGGATGATCACTGTATAAATCAACACTTTCTGAAATATTAAGATCTCAGATATGGCCATCTGGAAAGCAACAACAACAATCATAGTAATTTAAATAACTTTTTTTCAATTCTGATGCTTTTTGAACTTTAACAGTTTGTCTGGACCATCCCAGCAGTCACAAAATGTCAACGATGTCAGATTGACGTTGTACCCCAATGTTGTGAGTACGCTGCATTTTCTTTGGAAATAAAAATCGGGTTGACGTCAGAACCCAATGTCAGTGTCCAACGTTCAACATAAAATTAACCAAATATCAACGTCTAATTGTTAAAGCTTGATGAACATTACTACTATAATGTGTAACAAACGCTGGATTTTGGTTGCTATACCTGATGAATCAAATGCTGAATGTCAGTATTTGATGTAAATATGATGTTGATTTAAGATGTTGGCTCGACATTGGTTTTTGGTCATATTTTAACACAACCTAAAATCAACCAAATATCAACGTCATTTGATCGTTATTGGACATTAAAATGACGTTGTCCTCAAATGCTAGCTAGACATTAAATTTTGGTCACCTGACATCACAACCGAAATCTAAACTAATAATATTGTCTTATGAAGTTGTGTGCCTGCTGGGACTTCAACATGTATTTCATACAGTATTAGTTCAGCCAAAAATGAAAATTATGTTATTAATTATTTTACTTGTGTTCTTCCAAACCCCTGAGAACTTTGTTTGTCTTCAGAATACAAATTAAGATATTTTAGGTGAAATCTTAGGGAACAAAAAAACATTCTCAGGAGAGACCATACCCAGAAAACAAGACAACTTGGCTAAAACAATGCTAAGCTTGGGCTGTCAGTGAAAATCTAATAGACATCTAAGAATAGGCCAAAACTAGACTAGACATCAAATAGACAGATTAGACAGACTTTATATGTGTACTCATGCATTTCTGTTTATTTGATGACTAATCAAGTTTTGGCCTATTCTTTGATGTCTATTAGATTTTCACTGAGAGCCCAAATTTAGCCTTGTTTTGGCCAAGACGACGTTTAGAGGATGTTTAGACAACTATTAGACATCTTTTAAAAGCAAAAAAATGCTTGCTGGGTATATGCCTTAATTTCGTTCAATCGAAATATTATTTTTAAGCTACAAAAATACTTTTGTGTGCACATAAAACCAAAATGACGACTTTATTCAAGTTCCTTCTTTTCAGTGTCAGTAAAGGACATGTGCTCTCATGTCACATTTGTTTGGGTATACATCACTGCAGAGTGCTGGTGAATGCGTGCCCTATTCGCATCACTGTCACATTGCCAAATTTACACTGTTTTGTTTCTTTTTTGTGAGTATGTTGTTGTCTGTATTTTGCACTGTCTGTATTTTGCACTGTTGTTGTATTTGCACTGTCTGTTTTTTGCACTGTTGTTGTATTTGCACTATCTGTATTTTCCACTGTCTGGAGCCAGCACCTAAGCTTTTCACTCATCATAGCACACGTGCTGCTGATGATGTGACAATAAAAGTGATTTGATTTATTCTGACACTGAGGATAAGAATATTAAAACTATTAAATCATTATTTTTGTAAAATAGGATTCTCGCTTGATAATAGTCCAATTGAATACTAAAGGCATATGGTCTGTTTTGAGGATGTTTTTGGTACATTTCTGAAAGAGTCGGGAACCTTGCCAACTATGGAAGATGAGGGAGCTCTCAGATTTCACCTAAAATATCTTAATTTATATTCTAAAGACCAACAAAGGTTTTGGGGAATGGAAATACATAATTTTCATTTTCGGTTGAACTAACCCTTTAATGTATATAGCTGTTGTCATATTATTGCCTAATAAAGTGGCTAGGAAGTGTAAAATATTAAGTCTTGGGAGGGCAAATTTACAGTCCTGCCTAACAACAATAATTTACCATAGTGAAATCCTCATCCTAAGGGTTATTGCTTTATTAACTTTATGCCATCACTGCTTCAGACTGATCTATGAAGTGACCACCATTATCGTTGCCCCATGCAGTCATAACTTTGAAGTCTGCATATGTTATTGAAGTCTGCTGATAACAGTTATTATTTACCCACATATAAAAACTGACCATTATTATTTTCTTATCTGGGATGTTGTTGGCACACAAACTCGTTGTCTGGAACATTTTAAAAATTCCCAGACCATTTCCTGTGTTTGGGGCCCATATGCCTCATCCATCTCCATATCTGTAAGATTCCTGCAAATATAAAAACATATCAATAAACTGCTGATGGCAGAAAAATGAAATCTATCGTTTGATTATACAATGTTCTTTGCTTTTTCAGATTGTGCGTTATACTGTATTGTGCAGATGACTGTTGTGTTATTGTCTTTTAATTCTTATTTTATTTTTGATCTATGCGAATTTTGTTCTATGCAAAATGAAAAAGGTCAACTAGAAGCATGTAAGGAAACACAGTTCTGCTAGCTAAAGCATCACCACTGGGGTACAGATAAAAAGGAACTTTATTAATCTGTTGTTTCTGTTTATTATGCTTGAGAAGCATAAATGAGGTCAGAAAGTGAGGTCTCCACAAAACGTTTTCTCCTCTATCCACTATTATGAACCATTCGAGCTGAATCATATATTCCTAAACACACACACACACAAACACAATGAATGTTACTGCTTAGTCTGTGCACGTGAGATAAAGCAAAACCTTTGAAGTCACAATTAAAGATTGAATTCATTTTATTATTAATACTATTATATAATGTTGGATTTTTTCTAAAAAGATTTTCTTTAATTAAAAGCATTAATCACAAAAGATTAAAAACATCAAGCTGTTCAAGTTTATTTGTATTTTAAGACCTGTATTTTAATGTTTTACTTCAAATACGCATCTATTATTAAATTATTAGCTATATTATTAATTTTATAGTACTGAAATTATATTTTAATTAGATATTTCTGTTTATATTTTATTACTATAGCTATAATTTCATTTATCTTTATAATTTAATATTTTATGGGCATCATGGTGGCGGAGTGGGTAACACAATCGCCTCACAGCAAGAAGTTCGCTGGTTCGAGTCTCGGCTGGGTCAGTTGGCATTTCTGTGTGGAGTTTGCATGTTCTCCCTGTGTTCATGTCTATCAGATGCTGCATTTTGGCTGAATGTCAGTATTTGACGTCAATATGATGTTGGTTGAAGATGTTGGTTTTTGGTCACTTTTTAACACAACCTAAATTCAACCGATTATATAAATGTCATTTGACATGGTAATTGGACGTCGAAATAACATTGTCCTCAGATGCTAGACATTGAATTTTGGTCACCTGATGTCACGACCTGTCTAACGTAATATTAACGTCTTATGACGTTGTGTGCCTGCTGGGATTTCAACATGACCTACAGTATTAGTTCACCCAAAAATAAAAATTACGTTATTAAGTAATATACCTCTGAGACCTTCGATTGTCTATAGATTACAAATGAAGATATTTCAGGTGAACTGTGGGAGCTCTTGTTTTAGGTGAAATGAGGGAGCAAAAAAAAAAACATCCTCAAGACAGACTGTATGCCTACAGTGGTTTAATCGAAATATTATTATAAAGCTACAAAAATACTTTTGTGCACAAATAAAACCAAAATAACGACTTTATTCAACAGTTTCTTCTCTTCAGTGTCAGTAAAGGACATGTGCTTTCGTATCACATTTGTTTGGGTATACATCACTGCAGAGTGCTGGTGAATGCGTGCCCTATACTGACAATAGGGAGAAGAATATCGAAACTACTGAGTCATTATTTTTGATGACGCACAAAAGGATGTGCTTACAAAAGATTTGAGTTTGCATGTTCTCCCTGTGTTCACGTGGGTTTCCTCTGGGTTTTCTGGTTTCCCCCACAAGTCCAAAGACATGTGGTACAGATGAAATGGGTAAGATAAATTGTTCGTATATAGTATGTATGTGAATGAGACTGTATGGAAGTTTCCCTGGCATGGGTTGCAGCTGTGAAGGGCATCCGCTGCGTAAAACATGCTGGATGAGTTGGCGGGTCATTCCGCTGTGGCTACCCCGGTTTAATAAAGGGACTAAGCCGAAAAGAAAATGAATGAATGGATGAATTTTATTTTATCAAATTAATTATTTTGGTATTTGAGATATATACAGTAGTCAACATCTGAAGTGGATCAAAAGAGATTTTTTAAATCATCCTAAAACAAGATTGGGTGTTGATGGATAGATTTGGGACAACTTTGATGAAAAGTCTTGATCCACTTTGAATGTTGACTACTATATAATTTCATTGATCATATCCAAATAGATCCCATTATCCATTGTCCGTACATCTATCCGTTTGTTTGTTATCATTTGTTTGTTTACTTTAATTAATTGTTGTATTTTGGTTTAATATTCATGTTTCATGGTAATCCTCTCATATAAGATTGTGCCAATGAATTACTTTCAAAAGGAAACCGAGCAAGAAAGCAGAGCTTGAGCGAAAGTTAGCGAACAGATGCCATTACTTATGTCTTCACGGGTAGTATAGATCAGTTTTTTAGCACAGTTTGAGGTTCTCTGCGGGTCCATTCTTTCCCACACCCTCTCAGGGCTATTAAATGACCTGCCTCTTGCTGCCCACAGCAGGACGTGGGACGGCAGCGCCGGTATGGAGACATTAAAGCCAGCATGGGTTCTCATAAAATATATGGATTTTTGTGATAGCCACATCGACAGCATTACGCTACTGGCTCAGGGTACAAGCACTGTGTTTTATTCACAGAAGTGTTTCCTGTGCAGCCATTTCCCTTTGAACACTGCAAAGTAGACAATGATGGAAAAGAACAAAGAAACGACAGGTCATCGCAGCTCTTATCAGAGGGGAAGCCATGTAAAAAGCAACCGGTGGATGATAGGATTACTCAGGAGTGAATATGCAGGGTTGAAGGGAACATGTCTTGCATTTGGAACTGATTCTCACTGTATGCACTGTATGCTACTTCAGCATAGCCTCCCAACCTGCAGGGGGCCCCCTTGCTCTCAGAGATGATATAATGAGGAAGGCTGTGCAATATATTCTTTTTATCTTGGCATACAACAATTATGAAGATGGACTCATTCTGTTCCTTTCCATTAAAGCTACGCAGTGTTGTTCTTTCTAGCATCCAAATCAGTATAAACATGTGACGTTCTGTGACTGTTGGACATGCTTAATACTAGAAAAGTGACCTTTGTACAGTATGTATATGCTGTTTGAAAAAGAGAAAAACATGGACACTTTAGGCTTCGGCTGTGCACCTTAAATGGACAAATATTATATTTAAATTTCAGAATGTCCATCTTAATGCGTTTTCATGTAAACCATAGGACTCTAACTAAATTCCTGGAGGGCCACAGCTCTGCAGTTTTGCTCCAGCCTAATCAAACACAGCTGATCCAACTAATGAAGGGCTTCATGACTATTTTAAACACCTCAATTATTTGAATCAGCTTTGTTTGATAGGGATGGAGTAAAACTGTGCAGAGCTGTGGCCCTCCAGGAACTGTGCAGAGCTGCGGCTCTAGGAGTTTGAGACCTATAACAGGCTGCATCTGAAAATTACTTGAGAAGCTATCTTAGCTATGTTTACTTCATGACAGTTAAAAAATGTATATTTTATATAGAATTTGAGTATTATGAATGAAATTCCAACATACTACGTTCGCTAATTGTCACATAACCTACTGGGATTCCCTCATAGGATAGTAAAATGCTTATGGGATGCACAGTTCAGAATTTTGCTAGAAGTAGTAGGTCATCCTGTTTCATCTTGCCTACTGTTTATGAGTTTAAACATACTATACAAATCAGCTAAAATAATACTGTACAGGCGACGCGGTGACTTAGTGGTTAGCACTGTCGCCTTACAGCAAGAAGGTTGCTGGTTCGAGTCCCAGCTGGGTCAGTTGGCATTTCTGTGTGAGTTTGCATGTTCTCCCCGTGTTCATGTGGGTTTCCTCCGGGTGCTCTGGTTTCCCCTACAGTGCAAAGACATGCGCTATAGGTAAATTGAATAAACTAAATTGGCCGTATGTGTGTGAATGAATGAGTGTGTATGGATGTTTTCCAGCACTGGGTTACAGCTGAAAGGGCATCCACTGTGTAAAACATATGCTGGATAAGTTGGCGGTTCATTCCACTGTGGCTAATTAATAAATGGACTAAGCCGAAGAAAAATGAATGAATGAACATACTGTACTGTACTGATGCATCAACAGCTAAATTTTCATAAACAGTCAAGAATGTAATCAAATACTTGTCATAGATCTGTGTTATCAGTTTAACATGTTAACAAAGTTCTCAGTGTTTGTTAAAAATCAACAAATGTTTCTGTCACCCATGACCTTCCTCATTGTGTCTATTATTGTTAATCAGAAGACAAACAAAAAATAATTCAAATTAATAACTACTCTGTAAAAAATGCTGGGTTCAACACAATTCCTTCATATTGTCCCAAAACAAATCAATTAAGTTAACTTAATATTTTTTCCAAACTTAAGTGGATTGAATATAATACAATTAAGTTGTCCCAAAAAAAGCCCCAGAATTGGGTTGTTTCATTCATTCATTCATTCATTCATTCATTCATTCATTCATTCATTCATTCATTTTATTTTTGGCTAAGTCCCTCTATTAATCTGGGGTCGCCACAGCGGAATGAACTGCCAACTTATCCAGCATATGTTTTCCGCAGCGGATACCCTTCCAGCCACAACCCAACATAGGGAATAGGTTGTTTCAATTAATTTTTAATAAGTAGTTTTAACAAGCAACAAAAGTATTTTACTTAAAAATGTTTTTAAATATAACATATATTTGATTCCTAATGTTAAGAAAACAAGATGAGGATTGATTACCTAATTTCATTTCTAATAACCTCTGGGTTGTTGTAACCCACTGTTGGGTCAAAAAAGCATAAACCAAATTGTTGGGTCAAAACATGTAATTTAAATATAATAAAAAAAAATAAACTAAACAAAACATTTGTTGATCTTGTCCATAATTGACCCAATGTTGAGTTAAAACAGCCTATAAGTTTTTAGTGTATATACCACAGTGTAGGGTGTATATTTTAATTACCTTAAAAGGCTTATTTGTCCTATAATTTTATCACGTAGTATTGTATTGTTTGGGGTGTCACGGTGGCGCAGTGGGTCGCGTGTGTTTCCACCGGGTGCTCCAGTTTCTTCCCAGTCCAAAGACATGCGGTATAGATGAACTGAACAAGCTAAATTGGCCATGGTGTATGTGTGTGAATGTTAGAGTGTATGGGTGTTTCCTAGTGTGTTGGGTTACGGCTGTGAAGGGCATCCATTGCAGAAAACATATGCTGGATAAGTTGGCGGGTCATTCCGCTATGCGACCCCTGAATAATAAATGGGAATAAAAAGGAACTAAGCTGATAAGAAAATGAAAGAATGAATGAATGAATGATTTCTAATGTTAGGCAAAAGAGATGAGGATTGATTACTTGATTCCATTTCTATACTTTAAATACTGCCAGGTTGTTGTAATTCAGTATTGCTTCAAATAAGGATGAACCGAAGTGTTGGGTCAAAACATGTAATTAAAATTTTATTAAAAAAAATGTTGAGCTTGTCCATATTTGACCCAATGTTGAGTTACAACAACCCAGAAGTTTTAAAAATGCACTGTATATAGCATGCAATTATTTTTATTAGGCTAATAATTTAATTTGTATTTATCCTATCATTTTCTTATGTAATATTGTATTTTTTCACTTTAACTTTTTGTTGTGTTTTTAAGGGCTTGGGGATATTTATATGAAGTTTTTATTAATGCACTGCAGAAGTCCCCTCACAAAGTTTTTCTTAGGGTTCCTAGATGTCTCGGACGGGCTCTGCATAAATGCATCTTTAAATGTTCGCACTCCTCTTCTTTTTTTTACTCCCTACATTTGTCAAGGACGAAGGTGAATATGCATACACATGTCGCTTCGGGTCAGGAATCCCATGTAAATTGCATCAATCAGACAGCGCCCTATTGTCATGCAGATGTACGTAGTGTGGAAAGGCTCCGGTGAAGTATCGCTACAAGATAAGTAGAGTTAGATAGAAGCCTATACACAGAGCGCCTGCCAATCAACAGCATTGCAAACAAGCCGGTATGTTTGGCGTATCTGAATATGATTAAGTCGAGCCGTTCGGGGCAGATTGAAAAAGATTGTCCAGATTGTCTCGTCAGATTGCACCTCTGTTTTCCCGCTCTGCATTTGCGCAGGGTTGAGCGTGTCAGTTATTACGGCGAGCTTGGGAGCCATATTGCCAGGCTGTTTCTACAAATAGCCGCCTCTACGAAAAGGCTCACAGATGTCAGTCTGCGTTTGCACCCTTCCTTCCTGCTGCGTCTGGTTTATCTGTCAGCAGCAGGACGCACCTGAGGAACAGTGAGGTGTCATCGTAGCTGTCACCTGTGGGAGCAGGGAAGCTTTTCCCGCCGTCCCGTTCTGCCTTTAATTGCTGTCACAAGAGTGAGGAAGGGAGGGCTGGCGTCCCCTGACAGCCTAATTAGTCTTCTGTAGTGCGGCTCTGGGCAGTAAACAGAGACAGACTCCGAAGTGTGGGTCCATAGGCGCACCGGTTCGGCGGTGATGGAGGAGTGGGAGAGGCTCCTGGTGTGTTCGGGATCATCAGACCTCTAACACCCTTATTAATAGCTCGATCCATCCTACTGCTTTGATTTCATTAACACAGTGTCACCTCGAGGCCCCAGTCAGGCCCACCGGCACTCACTATCCTCACACATGCACACACACACACATGCTGACCTCCCCCCCTGCTGTACAAACGCTCATTATGCAAGGGACTCATTATACGATTATTAAATACATGGTCTTGCATATGCGAAAGCAGTTGAATGTTGATTAGATTCAAGTAGGATTTCGGTTTCTCTTGTAGGTAAACTGAATAATGGGATTTCAATTTGCAAGGGGAACAGAAGGCTGTTGTTTATTGAGGTAGCATATGGATGGTTTTTTTGATTAATCGCTGAAATAACTTCAGACGTCCTCTTGAACTGCATTACTTGACTTGGCAGCACACGCAGAAGGCATTGGTTCGCAGATTTATATTGTGTGCATGATTTAAGGTAACATGCAGGATTATGTGGATGTTAAAATACATTCTGTCCTAGTTTAATCAGAGACAGCAGAGAAAGATAATCCATGACAGCGGTAAATACTGTTGTTCTAGAATTATATGAAACATTGCTGTGTTTCTTAAAGAGCCCCTATTATGGGTTTTTGAATATGACCTTCCATGCAGTGTGTAACACAGCACTATTTGAATGAAAACATCCAGCTGAGGTTTAAAGGGCCATCAAAACCCCTCTTTAGGTTCAAGTCTACCTCAGAGTTTTTTCAAAAAATGCTCCGAGATGGGTGTTGAGCGCTGCAAGCAGATGGAGGAGTGGGCGTGGCCGACAGAGCAGGGGAAAAAGAGGGGAGTAAACAACTGTTGTCAGTTGGCTTACAAAATGAGACACAAACCGTGAGGAGACCCATGATTTTACAATTTACAAAGTTAAAATGCAAAGAAATAAACAGTAATTAATGTCCTGCTACATTTGTTATTCGTAATTTAATATACACATAATCACAATTTGTTATATCTTCATAAAGATAATCGTGTTTATATAAACACTATAAATGAAGAGGATTTCTCTCCTTCTCAATCCCCGGGTCTGAATGCAGACACATTGGATAGCAGTACAGCAGGTCTCTTGACCTATCTATTCCAATTAGCCCTGCCGGAAATCTGGAGGATTTTAAACATATGGCAAACACAGCAGCATGGATAGGTGATGTGTCTGTATGATAACGAACTTAACTGATAAAAGACAAAGTCCGCCATTCTCCAACATTCTCCGTACAGCTTCCTTGACAAAAATGCTTGCTGCAAGCCAACAGCTTTGCTGTATCTGCCCTGACAGAATCGTAGGGAAAAACATGCAACAAACTCCATGGATCATGGAAACAAACACATACGACCTGTGGCATGCACAGACGCAATCTCACCCAGTCATTGGGTCTCACAACCACAATTGTTTTTTGCTTTTATTTTTAAAAAATTATCCTACTACTGACAACAACAACAAATAAATAAATAAATAAATAAAGTAATTATTTACATTTTAGAGACTTGAGAAATTGTGATTTGAGGTAGGACTTGGACTATCTACGACTTTTTGATTTGAAAGCATCAATATACTGTATTTTTCCCAATTATATTAGAGAAATGAGAGCATAATTCTGCAGTCCTTAAATTGGCCTAGAAAGCACATCACAGCCCAGGAATTGGGCCGCTAATGTCAGAGGAAGGCAGACTACAAAAAAGAAAAGGAAAAAGAAAAACCCAGACGGCTCAGAGACCCAGAAGCAAATATGCACTGACCCTTTCTGCCCTCATGTCTTCCAAAAAATGCTCCTTTATTATCATTTATGTGCCCCAAAATTCCCCAGTCCTGTCAGAGAGAGAGGAAGAGAAAGAGGAAGCAGAAGATGCATGGATTCAAATTACCATAATTGTTTTAACTCACTTAAACTAGACAATAATGTGTGGTTCTTCCAAGAAACAAACAACGTCCATGTTACCGTAAACTGCATTCGCATAACAAATCATTGCAGGAAAATGCCAATGCTGCTTAGTCAGATGAAGAAGATCGGCTTTGAGGAGCTCATAGTGGATGAAATTTAATTTTGACATTGAGAGATGAGGGGAATTTAGATTTGGTCCACCAAACTGTTCTCTGGGGTCAACTCATTTTCTTCAGCTATAGGCCTGGCAAGATGCGAACGCAATACATTTGCAGAGCACGTAATTTAATCCCATACATCTTAACGGAGAGCTGAAGGTGACAAAACAAACTTGTTGATATGTTTACAATCGGTTTTAACCGGTTCCAGAATCAAGCATGTTTTCTTGTGCATCAGAAAGAATTTTGAAATAAGATATTTGGATTATTATTTAAATCACAATAGCTATTTGGCGAACAACTGCAATGTTCGACAATCATTTGTTGAGCAATGTTTAAAAGGCACATCTTTGCAAGTTTTAGATCCTAGGAGAGTCATTTTTCACGTGGGGCTGGCTGCAGAATTGATGTTTTATGAATTGTGAAGGGGTTGGAAGTAACAGTATGGGAGCAGATTTGACTTGCAGATGGCACAGAGCCAGTTGCGCCCCATTGGATGATTGACAACTTCATACTACGCCGTTGCTCTTCACTGATGCTCTCAGAGCTTTCGGTACTAAACAAGGACATATTTTACAAATTTAGAACAGTTTTAGCTCTCAAACCTATTGGCAATTCCAGATTTATTCAAGTAAACAGCATTGAATTATTTTATGTTGCAGTCACAACAGCATTTATTACTTCTGTGGATGTACATGCACATTTATCTTTACTTATAGGACATTAAATATGTTAGTTTAAAGTAACTAAAAACTAAACTACATGAAACTACACTACCTGACAAAAGTCTTGTCGCCTATCCAAGTTTTAAGAACAACAAATAATAATTTGCCTTCTAGTTGATCAATGGCAAAGAAAGTGTTTTTGCAGGACTCCCAGAGTTCATCAAGATTCTTTGGAGTCATCTTTGATGCCAGCTCCTTCATCTTACCCCAGAAATGCTTAATAATGTTTATGTCTGGTGACTGGGCTGGCCAATCCTAGAGCACCTTGACCTTCTTTGCTTTCAGGAACTTTGATGTGGAGGCTAAAGTATGAGAATTATCCTGCTGAAGAATTTACCCTTTTCTATGGTTTGTAATGTAATGGGCAGCACAAATGTCTTGATACCTCAGGCATTCACTGTGTTGTCATTCACTCTGCATATCTCTCACATGCCCCCATACTGAATGTAACCCCAAACCATGATTTTTCCTTCACCAAACTTGACTAATATCTGTGAGAATTTTGGGTCCATCTGGGTTCCAATAGGTCTTCTGCAATATTTGTGATGATTGGGATGCAGTTCAACAGATGATTCATCATGAAGTTCTACCTTCTGCCACTTCCAAATGATCAACTAGAAGTCAAGTTATTATTTGTTGCTCTAATAGCTGAGATTGACAGCAAGTTGTGTCAGGCAGTGTATTAGTTCACGCTAAAATGAGCTTTGTCTTATGCTTATTGTTCATTGTTTATGTAAATAAAAGCTTAAATTAAGTCTGTTCATCATATAAAGCAATCATATATTTTCTGACTTGGATACTGCTCTGTTTTTTTTACGGGATTATTCCCTCTAATCTATATTATCTACAGTAGTCAACATTTGAAGTGAATCAAAAAAAAAAAGTTTGGACAAGGATGGATGTTGTTGAATAGTTTTAGGACAAGTTTGATAAAAGGTTTTGATTCACTTAAAATGTTGACTACTGTACATTTTGTATATATTTATATATCTTTATCTATATTTTGAAGCATTGAAAGGTGGATAAATTGGGTGAACTGACTTATTAAAAATATTTTCAAAGTTAAAGAGACTAAGGCGAAATGAAAATGAATAAATGAATGTGTTTCAAAGTTGAACAAAATTTTTAGGGTTGGGAATGACTAAGGGTGGGTAAATCATGACAATTATTATTCAAGTACATTGTAATTTCTATTTGTACAAATATTTAGCAAATAAAACATTAAGTTAAAAGCATCAGTATGTTTGTTTGCTGAAATCTTTAGGTAAGTAGTTTTATTTATTAGTTGATTTATTAATTTTTTTTAGAAAACAGGGAACATTCTACCAGAAACGTATATTATCTATACCAGAAATAAAAACATAAATACAGTGAATAAAAATTATTTCATCCCAAAAATGTCTAAACTAGACGGATGGTTCATTTCTGTGAGTTGTTCGGTAAAGGAATATGTCATTCATTTGGTTGTCACATTTTTGTTCTTTATTAAAAACACTTTACAAATGTACAAACCCTGTCATTTTCCTTGTTCTCAGCCCAATTAAGCCCACAGCTTTAATAGTTGTGTTATGCTAAAAACTGTTAGACTAGAAAAAAAAAACTTCAGAAATAGCAAAGTTTAAGTTGTTGTCATTCACATCAATTGATTAAAAATTCTAAATAAATTTTACAAACAAATACTATTTTACAATTGTCCCCATGTTTCTGTCAGTCCTGTCACATTTGCATTTAATTTAAAATGTCACGAAACACCAAAACACATTTTCTGAGAGTCATATATGTGTCCCACGCTGCTATAAACACTATTAGGTTTTGTTTTTGCATTATTTTAAAGCAAATTTGTTCTTCCGGTTTGAAACTATTTTTTGAAGCTGCGTCACGGCGATTAGATACTTGTGTGTATTCCAGCGTGGAAAGTGGATGTCTGTACCTGCGAGTACATCGTGACGTCTCTGAGTGTGCGGCATTAATTCATGAGAAAGACTTGGTTCAAACCAATCAGCGCGCTATATTGTGTATGCGGTGCAACTTCATTAATATGCATGATAGCTTCGAAGGCTGTTTTTACCTGTTACATTGTTCAGACGACAAAGAGATGCCATGTTGTGTTGCCAAAACAAGTGAAAGACATACCTGCCAACACTCCCGTTTTTCCCGTGAGTCTCCCGTATTTCAGACCCATCTTTCGTATTGTTCTGTCTCCCGGAAAACTCCTGGAATTTCAACCACCACACCCCCGCTCTTTATTATTTTGGTATAATCCGGCTGAAACCTGCTTGTGAGTG
Source organism: Danio tinwini (assembly GCA_903798205.1). Classification (NCBI taxonomy): domain Eukaryota; kingdom Metazoa; phylum Chordata; class Actinopteri; order Cypriniformes; family Danionidae; genus Danio; species Danio tinwini. The sequence goes on from CAIGQZ010033112.1 coordinate 14,790,507, forward strand.
TGCTCTTCCGGTCGCGCGCAACCGCCCCATCTCCCCAAACCTCTCACCCTTTCCCGTTCTTCAGTTCGCGCACACATCATCACTCCCCCGTGCCGCATTTTGTGACAGGATAGTCTATAGCAGGGGTGGGCAAACTCGGACCTGGAGGGCCGGTGTCCTGCACAGTTTTGCTCCAACACTAATCAAACACACCTGAACATGCTAATCAGTGTCTTCAAGATCACTAGAAATCTATAAGCAGGTGTGTTTGATTAGAGTTAGAGCTAAACTGTGCAGGACATCGACCCTCCAGGACAGAGTTAGCCCACCTGTGGTCTATACACACACGACTTTCTGACGCTACCTACCAAGTGCATCTAAGTTACCAAGAAATGCGAAAAAAAAAAAAAAACAAGGATTTTTTTCTCCCATTCGCCGTGCGGTATCAAACATTTCATTAAAACTCCACTCTCCAGCAGTTCCTCGCATCCAATATGTCGTTTGTCACGAAGGGCATGCAGGAAAAGTTCCTGAATAAAAAGTGAAGGTGCCAAACAGCAGTTAAAGTTGACAAATTAATAATTTGGCAAATAATTTGATTACTGATATCCATGTAAACACAGTCACTGTCTTTCTTGCCTGCGTCTGTGTGTTTGTTTTGCCTCTGTGAAAATCAGCGCGTGCCCAAATGGAAACTCCCATTTTTGCAAAACCTTCCCTCTTTCCCTCCCCTGACACTCCCACCTAAATAAAACTGGACACACCCACTTTCCTGACTTTTTCCAAACTAGAGGTGTGAAAACACCCTGCTGAGACGGGGGTTTGGTGGCCCTTTACCATAAAATTTGTGCAATACACCTTTAAGCCTACTGACATTTGATGGAGACACTGACAATGATCAATGTGTTATATCATTGAGCTGTATTATTTTATGCTTGTTTTTGCATGATTTTTTTGAGGACAACAGACTTGAAGGTCAGGCCCTGTCAAATTTTATAAGTGTACGTTTCTTGTTGAATGTCCCATAGACTTGTTTTTAATCTATTATAATTATTTTTCACACATCATATCTGAATATGGCCAGATTGAAACTGAAAGAAGTACCAACTTTTTAAAAATAAATAATTAACCAATACATTAATCAAACTCTAGTCCTAAATAACCCTATCCCTAATCAGTCAAAATAATAAATTTTCAACTTGCACTGCACTAAAATAGTTTCAGAACTTTAAATTTTCTAATTGCTTAGTAATCACCCACACAATTAAACAGAAAAGGCAGGTAACACATTGAACTAAACATGACCTTTTGAAGTAGTTATGAAATGTTAGAAGTCATTACAAATCGTTACATTTATTATTAATTACAAGCATTAATAATAAATAAGCTGCCTTTTACTAATAGATTATTTTCACAGTTGCTATTTTTGTATTTATAACAATTTCATGTCACATTTTGACACAATGTTGTACAGTATTGCTAGTAAGTTATTAGAAAATGAACTTAAAATGAACAATTGCATGAGTTTTACTTGAACTCATTTGAGGTAAAAATCAAGGACATATTTATCTGAAAATTCTAAAAGTATTCCAGCAGGGATGAGCGCTCATGTCAGCACTTTTTGATTGGATTGGATTTGATTAAATTTGATTAAAGCTAAACCGACCAACTGCAGGTAATGTCAAATTTTTTGACCTTGGAGAATTTATGATATTCTGCTTAATAGAAATTCTAGCATTAAAAAGACAGTCAAGGTCAGACGAACTGCCTTGCAGTTGCACTGTTCTCACACACTGAGCTGTATTTTACTCACATACATTTATAATATAGACTAAAATAAAGCATCCATAATTATCGCAACACAGCAAAACTCGTACTGATGAACCAACCATCTGCCAGGTCAGTCTGAATGTCACTGAAACAGAACATGATGCAAAATAGAAAGACCCATGTTTTACAGTACTGAAAAGTTTTCTTGACTCGATGTGCGGTATTCTCTTGTCTCGGCTGCCCTTGCGTGTTTTTTCTCCCTTGAGGCCACAAGACATGCACAAGAGATCACAGACTATTGAATATTTCATGGTGTGTCTACTTTGTTCATTGTACATGCATTTTTAAACTTTAAACCTGTTCTTGTATGGGGTTTATTTGACTGCAAGTCTTAGACTGCTCATGTTATTGCCTATTGCTTAATCACAGATATCTTAACTTTGTTTCTTTGTCATATGATTTCTTAAGCCCGGTACGTACCAAGCTGACGTCAAAGAACTATTGGTGATGAAAAACGACTAGCAGTCTGTATTGTCATTTCATAAAGGGAAACCTGAACAAAGCAGTGTTTACATACCATTTTCAAAGTATTTTGTCAATCACCACAGAGGGATTTGCTTACGAATATGTCTGATAATTTGATTATACATATTGTTTGCAAATATTTAAGAAATGCTACAAAGTGATAATCGGCTTTTATGTGTTCTATCTTTACTTGAGTTGTTTGCTTGGTTTGTCACTTCAGTTTTGTTTTGGCACTCTGATTCAACAGCCAATCAGATTTGAACTGAGTTGAAGAGCTTAAATTTTTATTTTATTAACAATTAATTATTAAAAATTTCAAAATAATTGAATAAATCATATTTTGCTCTGTTTTAGAACTAACATTAGAGTGGATCATTAAACTTTCCATTATCTTCAAATCAATATTGGTTGTTGAAAATTTGGTTTGCTGAAAATCAAAATTTGGAAGCTGACAGCTTTAGATATTATTATAAACGAAATATCACATTGTTTTATGTAAATTGCATCTTGATTAATACAGTTCCTTTGGACTAATGAAGTCCAGAATTTTTTCTAAATACTATTGTACATTAAATAAAAATATATTTCTGGAGATTGCCAATTATATAGACAGAGGAATTCCTTTACTTTTCTTGCTTATCAGCTGACCGCTTACCTCCGTATGGACGGCTTTTCCGCTGTTACCAGTTTGCCCGGTAGCTTGACACGTACTTGTGATGCAGAGCGGAGTTGTCAGTCGGTCAGTCAGTCATTCAGTCAGTTGACAGCAGCCTCTAGTGGATTTACGTGAAAACAGCAGGTGCGAATGGCACTCGAGATAGAAATTTGAGATCACAAAAAGCGTACACAGCTTTTTGAAAAACAGCGTACACAGCTTTTTGAAAAACAGCGTTTTTGCGAAAACAAAAACTGCAAAAAAGTAGCTCCTGGGACGTATTTTGCTCTCTCCAGAAATGTATATAGGGGTACGCAATCAGAATGAGCCTGGGCTACCTACACTTTAACGGTGGAGACCCTATGAACATTTTTACAGAAAAACTAATTAGAAAACATACTTTCTTCAATATTTTATTCTTGTTGTAATTCTTCTAAATAATAGATAGAGGAATACTAAGAAGGTTCATATCTAACCAAAGTTCCTTTCAAGGAAAATCCGTTCACCCTGTGGCCATATTTGCAACGCCTCTGGGCAGTTCATCCAAGACTAAAGTCTTTTATGAACGAAGAGAATCCTAAAGTCTCAGAAACTGCTCGCTGAACTCATATGTCATTAGCAAAATCTAAAGATGCACTATTGTTATTGCTTATAAACACTAATTCCATTTAAACAACAATATTTTCAGTTTACTACAGCTATTGAGCATGTGCAAAGATTATCACAACACCAGTCTCCTTTACAGCTGTTTTCATGGTTACTAGAGGATGAGAGTTAATTACAAACACTAGAAGAACAGATATATAGGCCTGATCAAAAACTAGAAGACGATGCTAGAATGACAAAATATGTAATGGGATGTCATTTCTCCTGCACTGTAAAAAATGCATGGTTTCCCACAATTCATTCATGTTGTTCCAACACAAATCGATTGTTAACTTTTAACAATTAAGTGAATTGAACAAAAATAATAATAATTTAGTTGTCCCAAAAAAATCTCAAGAATTGTGTTGTTTCAGCTTATTTAAAAAAAAAAAAATTGACATGGTTTCCCAGTACTGGGTTGCGGCTGGAAGGACATCCACTGCGTAAAACATACACTCAAACTACTTAAATAAAATGAGCAGAAGCAACACATTTCTTGAGATTTTTTGGGACAACTTAATTATTTTGTGTTCAATCCACATAAACTTGTTAAAAGTGTTACGTTAACTTAATCAGTTTGTGTTGGGACAACATGAATGAATTGTGTGGAACTCTGCCTTTTTTACAGTGTAAAAAAGTGGGTTCCACACAATTTCTTCATGTTGTCCCAACAAAAAATTAAGTTAAATTAATTGTTTTTACAAATTTAAGTTGATTGAAAACAAAAAAATTAAGTTGTCCCAAAAAATCTCAAGAATTGTGTTGCTTCTGCTCATTTTAAATAAACAGTTTGAACAAGCAGCAAAAATAATTTATTTGAGTGTATGCCGAAATAGATGGCAGTTCTTTCCGCTGTGGCGATCCCTAATAAATACAGGACTAAGCCAAAGGAAAATGAATGAATGAATTTAAACAAGCAGAAACAATATTTTTTTGAGTACTGTATGTCTTAATCAGTGCAGGCACACAGTAGTCACCATATGACAGAGTTTGTCTTAATGATCGAGCAAATCTATATCTGTGATAGATTTATACAGTATATACCCTATACTTGATTTATATATACCTATACCCGTAATAAAATAAATGTGTTTAACTGTAAAAAAAACTAGATTGGCTGTTTTGACTGGATTTTCTTTGTTGTGATAGCCATACCAAGCATTGCACTTTCCCTCAGGTCACTTAGGGGTTAAACTCTAATGGGCCGACAGCAATAAAGCACCACATAGTAATATGTGACTGTTATGTACTGCATTAACTGATACTGATCAACATTTTTCTGTAAAATTGCTTTTAATGTCCTCATCTGCTAAATAGAGCAAGGAATTAAGTGGGATTGAAGAGGGATTAGAATTTAGAGAGTAAACTGCACTGAGACAAATGTGTTGATGTTGAAATGATAGTAAGATGTCTAGCTGGTGAAGATTAAGATGTGTTGGTTACTAATGTCGTTTCTGGATTCCTTCAACATTTTTCTCATGTACTTTAGGTGTCTTGTTATTGAAAATTCTTCTATCATGAGGAATCACATCTTTCTTGATCTTTAGAGATGAAAGAGTTTACTTTGAAAACACGCAGAGTAACAGAACGCAAAACTTCCTTGCTAGTGAAATACAGTAAATGATTTATTGAAAGCTAACAAAAAAATTTCTAATTTTGTTTTTTTCACAACGTTTTGATGTCAAACGCATGCAAATTCAACACACAGCCACCCACATTTACATGCCAGCAATACCTTAGTTTTTTATAAATGCTGCCTGTCCGGTCTGAATAAGGAAGCAGGAGGAAGTAAAATAGAAACTGTTATTTCAATACCAGTCGCTCTTATAAAAGTTTAATGTGGGAAAGTCTGTCAAACCTTGTGTTTTTCCTGACTGCGACACCTGCCACTCTGCATATGTTTCTCAGGAATTCCTACTTTAGGAAAGGCTGGCTGACAAAAAGTATTTTCCTGATCATTACAGTCTTATTTTAGCAGTTTAAGTATCATTTTTAAGGGAAATGTTGTGGTTTATGGAAAAGGTATTTAAAATGGGCTTTAGGGCATTTACACAGCAGCGTTTTTAATAGTTGTTCCTTTACACAACAGTGCTATTTTTCGGAGAGTGAAAAAGCAAATATGAATTTTAAATTGTTCGGGTTTTTTTTGCAAATGACATCATTATCATTTCCATGTAATCCCCAAAAAGACAAAAACCATATGTCTTGTGCATGTCTAATGGGGGGTTGTTTTGACAACAGTGTTTTCTGTACACAAAGCATTAAAAATATACCTTTTCCCTTTATTTGTTGTACTATAAACATAGACAGTACATATAGTACAGCATACTATAAGGGAACAGCACATGCAAATAAATTTTTTTAATTTAAACATTTGTGATACATATAAATAGCATATGGGAATTTTTTTTTATAAAATGAAATAAATAAAAAGAATAATAATAATAATAATAATAATAATAATAATAATACTCAGGTTTAAGTAGCAGTATTACAATTACCAAAGATAAAATAAAATATAAATTAAGGCTTAAATTACATTTTAATAATGTAAACAACAACAACAATAATAATATAATATGATAATAATAATAATAATAATAATAATAATAATAATAATAATATTGTTATTATTATTATTAATAATAATAACAATACTCAATTTTAAGTTTCAGTGTTAGAATTAATAAAGCTAAAATTAAATATAAATTAAGGCTTAAATTTAATTTTATAACAATAAAGTAAATAATAAATACATTTAAATATACACATATAAATATTATATGAGAAATAAACAACAACAACAATAATTATAAACATAATATGATAATAATAAAGTTTAAGTTGCAGTACTTTAACTTCTAAACTTAAAATAAAATATAAATTAAAGCTAAATAAATGACAAAAATGCACATAACATTACTAATAATTAAGCAAACTGAAATGAATAATTCAAGATTCAAGAAAACTGAGAAATAAGTAATCGTTAATTCAAAATATTGTTCAATAAAAGTATTATACAAAATAAGATAAAAAAAGTACAATGAATACTTTTAATGAAGCAGCAACAGTAGGACCATTAAATTCCAAATGTTCAGAGACTCTTTTTGGCTTTACTAACATAAGACTTCACTAGTGTAATAAACGGACCTCAGAGACAAAATAAATAGTAAAAAATGTATGACATGCCCCTTTTAAAACACAACTGTGATCAAATTTTAATATGAAATTTCTCAGGCCCAGTAGCATCACAGCTAAATGTGCAGTTTAGAGTATACAGAGCTTCAAAGTCAACTTTAAAGTTCTGATCAAGGCGCATATTCATATTCTCAACAGTTGCTGTGTTTGTTTCTAGGAACAGTCTTTTGGATCACAAACCACATGATTTGCTACAGCGATGATGACAGAAGCAGGATGTGTAGCCAGTTTGTCTGCGTCTGTTTGCGTGCTTGAGAATAAACACAGCGCTGGTCGGTCATATGATAGACCGCATAGCACTTTGAGGTTTGTGTCCGCACTGTTAATGATAGTGAAGAGTGAATGTTAGAAGGAATGTTAACATGTCAAAGGTTCAGTGACATTTAATGGCTTGGATGCTGTTTCTTATTTATATTGATTGTCATACTGATAAAACATGAAAAAAAGCTTCTCTCCATTAAACAGAAATTGGGGAAAAAAATAAACAGGGGGGCTAATAATTTGACCAACTGTATATATTGTGTGTGTGTGTTTACAACTGTCCAAATCTATGAAACCTAAAGCCAAAATTATAATCCCTCCTGTGAAATTTGAATTATTTTTCTAACGTTTCCCAAGTGAGGGTGGCACGGTGGCTCATTGGTTAGTACTGTCACCTTACAGCAAGAAGGTCGCTGGTTTGAGTCCTGGCTGGGTCAGTTGGCATTTCTGTGTGGAGTTTGCATGTTTTCTCAGTGTTTGCATGGATATTCTCCGGGTGCTCCGGAGGAAACTAATTTGGATGAACTAAATTGGCCGTATGAGTGTGTATGGGTGGAAGGACATCTGCTGCATAAAACATATGCTGGAATAGTTGGCGGTTCATTCCACTGTGGTGACCCCTTATAAATAAGAGACTAAGCCAAAGGAAAATTAATGAATTAATATTTCCCAAGTGACATTTCATAAGTAATTCCTATAATACTTTTTCTTCTGGAGAAAGTCTTATGTCTTTTAGTTTGGCTGTATTAAAAATTATTTGTAAGGTCAATATTATTAGCATACAGTATTTAAGAAATCTTTGTTTCTTCTTTTGATTTTCCACTGTTGACTTACTGCAGTTTAAGTCTTTAAATGGCACTTTACGCTGAATTTATTATCTTGAAAACTACAGTAACTAGTAAAATATTATGGACTGTATATGTAATGTCACTTTGGTGAAGACCAAATAATTTAGATATAAAAAAATTTTGAAAAAAATCTTCCATCCAATCCATTAAACAGGGAAATATTTTTAAAAACAATTAAAGTTTCAGAGGAGGGCTAATGCTTTTGCCTTCAATTGTGTTTATTCTAACAAAACAGCATAAACAACAACACAATACTATGAAAAAAACATATTTTCAAATAAAAACGCTCCCACACAAATATATTAATTCTACAAGGTTTCACTGACAGACATTAATCTATTTTTAATCTATATGTCTACACTCACCGGCCACTTTATGGTCAGCAACAATACCCAGGTAGGCTGTGGCTTGATTTGATGCTCAATTGGTACTAATGGGTTCAAAGTGTGACAAGAAAATATCCCCCACACCATTGAACCATTGATACAAGGCAGGATGGATTCATGCTTTCATGTTGTTGACACCAAATTCTGACCCTACCATCCCAATGTTGCAGCAGAAATTGAGACTCATCAGACCAGGCAACGTTTTTCCAATCATCTATTTTCCAATTTTGGTGAGCCTGTGTGAATTGTAGCCCCAGTTCCCTGTTCTTAGCTGACAGTTGTCGCACCGGGTGTTGCCTTCTGCTGCTGTAGCCCATCTGTCTCAAGGTTCAATGTGTTGTGCATTCAGAGATGCTCTTCTGCATACCTCGGTTGTAAAGAGTGATTATTTGAGTTACTGTTCCCTTACTGTCAGCTTGAACCAGTCTGGCCATTGTCCTCTGACCTCTGGCATCAACAAGGCATTTGAGTCCACAGAACTGCCGCTCACTAGATATTTTCTCTTTTTCAAACCTTTCTTTTTTCCAGTTTCTGAATTAATCAGACCAGCCCGTCTGGCACCAACAACCATGCCAGGTTCAAAGTCACTTGAATCACCTTTCTTCGTCATTCTGATGCTCGGTTTGAACTGCAGTAGATCGTCTTGACCATGTCTACATGCCCAAATGCATTGAGTTGCTGCCATGTGATTGGCTGATTAGAAATTTGTGTTACAGAGCAGTTGGACAGGTGTACCTAATAAAGTGACCGTTGAGTGTATATCTCTATCTCTTCTGGTCAAATATTACAACATAAAGATTATCTTTGAGTCAGACAGTAAGACAATACAAATCTAAATTCAAATCAGATTTGGTCTAAAATTGGTATTCAGGGGCTTTTGTCTTGATGACCATGACACTTTCTGAATCAGATAAAGTTAGGCATAAGATCAACAGAAACAGAAGCAATTAAAAGGGAGTCTTTATAAAAATAGTCCTGCATTGACAGATCTCTGACCACGCAAGCTGGCGAGGAGGAAGAGAAACGGAAAACATGTTAAAGATTTTGTCAACATCTATTACAGGAGAGTGAGCAGTCAGAGGATATACAGAGCTTTATCCACACTGAATGAATGTGGATTTCTTTCTTTTCCACAGCACTCACCACAGTGGCTGGGCTTTTAGCAAACATCCAACTGCCAAAGGAAATTACGGATAAAACTGTCTAAAAATGCGCCAAACCAACCAAAACCCACAGAGTCCATGAAAAACATGATGAAGCAAAAACACATCAATAATTTCTCTGTTTGCACTTAAACATTTTTAAACAGTCTGCCATGTTGGAGTCATTAATGTTCGTAGTACAACTTGAAGAAGTTCTGTTTTCATGCTTATTTCTGCTATTTTCAGCACTTTTTATATAGGTTATGAACTGTACATTTTTTTAAGAGAATCAGCAATGGTACACATGCATTTTAAAGCTATAATTTCACACTTGCAGAATGAATGCATATTATTTTTGCTTGTGAGTTTTAAATATGACACAGAAGCAAATAACAGTAGAAAGAAAACATATGTTCAATAACATCACATGGCTGTGGACTTCAGCATCTGACCACTGCAAAACGCCCAGGTTTTATGGTCCATGGCTAAGCTCTGTTGGAAATCTCCTGTCAAGGGAGAGCTGAGCTCTGTAAAAGTGCCCACTGAACCAAGCTGATCTTTTCTCTGCTTTAGTCCTGAAAACCTCTGTGACCAAACCACAGCTGAATGTTTGCTCGTACATGTTTATATGAGACAGAAGAATTAACCAGGACACAGGTCAAAAATGCCACAAATGTTAAGATATGGTATAATTATCTCATTAAAATTGTGATATTCAAACAATGTGAAATTAACATAAACCACACAATTTTTTTTAAATAAAATAAGCATATTTTATCATTTAAAATGTATATATTAAATTGGCAAAACTATAAATACATAATTAGCCCAATATGGAGTTAATCTAACAAAATAACTTACGATAACGATCCAAAAATGAGTACACCCAAATTTAAATTAATATTAATATTAAATACTATTTGTTTTAAAGGAGAAAAAATCAAGATAAACAAACTTAAACTTCAACAACTTAAATTTTGTTGAAATTTTGTAGTTCATAATTTTTTGTGTGATATATTTCATTTGAATTTAAATGAATTATATTTTTATTTTGGGCATCACTGTGGCGCAGTGGGTAGCATGATCGCCTCACAGCAAGAAGGTCACTGGTTTGAGCCCCGGCTGGGTCAGTTGGCATTTCTGTGTTTGCGTGGCTTTCCTCCGTGTGCTTCGTCGGTTTCCATTACAAGTCCAAAGACATGTGGTATAGGTGAATTGGGTAAGCTAAATTGTCCGTAGTGTATGTGTGTGAATGAGTGTAGGGTTGTTTCCCAGTGATGAGTTGCAGCTAGAAGGGCATCTGCTGCGTAAAACATATGCTAAATAAGTTGACAGTTCATTTTGTTGTTGCGACCCCGGAATAATAAAGGGACTAAGCTGAAAAGAAAATGAATGAATGAATATTTTATTTCTAAAGAGGTTTGGTGAATAAAATATGATTTTAATAAATATATCTGTTTAACAAAAATGTTTTGTTCAAATGCACCACAATATATATTCTCTCTCTCTCTCTCTCTCTCTCTCTC
>CAIGQZ010033112.1:14816441-14868370 GCA_903798205.1 Danio tinwini
TATATATGTATATATATATATATGTATATATATGTATATATATATATGTATATATATGTATATATATGTATGTATATATATATATGTATATATATGTATGTATATATATATATATAAATATGTATATATGTATGTATGTGTATATATATATATATATATATATATATACTTTAGACCCTCATGCTTGAATGCCTTGGCCTTAAAAATACATGCAAATGATCATCTTTCACTACTTTATGGTTAAACTCTTCAGTGAATCCAAAAATCTTCTTTGTTCTGAACTGTGGCTCCTGGTAAACTACAATCCCAACATATAAACTCAATATTGGATGTCCTGCGATGTGACATTTGCTTGTGTATTGCATGTGCACATTGCAATTTTGATGCCAAAGCAATATATTGTGCAGCTGATTTTTGACACAACAAAAATCAGTAATTGTGACCCATACATTGTACTTTTAGTTGTTGCCAAAAATATACGTGTGCAACATAAGACACATATAAGCCAATGACTAAAATGGTACCAACAGTATTATGCATATGTAATTAAAATCCAGTTAAACCCACATTGTCATTTATTGTCAGGTGAGAGAATGTCATAAATCTCATAAATGTAATGAATATCATCAAATTCTCAGTCACTAGCAAACAAACACACCATGTGGAACACGTACTCACGCACGCATTGTGATTCATAAGGAAAAGAAGTGGCTGCCTACACAAACTGTCATCTTTAAGAATGTAAAGCTAGCTGAGTAATGAGAGCTAAATGGAGACTGAGTGATAACCGTGTGAAATCGCTGAAGTGTGTCATTGTTTTTATTATTTATTTTTTTCCCCTCTTTTTTTTCTGGCGACTCTTCTTTCCACCTGATTATGGAGTCATGATTTGCCTCATTTGAATATTCAACCATATCCTCAGCCTCCAGACTCCGCACAGACACCTTTTTGTGCTCGTCACATTGGTATGCTAGAATTCAAAGCTGAGCTCACTGTGTCCAGAACAGCTTTCCACCCCAAACCGCCATCCAAAAACCACCCTCCTCCAAACTGCATTGCGAACCGCAGCTCTCTGTTTTAATTACTGTTCTCCATACATACAGGTTATTGATCGCCTCACTCCAGGGTGGTGGGCTTGGGGTTGCTCCAGATTGAGCTTTAAATGATCTCTTAATCACTTTATAATGGAACAACTCTTCCTGCCGCATTGATTAGCTGCTTGTGTTGGAATTGTTGTGAGCCTTCAACTTTCTAATCTGCTTTTTTTGAACTCTCGGGGCTCCTTTTGTAATATGTTTATTTCCCAGAGTGCCTCGGGAAGGACGCAAATGTTAACCGTTCTTCCCACTTGTGGTGGAAGATAAAGCATTGTTCATACACGGATAATCTGATGTAGGTTATTATGAAGCCATTTATGTTGCTTTCATCAGCCTCTAATGAATTTAGGCGATAGAATCTGATTTAAAGAGCGAGTGGTTTGCTTCTAGGGATGTGCGAAACTGTACCTTTTTTTTTTTTTTTTTAAATCAACTAGCCGGTGGGTTGACTGAACTGAACTGGAAACCCTAGGTAATTAGACTGCGCTCAGGGTTCACCTGATGGAAGATTGGATGAGTTTCTTAGGGGGTGTTTACGTAAGGCTGGTTATTGTGTTCCAGAATGGCTAGACGGAAAGGGAGCAAAGGTCTTGGGATAAATTTTAGAATTAGTTTTTTTTCCACTGACTATCTCTGATTGTGGTGGCTGTAGGATGAATTTGAATGACTTTTTTTTAACAAAAGGGCTTTATTATATAGATTACTCAGGGTATCCACGGAGACCTAAAAAGTCTTAATGTCTTAAATTTCAAAATCACAATTTTAGGCCTTTAAAATTCTTAAATTCACTGAAACTGCCTTAAAGAATTTTAAATGGATCCTAATTTTTCTTTGTTTATAACTTTCTCAGTACTAGGTTGTGGCTGGAAGGGCATCCGCGGTATTAAACTTATGCTGGAATAGTTGGCAGTTCATTGCGCTGTGGTGACCTCTAATAAATCAGGGACTGAGTTTAAGGAAACTGAATGAATGAATGTAAAGCTACCCAATCGATCCACCATACATCCAATCACCAACAACAATACATCTGAATAAATATGTTAGCCAATTTTTTTTATAACTAATATTAGACAGTCTGTTGTGCATACATTGTTGTATACAGCAAGGGTCTGCTTTTTTTGACAGATTGTTTAAAATATAAAAGAAATATAAAATATAAGAAATAACTAATTGGAATTGGTTTTTGATGGGGCAAGTACATATTTTTTTCTGCTTGGCCATTAAAAAACTCCTTAGCATTTAGTCCTATATAAGTGAATTTTTAGTCTTCATAGTCTTAAAAAGGTCTTCTAGTCTTAAACGTTTTTTCTTTTGTTTTTATTTAATCTAATGCTCAATTTAAATTGTTTTTATTTATTTATTTGAATAAATCTTTAGCAAATCTACTACTACTACTACTACTACTAATAATAATAATAATAATAAGAATAATAATAATAATAATATCTTCATTATTATTATTATTATTATGATTATTATTATTAGGGCCAAAATCATTAACAGTGGTAATTTATAACAGCTATTGGCAGAATCCAATACTGATACTGTTATTTGTCACTTTTGTCAATTAAACATTGTAAAATATGGCTGTTCACTTTTGGAAGCTGTAGTGACGATTGTATTATTCCTTGAAATAATATGAAATGAATGTTGATTATAACATTTAAAAAATACATTGCATGTTGAATATGGCAGTATTAGCCATTCAATCGCAAATCACGCTTTTCTTCAATATCTCACACCTGTAATTTTAAGGGATAGTTCACCCTAAAAAAATATTTTGCTTTTAATTCACACATCCTAGATCCATCCTAGAGTTGAGAGATATTTCTGTAATAAAGCATGCCTACATATTCTGACTATACTGCTTGTTAAGTCTAATGGCTTGAAATTATTGATCTGCACAACATATTTTATAACAAAAATAGATTTAGCTATTACCTATAATACATGGCCTCAGAAAATGCCCACCATGTAGATTGAGCAATACAGTATACAGGTATTCCCCATCATAAATGTGATGAGCTAAAATGTAATATTGGTAAGATAAACTAGTCCTCCTTGCTAATCGACTTGTTGATCCTCAGCATTTCCTTTAAAGCTGGGATTTCCAATTGTTTTTGGACAGTGCACAAAGCTCTCAAAGTCCAATGTGGGAGTAAGTAAACTCTCACAAATGGAGAAATACAACCTTAAAGCAAGACAGCAGGCAGGCGAGAACAGAAATAAATCATTTATTCTCAGGTGTTTAGCATTATTGACACCATCTGAGGGGGGAAAAGAAAAAAAAAAGAAGCCCTTTTATATATGTGTTTTATATTACTCTCATGACGGTGACCTTTAAGAGTCTCTCTGAGTATTTCAGGTTTGTTTGTGTTTTGTTTTGCTGTAACTTTTATAGGCGGCTATAAAGAGCATCTGAACTGCACTCATCAGAGTTAGTGCAGAATAAATGACTTGACTGCCTCACTGCATGTTTTTAAAATGAAAATTTTTATGCCTCTAAAGAGTGAAACGGAGCAGGAAATTACAGCCTGAAGATAAGAAAGTTCTTTCCTCTCTCACTGAAGCCATGGAATCTCAGGGTATCGTAACAGCACCCCGTCATTCAAGCATTCATTAAACTCAAACACAGCAGACAGGACAGATGTATTTACTAATATGACAAAAAAAACTTCATATCATGCTAGAAGTGTTTATTTGTGAAAAAATGTTTGAGTAAAATGTATTGTAAACATAAAATTGTAACATAATATATAACATAAATTAAGTGAAGTTATATAACAAAAAAATCGATATAAAAACAAAATCTATTTTACAAAATATTTCTCATTTTCATTTAATTTAACTGTTATTAAACAGTATTACGGGTAGCATGATCGCCTCACAGCAAAAAAAGGTCGCTGGTTCGAGCCCTGGCTGGGTTAGTTGGCTTTTCTGTGTGGAGTTTGCATGTTCTCCTTGTGTTTGTGTGAGTTTCCTCCAGGTGCTCTGGTTTCCCCCACAAGTCCTAAGACATGCGCTATAGGTGAATTGAATAAGTTAAATTGGTCGTAGTGTATGTGTTTGAAGGCAAGAGTGTATGGGTGTTTCCCACTGTTGGGTTGTGGCTGGAAGGGCATCCACTGCATAAAACATATGCTGGATAAGTTGGCAGTTCATTCCGCTGTGGCGACCCCTGATTAATAAAGGGACTAAGCTTAAAAAAAAGAAAATGAATGAATGAATAAACAGTATTAAATTGCATCAAAAGAGTAAACCACTATATCAAATGATTAAAAACTATATAGACAAATAAAAATAAGAAAGCTACATTAAAAAATGACTTTTGCTGCATCTTTAAACTACTTATTTAAAAGGAGTTGAAACAACACAATTCTTAAGGTTTTTGGGTGGACAACTTAATTGTTTTATGTTTAATCTTGGGATGCACAATATATTGTTTCAGCATTGATATCGCAATGTGTGCATCCGCAATAGTCACATTGCAAAGATATGCAATGTTAAGCCTGGATTATAATTTACCAGGAGCTACAGAATTGTATTTAATCACTGTATTTATATGTAATTTATATGATTTATGCAAAAAAAATAATAATAATTTCTTACTTGGAATTTCTGTCTTGTTTCTAGCCCAAATATCTACATTTTAAAGTGAAAACAAGTTTATTTTATATATCCCACTGGCAGATAATTTAAAACAAGCAAAAAAAACCTCTTCATTTTCACTTATTTCTTTCATTTTTTTATATTTGGACTAGAAGCAAGACAAAGTAAGAAAAGTATATATTTTGCATTGTGATTTTTCAATTTCTGCACCTGAATACTGTTACTCCCCAGAAAACAGTTAAATGGTTCTATTCAATCCATCTTCAGAAACTGTATTCATATTATAATGTTTATCACAGAAAATAAAATATCACAATATTTTTCCAATATCATACAGGCCTAGTACAATTTTATTAGTTAAAAATATTAAGTTCACTTAATCAATTTGTGTTGGGACAACATGAAGAAATTGTGTGGAACCCAGCATTCAAAATTAAAACAATGCTAATTATACAAATGGTAATAATAATAAAAATGTTATATATTAATAAAGGCTACCATATAATCTAAAAAAATAAGAGCATAACATATCTTTTGTTATTGTTGACAATAAAAAAAAAATATTAGCAGATAATTTTGTTCCTAAATTGTGTTTTTGTTTCATATGACCTAATGAAAGGGCATGCGATATCACTGTTTGACCACTGAGGCGCTGTAGCGCAAGACTGTAGTTCAACCCAAAAAACATTACATTAAAGTTTTAGTGAGATCTAAGGACTATATCACTTTCCATTGTTTTTTTTTTCTCTCCCATATCCATATAACTTACAAAACGAGAGCAGAATGATGACAATCAGTATAATTCCAACACGATGCAACAGTAAACGATATGTGTAATTCAACATTTTAATTAATTGCAAAAGCTGAATAATTGATTAAAACCTGCTGATTAATTGGGGGAATAATCAAACATTAGTCCATTAATTGTTCTAGTAATCATTTAATTAAGCTGTTATCAAAATTATTGTTTGTTGCAGGCTTATCCCTTTTATTATGAAACAAAACAACTTAAAAAAACTGTGTGTTCGCCTAAAAGATTATAGATAACTGTTAAAGTATTTTTGTGCCCTGTTTGTTTTTTAAATATGAATATAGCACACATCTATTAAAAACCAGACAAATGAATTAGAATGAACTTAACATTAAAATAATTCTGAGAAAAATCAAGTGTGATTTACAGTCCCTTTTACAGGAAATTAAATGCAAAATTGTTTGTATATTAAATAAGCATGCAGTTATACCTATTTTTAGATACTTTCCAGTAAGAGCCTGAAAGGACCTCATTTCCTTTGATTTATCTGAAACTTCATGGATGGAAACCAAAAGATAAGATTATTCATAATTCAAGTCTGGCATCAATGCAAAATTGGCTTCACGTTATGTAACACCTGAACAGTAAATCTATTATATAAAGGTTCAAAAATCCGAATAGAAGAGCAATCTGAAGTCTTTGTAGACTTGCCAATATACACACACCTGCACTGGATATCTGCAGAATTCTATATTAAAGCAGCGGCTTGTCAACAAAAATCTGCTAAACTATGCCTTGCGTTGTGCCTTCAAGAGATATTTCACCAAGTACAATGATTTATGATTTACTTCTCATGTCATTGATTCCAAACCAACATGTTCTTTATTTTGTCTAATACAAAGGTAGGCATTGTGGGGAAAAAATCCTTTTTCTATGTAATGAAAGTCAGTAGAGTCCAATGTGATTTTATTCACTGTAAGCAAAAGTCATTCCCCAGAATATCTTGTTTTGGTTCCTTAGTACAAAGAATGGTAACTGGGAGTATATCGTAAATTACCAATTTTGAGTAATCGGTCCTATTAATCATTGCTTTGGAAAAATGGTAAACCAATCCTACTTGTTGACAGTTCTTTAAATGCACTATATTTACCATCGGAAAGTTCTATATCTTCTATCCTGCAGCTCAGTGAATGTTTGATTCATCCTCGTGTGTGTTTCAGTGTGATGTCTGTAGTGTAGATTTAGCGTGACCACTGTTGCAGTTTGCGAATCCTTCCAATTTCCAAGCCCCCTATAAATAGAAAGCCTAGTATGACCTTTGTAGATATGGCGAAGGCATTCTGGCGCAGTTCTGAGAAAGAGAGGCGATCTGAAGGTTTAAAGCATCAGTATCTGCTCTGTACGTCGGAGCCAATTTTTTTTGTGAGCCTGTGCAGATAACCTGGGTTTGGTTTGGACCCTGTCGAGTTTCAGATTGGAAACAGACTTCCCTCTTATGCTGTGTTTCTGCAAACGCTTTTACAGACAGGGGGTTATTTTTAGGTCTGGCTGTGGACGTGGGGCCCAAAATTGAAACTTGGGGAAGGGGTGTAAAATAACCCTCTGGCTCTTTTTCAAAACACTCACTAGACAGCCCCCACCCCAACTAGGGCTATTCAGTATGACAATATATACAGCATATATCACATAAATCAAATTAAAGGTCTATCAATTTGTGTTATGCTCTATTGTTTGTTTTGTGGTGTCACAAAATACATGATTCATGGTAATACAGTATGGTAAAAACTAGGGCTGTGCGATTAATCAAAATCGAATCGCAATCACGATTTGAGACTTTGCAATTAGCTAATCGCAAGAGGCTGTGATATGAAATATATATTGTTTAACCCAAAAAAACAAAAAACAAACAGGAAAGCGCGAACGAGTGGGATGATGACATTTGCTGCTTCAGAAGCATTAATAGATGAATTAATATTAAAGAAAAACAGCACGTCTGTAATTTGGGAATATCTTGGTTTCAAAGTCACAGACACCAAACAAAACCAGGTAATTTGTAAGAGCTGTCGCAGAATTGTTGGCACAGCACGAGAAAATACAACAACCAGCACCTAAAAAAAGCACCACAGGCAGCTATATGAGGAGCGTCTTGCTAAAAAGTCAACTAAAAGTATTGCCAGTGACACTCAATCTACAGTAGTAGCAAGCAAAGTACAATTTCTGAGTTGTTTGCTAATATAAGTTGATATCTTTTCAGTTCCTTTTTTCAAACCAACACTCGCTGCGTTTTAGCAGTAAGAAGCTACAATACAGAATATTGAGCTGAAGCTTGACTACAAAATTAAATTGCAAATCGAATCTAAATCGCAATATCTGTCAAAAAAAATCACAATTAGATATTTTCCCCAAATCGCACAGTTCTAGTAAAATGTCCTTTTTGAGCACTGTATTACACAATATTAAAGGGATGAATCACAAATCTTGAAAGTACAATGTTTACATTTCGCATTTTATTTAGTCATATTTTTTATATTATGTTGGACCTTTAATCATAAGTTTTTGAAAAGTGTTTTATATTTTATTTTATATTTCTACATTTTAATCAAACATTTGCCTTGAAGTTGAAGATCTGGGTAAAAAACACAATGAACACAATGGCTGCGTCCTAAATCACATACTTCTATACTATATAGTACGCTAGAAACAGTATGTGAGAAGTACCTTGTTTGTTCAAGTGCATGTCCAAATTCATAGAATTTGAAAAACAGTATGTGAGAAGTACCCGGATGACCTATAACTTCCAATGATATTCTGAAGTGCACATCCAATGGATGCTACGCTATCCCATTATGCACCACGAGAGAATTAATGAACGGGAGTGAAGCGTTTTACAATGTGTTCAGCCTGCTGGTGTGTCCATTCACACACATTTTTATCATCACATGATCTCATATAACAAAATCACATGACCTTTTTTTTAATGCGCATAAAAATAATTTGTTCAGTAAAAGTGTTTCCATCACAGTTTATGCGCATCTTTTCTAATTGAATAAAAAGTTTATCCTACTCCGTTATGTGCATATGTTTTTTTATGCAAATTTTTTTTATTTATATGCATCTTGGCATTTCCATCTATCTTTTTTTTTTTTTTTATGCGCATGTCAAAAATGAAAATGGGTGGATGGACATGTACTATAGCTACTGACTTCTGCTGTCTTCTTTAGTTTCAAAAACAGATTTCTTTACAATTAAAAACTGCATTTTTGGATATCTTTTCTACTGGAGAGATATTGTTTTCCTAAAAAACAAACAAAAAAAACAAACAAATAAAAAAAAAATCTTACATATACCGTAGGAATGATTAACAGGAAATTTTGCCCGTTTTTAAACCTTGACTTTTCCAAACCTCAGTATATCTTGAAAACGGTTATCATCCCATGCCTTTAAACAATAATAATTTCTGCTAATTCAATGAATTTAAAGAAATGGTACTATATTGTGTTATATGTCATTATCAGGATATGAGATGACTTGTATTGTCATATCGTCCAGCCCTACCCCAACATTCTTAAAGTAAGTCCCACCATTAACCATACTATGACTCAACTCAACTCTGTATGCGTGTAGTAAGGAAAATGCATGCATTCATGTGCATCACAGTCTTTTTTTGGTCTTTTATGCTTTTAAGCTATTTGTGCTCTAACAGGTACCAGCAAATATCTCTCTCCCGCAGACGTGCGCATGCATTTCTGGTTTAGTGCTTCCAGGCTGCTTCATTTGATCTCGCTTTATTGCTTTCTCACATTATCTGCGTGTTGGCCTGCAGCTCATCCCTGCGGAGCAATCTCTGATGTATGAAAAACAACTCGCCATAAACACATTTCAACCACAGAGACTGATATTACCCCTAATGCATTTCTCACTACAGGCACATATACCCAGATTGTCTCTCCTCCTTTCTCTTTCTCCCTCTTCTCAGTCCCTTGTGTCATCATATAGTGATCACAGTGGATATTACTGCAGGGCGTTCAGGACTCTTATGAAATAATCAAGTTTGCCCCCCCATCCCACCCACACCTCCCTTCAGAGTGGCCCCCTAAAAATATCTCCAGTGAGGCTCATCTTCATATACTAACAGTAACTGGACTTCTTCCCCAGGGTGTCACATAGAATATATGAGCTTGAATATAGGGTGAAATAGGCTTACAGACGTATTTAGTTGGCTTTTGAGGTCTTTCTTTGCGCTCTGAAGCTCTTCTTTGCTGCCTTTTTTATCCATCCTTTTCACAGTGTGGATATACTGAATGTGGCTGCATGATTCTGCACAAATATAGTAATATTAATATTAGATGGCTATATATACACATAAAAATGACATATGAATGAATAATTGAGTTAATACATATTCATGGTTTATATTAATAAATATAATGATATGCATGACATACATACATTATTAATAATATTGTTGTTGCTATTAATAATCAATCACATTCATAGTATTTGTGTACTGTGCATATTTATTGTGTGTATGTGTTTGTGTACAAAATGTGTGTATATGTATCTATGAAATTAACAAGATGTGCTTTAACTGCAGACTGTCTGCTTTAATTTGAGGGTATTTACATCCAAATCAGGTGAACGGTGTAGGAATCACAACAGTTTGCATATGTGCCTCCCACTTGTTAAGAGTCCAAAAGTAATTGGACAGAATAATGGTGGTAGTAGTGACATGGCCTGGGCATGTTTGGCTGTTAATGGAACTGGTTCTCTTGTATTTATTGATGATGTGACTACTGACAAAAGCAGCAGGATGAATTCTGAAGTGTTTCAGGCAATATTTTCTGCTCATATAAAGCCAAATACTTCAGAACTCATTGGACGATGCTTCACTGTGCAGATGAAGAATGACCCAAAGCATACTGCGAAAGCAACTAAGGAGTTTTTGAAGGGAAAGTGGGATGTTATGCAATGGCCAAGTCAATCACCTGACCTGAAGGGAAAATGCCCCAAGAACAAGCAGGAACTGAAGATAGTTGCTGTAGAGGCCTGGCAGAGCACCACCAGGAATGAAACCCAGCGTCTGCTGATGTCTGTGATGTCTAGGATTTGTAACCAAGTATTAAAAAGTGAAAGTTTGATTTATGATTATCCATTAGTTTGTTCAATTTCTTTTGGACCCTTAACAAGTGGGAGGCACATATGCAAACTGTTGTGATTCCTACACCGTTCATCTGATCATCTGATTTGGATGTAAATAAGTAACTGACAGTCTGCAGTTAAAGCACATCTTGTTTGTTTTATTTCAAATCCATTGTGTTTGTGTATAGAGCCAAAAATGTTAAAATTATATGTGTATTATATATATATATAGGAATATAATTGTGTGTGAAACATTCATCTTTAAACGCTCTATTAAGACAAGTGCAGTCATGTGATTTAATTTTAATGAGTTATGCATGCTCAAATAGGTACCATCATTTATATATTAAAATAAATAATAAATAAATAAATAAATAAATAAATAAACAAATAAAGCTATACAGTATGTGTGCTTTTTGAGGTCATACCACAAGAAAGACCTTTCAGATGGATATTTTCCCTTTTGTGCCCTGTTAATTAACTCCTGGCTGTATCGTACAGTACGTGACCATTAAATGTGCTCCTCAAAGCTCGCTGAGCAAACCATTCAGCCACAGTCAACCATAACTGAGCTTTCAGTTCAGATTTAGTTGATTATTTTTTTTCTGGTTCCTTCTCTATTAGCATGATAATAGTGTGTAGATAGACGGGAAGAGCTAATCTCATTCCTCTGTGACGATCGACAGCTTATTATCCCACAGAATGCGCCATCAGTTAAACTAACATGCTGAACTGCTCTATAAATCTCTCATATCATACACCACCAGCAGATGGGAAGGGGACAATGGCAGATTGTACTTTACTTTAATAATATTATGTTTCTTTCGCAGAATGGTTTCCACAGCTATTATTCTGTTGTAATGGTCTCCTGGTGCGTTTCCTATAAAAATGGCAGAAAGAAAGAAAGATCAAGTGTTTCTAGTAAGAATTTTAGGTTCGCAGTCTGCATAAATTTTCTTCAGCATATAGATTTAGAACTACATGAGGGTGATTACGTATAGAAGAAGCGTAATTTTTGAGTGAATTATTCCTTTAACATTTGATGTCCTGAAATGAGTTTAGTACTGCATCCCAATTCGCCTAGATGCTACATTCTAAAAGGATGTACTTTTTTTAGAGTGTCTAACAAGTTTTGGGACATTCTCTACTGCTTTCTCATTAATGGACTGTTTGGTTGCTTAGTTACATGCCCTATCAATCATCTTGTCACATCATCCACATTTTTCATATTTAATATCCTACCATTTTGGAGATGCAGCAGCACGTTAATCTGCAATTCTCAGGTTTTCACGCTGAGAAATCTCCTCAGGTGTTGGTATAATTATGCAAGTTAATGACCAAACACATGTTCATAAACATTCGCATTGTTGTTGCAGATCATATATTACACAGAAAATGTGAAATAAATAATTTACAAATGGTTAGAAGTTAATCATTTAAATGTCTTTATCCCCCTTAACTGTCGGTCTTGCATATCCACCATTTTTGCTTTTTTTTTTTTTTTTTTTACTCGTGAAGTGCTTTAAGTTTTTATTTAATGTTTGACATAATATCAACTGGAAAATGAAGAGAGAGTAAGACATAGAGAGTGAGAGTGAGAGTTCCTCCCTCCCAGCCAATAGTGTTTTGTGTTTGTCACAGCTCTGCCAGTGAGAGTGGTTGAGATGAAAAGCAAACTAGAATCATCTTGAAGGAGATGGGCATGTCAGAAACTAGAGAGCATTTAATTGGTTAAGATTTGATGAGAAACTGAAGTATGAGGTAAAGTGAAAAAAAAAATTGTTGATCCATTAAGGCAAAAGTGATAAACTTTAAGCTTTGGATGTTTTATATTTTCTAAACTCGAATTTTGTTACTGTTTTGGAGCACACTAGATTACAGATTAAAACTAACAGACTGAAACTAATATCTACATTTTTTTTATCTAATTTTACAGGACCTTTAATTGATTTCACATCGAACGTGCAATCCAACACATGTTGTGGGCTATATTATAACAGTTAGCATACGAAAGGATCTGCATTTTAAATTTCTGCCCAAAATAGACCATTAGCGTAACTGGAATACTCATTTTAATGTACTAGGACAGGGGTGCTAAACCCTGTTCCTGGAGATCTACCTTCCTACAGATTTCAGTTGCAACCCATATCAAACACATCTGCCTGAAATTATCAGGTGCAGTTGAGGTCCTAATTAATTGGTTCAGGCGTGTTTAATCAGGATTGAATCTAAACTTTGCAGGAAGGTAGATCTCCAGGAACAGGTTTGAGCAGCCCTGATTTAGGACAAACAAAATTGAAGTACGATATTTAAATGATGTAATTTTGAAATCAAGTTAAAATCAAGCCAAATTTTGCTTTGAGTTAATTTTGGCAGTTTGAAATTGCTTCCCAAACTGAAAATTTTGGGGAAGTTGCTTTTGCTACTAAACACTTTTGTGCTACCATTGGTCTGTGACAATTGTGCAGTTGGTGGCTGTGCCCTGGAACGTGTGTGATTGATTCACCTCTCATATCCATTGAGGGTTAGGCAGGAGGACAACATCCAAAAACAACTCAGAAACAGTTTACTAACATGAATTAACTGAAGGGTTGAGTAGCAGAGTTGGTACAGATATATCCACACCTGTACAACATTTTTAAGACTTGGAAAGGGTCGAGAAGAGCTACCACATCGCACCACATTATTTTGATCTTTTTTTTGTTTTGTTTTAAACATTGTTCCGATTGGTGTCTGTCATTTGAGTTTCAGTGTTTTCAAGTAAACATAAAGATGGCATAAGTGCTATATATTGTAAGCGTTTGCAGCATTTCAAGTGAAGATACTTAAAAAAACAAAAAAACATTTGACCTCCTTTAAAGCAAGTCTACATATTACTTCTGACGCTGTCTGACTGGGTCGAAAGTTCAAAGGCTAAGTAGGAGCTGTGTGTCCTGCATACCAAAGCCATTGATTTTTCCTTCCAGAGGGAAGTTGAAGGTGGAAGACGACCAGGGTCAATGCATTTGCACTCTGAGAGTGAAGGAAAGAGAGGGAAGAAGAGGGGAATATGGTAGAAACCGAATCCTGACCTACATCTATGCTTTTTTCAGGGAAGAGGAAACCTGCAACCTCTTGCCAAGTTGTTCAAAGTTTGACAAAAGGTGGAAAAGGTCCTAAAAATTGCTTTGAAACATCACTGGAAGGGATTGAGAATTTGATACTTTGCAAGGCAGATATCTTTATTGTATTTGATTGCCGTTTTAGTGAGGATGATTATAGTTAGATTTAACTCCCTTTAGGATTGCATTCACTCCAAAATTTGTTTAAATCTAAATAAACCTGCCAAGTCTGAACACATCCTTTTGTAAAATTTAATTTAATAAAAATGCTATTTGTAATATTCTCAAAATCTGATAAAAATTTTGCAAATTTTTAATTTTCTATTTTCAATTTTCACTTTTTAGTGTTTTTTACTAGTTAAATTTGTATTTGAGCATTTTGGACAGAATAAGTGTGTCTTTATACGATAGCTCAACAAAAAGGAATTTGCATTTGTCAAGTCTGCATTTATGTTTTTTTTACCCCTATAGTTGGGGATGCTCATATTAACCGTTAACCAAAAGGGTGCATTCTTACCCGATTAATGGTATCAGTTAAATTATTATAAATATTTTTTAAGTTTGGCTGCATAAGAGGCCGATCACAGTGAACATGTTTATTGCGTAGAGAAGGGCTTTTTTTAACCAATGGCCGGTAGCGTTTTTGCCGTTGTGTGCTTGCAGTTGAAAATAAGTCTGTGCTAAAAAAAATGTGTTACATCAGTCTTCTTTTTCATTCTTCAATCAAATAAAAGCAGAAGCGGGGTTTCTTTTCAATAAATGCAAAGAAAATAGTACATAAAAGCCTGTTCCTAAAAAGGATAATCTAAACTTGTCGTTTAAGTAAAAAATATCTAGGGCAGGACTATTTATTTTATTCTTTTTATTGAGTTTATTCTGTTTTTCTGTGCTGTTGGAAACGATGCAGGTGCTTGAAGATGTGCTGTTGTTAATAAGTTCTGTATGCTGTTCTTCACATGTTAAAATAAATTAGTATTTTAAAATTCATTATTTATTGTGTCAGATACAAAATAGACACGTTGTTTTTTTTGGTTTTTTTATTAAATAATAATCTAATATTAATCTGACCAGTTAATTGTAAATATTGGGATAAGGAATGGCGGTTGTCGATTGGCAAAATTAACCGAAATGAGCATTCCTGCTCAAGGTACCAGACCTGTAAAAAATGTCCTTTTTTTTGCTGAACACAAAGATTTTTTTTTTCGTTTATACTTAAGTCAATGAGAATCAGCAGTTCTATTCTACCAACATGCTTCAAGTATCATGAAAAAGACACATTGAGGGGAAGTAAATAATGACAGCATTTTCATTTTAATAAACGAAAGCATAACTTAGTCTCAGCCTTACACATTCAGTTCTTCAGACGCTGCATTTCAGTAGTTTTATTTCCTTGTGTGTGTGTGTGTGTGTGTGTTTTGGTGTAATGATGTCCATGCGTTATTTATCTTTAGAAAGACTCCCTGGCGATCTGCTCTCTCCCTCACTCTCCAGAGATTTATTTGGGATGATGAGACCTTCTGCCTCAGGCGTTCTGACTTAATCAAACTTCAGGAGCTCAGCAAATCAGACATTTCTTTCAGAAACTTCTCTCAGCTCATGTGAAACTCGGCTTGTGCACATTTCCTCGCGGTATGGACATATTTGAGCTTGTGTCTTTAAATAGATGCTAAGCAGATGCCAAAAATGAGCATTTGCAGTGAATCTAAAGCTGATCGTGTGCTGTATTATTGGAGGGTGATTTTAAATAAGCAGCACTACTTGAGTACATAGCCGTAAAAGTTCTGAAGTAAGACCAAGCCAAGCTGCAGTAATAAAATCTCTCTTCACAGTTAATATAAGCACATAGATGCTGGAACGCTGCCTATGGCTCACAGAGATTCGTTTTGTCGTAAACGTTTCCAGAATGTTCTTTTTTCCCTATAAATTTAGACTTGGGTAAGATTCTTTCGGAATGACTGCATGGCCATTTTAGGAGCAGATACTTAAGTTTCAAAGCAACCTGGGCTGAGAAAAGGGGTTGATTAATTTTTTCTTTTAAATGAACCTAATTAGTGAATGGATAATGACTATCCAAGAATGTTTATGATTGTGCTGTTTGCAGAAATTCTGTACTGTGTGGTGAGGTGAGGATCTCAAACCTTTTTTTTCAAATTTTCTTTGCAATACATCTACACTCACTTTATTAGGAACACCTATCCAACTGCTCGTTAACACACATTTCTAATCAGCCAATCACATGGCAGCAACACAATGCATTTAGCCATGTAGACATCGTCAAGACGATCGCTGCAGTTTAAACCGAGCATCAGAATGGGGAAGAAAGGGGATTTAATTGACTTTAAATGTGGCATGGTTGTTGTTGAACGGGCTGGTCTGAGTATTTCAGAAACTGCTGATCTACTGGAATTTTCATGCACAACCATCTCTAGGGTTTACAGAGAATAGTGCAAACAAGAGAAAATATCCAGTGAGCGGCAGTCCTGTGGGTGCAAATGTCTTGTTGATGTCAGAGGAGAATGGTCAGACTGATTCCAGTTGATAGTAAGGCAACAGTAACTCAAATAATCACTTGTTACAACCGAGGTATGCAGAAGAGCATCTCTGAACACACAACACGTCGAACCTTGAGGTGGATGGGCTACAACAGCAGAAGACCACACCAGGTGCCACTCCTGTCAGCTAAGAACAGGAAACTGAGGCTGCAGTTCACACAGGCTCACCAAAATTGGGAAGTAGAAGATTGAAGAAATGTTGCCTGGTCTGATGAGTCTCGATTCCTGCAGCCACATTCGGATGGTAGGGTCAGAATTTGGCATCAACAACATGAAACCATGGATATATCCTGCCTTGAATCAACTGTTTAAGCTGGTGGTGTTATGGTGTGGGGGATATTTTCTTGGCACACTTTAAGCCCATTAGTATCAATTGAGCATCGTGTCAATGCCACAGCCTAACTGAGTATTGTTGCTGACCATGTCCATCCCTTTATGACCACAGTGTACCCATCTTCTGATGGCTACTTCCAGCAGGATAACGCGCCATGTCATGAAAGCGTGAATCATCTCAGACTGGTTTCTTGATAGGGGTGTCAAAATTAATTGTTTCTTCGGTGCACCACGATGCAGACTCGGACAATTCGGTATTGGTTCAGTAATAATCATAACCGGTTATTATGTACTGACGTCATTTATCTCACATGCGCTATGTCGCCGTAGCTTACTATGGCGAGGGAGGCGAGCGCGAGTATTTACAGCGCTCTAACTACGTAAAACTCAGAAACTGTGCACAATTTTACTGCGTGTGTGTTTGCTGAACACTGTTTCACTGACACTTACAGCAAAAGCCCCTTTTTCCTGGCGATTAAGAGAATGAAAGTAATCTCCATTTCTCTCTCTCCCACTTTGGCCCATGAGTGCATGGTGCGCCAGTGTGTAAGAGCCAATCACAGCCATTTCTGTTGAACGCGTGACCAATCAAAGGGCTGTAAGAGAACTTGGTAGACAAGGCTCAGAAAGCGAGCGGGATATTTATATTTGTTTATTTGCTATAAATGCTCATGTTGTTTAAAGGTACAGTTTATATATCTGACTGTTTGTATTAAAGGATGAAATTGTTTTACAAATAGTATATAAATATATTTATACATTTTAATACAAGAATTGCTGCTGTGAAGAAAGTATAAAACTGTGTATGGAAAGAATTGTCAATGCACCGTGATGCATCGAGATATTGAATTGAACCAAATCGATGGCATGATAATCGTAACCGAACCGTGAGACCAGTGTAGATTCACAGCTCTATTTCTTGAACATGACAATGAGTTCACTGTACTCAAATGGCCTCCGCAGTCACCAGACCCTAATCCAATAAAGCACCTTTGGGATGTGGTGGAATGGGAGATTCGCATCATAGATGTGCAGCCGACAAATCTGCAGCAACTGCATGATGCTATCATGTCAATATAGACAAAAATATCTGAGGAATTTTTCCAGTACCTTGTTAAATCTATGCTACGAAGGAATAAAGCCAGTTCTGAAAGCAAAAGGGGGTTCAACCTGGTACTAGTAAGGTGTACCTAATAAAGTGGCTGGTGAGTGTATGTATATTTTATCTGTTTATTAATTTTTTACAGAAGTAGTAGGATAGTTTTACAGAAAATAAATAAGAAACAAATATTATTCCCAACCCTAAACTTAAATTACAATTACATCAAAAAATATTTGTTAAAAAACTATTTTAAAGTAATTGGAAAAAGGAAAAAAATAAAGATTAACAAAGCATACTTAGTGTCAGTTATGTATAAAATATATATTGGATCATTTACAGTAGGGATGTTTTTTAAATGGAATGCTAGTTGTATACTGAAATCCACATCGATACAAGACTCCTGAGCATTTTACCATGGGAAAAAATGGACTAACTGACAGTGAGGCTGTGGCTGAACTCCTCAAAAGCATCACGTAACCTCAAAATATACTGTTATTGATGCACTCAAGTTGTTTTTTTTCTGTGGTTCTATTCAGCACACCCACTGGCTGAAGTAATGTAAAGCATATCAGCATCATGGACACTTTAACTTTCAAACACAAGCTTTTAGGATGAATGGGGCTGGAAAAAAAAATACAGGATTGATGGTTTAGCTGTTAGCCCTTTCCTCCCCGACAGCCTCAGCGTGAACTCTGAGGAGCGAAGGTTGACCAGCTGGCCAGGGTTCTTATCAAGGTTTGCGCTTTAAAAGCCTTTGAGGAATGTTGGCGGAGCGCCACCCGTATTCAGTTTGCTGCAGACCATGAGTTTACAAGGGTTTGTGCTGGGAGAAACATTCTTGTGTTGAAATGCCGATCTAAGATCAGGTTTCCAGGTCCTCGGCACTAGTCGAAGCATACTGATTTTCTTGCATTGATCCAGACATTGTGTACTTTGTGGTGTTGGCTCTGAAGTGCAAAGTCTGTTGCGCTTTGAATTTATGATGCGTTTAAAAATCCGCCAATGGAAACCGAATGTAAACAGAACGTTAAAGGAATAATTCGCTCAAATGATGGTTCTTCCATTTTTAATCGCCCTCGTGTAGTTTTAAAACCTTATGCTGAGAAATATTCATGCAGGCTGTTTTCTCTCTATAACAGATCATAGTGACCATCTCTGTTAAGCTCCAAATATATATATATATATATATATATATATATATATATAAATAAAAATCTGCATAAATCTGCATAAATGTATATCCCCACAGTAAGTTGTTAACCACTGTAAATTCGTAGGTCAGTTTCATCATATCTGTGAAATAAAGTGTTTTGTTTGATTTGTGGAAAGAATATTCTTTTTAACAAATTGTTAGGAGCATTTGGATTTTTTCTTTTTAAATTCAATTTTGTTTTAAAGTGGAATTTCATTTAATTTTTATTTGGATTAAAAGAAAAATCTGTACATGTTGTCTGTATACAAGACTTGGTCCAAGAATTAGCTTGTTCCGGTTCTTGAACTCAAGTGAACATGATTGTAGTTGCAGTCGCTTGAATTATTTAACTGAAGATGGTGATTTGTAAAATGTCTCAAAGTTGGTCTATTCAGAATATGACTCCGTATATGGAACATAGCACATACACTACCTGACAAGAAGTCTGACCTAACATTACAAACCACAGGAGAGGGCAAGATCTTCAGCAGTATAGAGCTTCTGCTCATACTTTAGAATCCACACAAAAGTTCCTGAAAGCAAAGAAGTTCAAGGTGCTCCAGGATTGGCCAGTCCAGTCATCAGACATAATCATTATTTAGCATGTCTGGGGTGAAGGAGGCATTGAAGATAAATCCAAAGAATCTTGATGAGCTCTGGGAGTCCTGCAAGAACGCTTTATTTGCCATTCCAGATGACTTTATGAATAAGTTATTTGAGTCACTGCAGAGATGCAGGACTCAAATGCTTGTCGTTCAAGCTCATGGGAGTCATACACAATATAAATTCTTTTTTTCACTGCACCATGACTTTATATTCTATACTGGACATTACTTCTGTTAAGTGACAAGACTTTTGTTTAAGCAAAGTCAGACCTTACTGTCCTAATTAAATAATTTAAAATCAAGTCATGATCATATTTTATTTTGGTAAGCGTAATAAGCGTAATCTAGAGGCATTTGCCTTTTATATAAGCCACTTCTGATATCAAATGATCAACTAGTCAAGTTATTATTTGTTGTTTCTAAAACTTGGATAGGCGACAAGACTTTTGTCAGGTAGTGTACTTTATACTGACCTCTTATAAAACTTTTTATTATTTTTAACTTTAACATTAGCATTAAAATCAAATTAGCCTTGCCTATTTTCTAAATGCACATTGTATATTTCAGCATATGTTTCTATTTTTATTGACTTTGTAATATTTAATTAAAATGCCAAAACTGAATCTTTTATAGAAAATGCATCCAAACATCTGATGAATCCTCATTGAGGTCCATGTCCGGCCAACATTTTTCTTTTTGATAAACTGTTAAATATGGTTGTTCTTCACAATAATGAAGAAAAGATCTGTCACTATTGATGTTTAATCACAACTTTAATAAGCATGTCTACTATAAAAACCTTTGTGAAGTTTTTTTTTTCCCTCAGAATATCTCCCTTTTTTTAATGTTCCTCTGAAAATGTAAACAGCATATGGGTTGGAACGACAAGTGAGTAAGTAAATAATGGCAGAATTTTTATTTTTGACTAACCCGTCTCTTTAAATGCCAGATTTTATCTTGGCTTTTCCACACCAAGCTTTGGATTTCACCCAAAACCAAGTTTTTGCTTTGAAGAGTACATGAAGATTTGTGTCCGGCAATAACCAGGTGATTGTCACTTAAAATCATAAAACAAAAAATGTAAAAGTATTGAATTCTTGCAATTACTACTTTCACACTCTCACGCTGTTCAGCCATATGAAAGCAATTTAACAAATGCAGGTAGTTCTGCAGAATTCGCCAAATTAAGAGGCCGCTCTACATGAGCATAACTAATTCACATTGCCCTGGAGGGGATTTGCAAGTTGAAGATCATTTTGCAATATTAAACATGGCTGTTATTAGATCAATTTTTCTTTTTTGTAATTCGTATAACTCTCTGGTGATGCAGAATAAGCAGTTGGAGGTCTGTTGCATTTCCTCTGTGTCTACAGCATGTCTTTATGTGAAGCAAAATGGGGCCAGAGACAAACAAAGAATAAACTGTGTAGAGTGAAAGTGACGCAGAGGGAGATGTATAGAGAAAAATGGACTGACCAAGAGAATAAGAAGATTTAAGATAGTTTATGGATGGGTCATGTACTGTATTTTGTTTTGCAATATACCAGTAAAATTTTCCCAATGGTATGAATTTGTTCACCAGCGGTAATAACAATAAAATCTGCAGTCTGGAATCTGCAAATTCTACTTGTAAAAATACAGAGGGTGATTTAAAAAACACAGATAAACCATACATTGTGCTTATTGTCTTCACGTTTGAACAGTTTAACACTGTCCAAACACAACATGTTTTCTATTGACATACTATCCACATAATATTCATTTTTTCAACATTATCCATTAAGTCATAGCTATCTACAAAATTTCTATTTTACAACCAGTTTCTGTTTCTGCAATGTTGTGGCTGAACAGCTGCATAAACTACTATGACAATGATCACCTCAGATGCTGATTATGAGCTTAGTTCAGTGTTAAATTTTACTAATGTGATTTTTGAATATCATTTTACATGACATTTATTGCAATACTGATAGGAGAAGCAAATAGTTTACCTCAGATTTTGAAAATAAAATAACTAGCAAATATTTAGGTAAAATGAATGTTAAAACTAGTGTTGTCACAATACTGGAATTCGGTATCAATCTGTAGAAAAATTTTAAACATGTCCATTTCCCGCTAACAGTTGAGTGCTGTTGAGATTGTTCTTAAACACCCGCTGATTTGCCATTGTGTTCACATGCTCAACAGAAATGACCGTGAATGGCCGTGAAGATCATCAGTTCATCGAACTCACCGCTGTTGACTGAGTGTAAACACAGACATATGGACGCTAGAGTGTTTTAAAGCTGCAAAGATCACTTGATTCATCAGCGGATCGCTCTTATGTCAGCTCATAGACAGACCTGCTGATCTTCATGGCTTTAAAACGTTTACACTGTTTACACTCAGTCAACAGCGGTGAGTTCGATGAACTGATGACCTTCACGGCCAATCACAGTCATTTCTGTTGAGCATGTGAAGACAACGGCAAATCAGCGCTGTTTAAAAACGTCCTCAACAGCGCTCAATTGTTAGCAGGAAATGAACTTAAAAATTTCAGTACCGATAGCTACCGAATTTCAGTATCGTGACAATACTACACTGTAAAACCCAACAGTTAACTTTATCAAATGAAATTAGTGTAGTTAACTCAAAATTTACTTAAATTTAAGTTAATTCTACTCCTTTAAAAAGAATTTTGAAGGTGTTGAAGGTAATGAGTTAATTAAATAGCTCATTACTTCAACTTAAATGGAGTAAGTTTACAATACTCGTGTAGATTAGTTTTTTTTTACTCAAATGGATTGTTGCAATCGGTTTCCTTAAATGGTTTGAGTTGCCTTAACTTATTGGGTTTTACAGTACTCAGTTGGTTTGAGTTCTCTTTATTTATTGGGTTTTACTGTGCTCAAATTGCTTAATTTACTCAAATTAATTAAGTTCACAGTACTCATTAGGATTAGTTTTTTAACTTTGTTGCAATCGGTTTCTTCAAACGGTTTGTTATCTTAAATTTTTGGGTTTTTTAGTAGTTAAAATTGTAACTAAGTGCAAACCAACTAATATCAGTCACTCATATACCTTTAATAATGTTAAATAGATTTTATATGCATTGATTAGATTATAAACCTTACCTTTTTATTGGGACTGCTATTCTGAATGGCTCTGCTATTTAAAAAAAAAAATCAGTTTTGTCACTTCTGATGCGGACAAACAAATACGTCTTGTCACTGAAATCCTGTTGTGACGCATTAGGACACGGTGTATGTTTCCATCTCTTTACTTCGCTATAGTGATGGTTGGATGTTTTTACTTCTGACGCATGTGTGCAATTTATGCATGAGAGTACCCTCTAGCGTCCAGTATGAATGAAACAAATAATACATTACCTGTGTGTTGGCAAAAGCAACCTATTTTGTTTGATCAAAATAGGAAAGACAATACTTCTCTCAAAGGAAGTGTTATTAATCTCTAAGTGGATACTTATGTATAATTGTCATATATTTTTTTTTTCATAATAAATACCAGAGAAATACCAGTGAAATATTTTTTTTACATCCATATCGCCTATCCCTAGCCGAAACAGGAAGTAAGACGGGGGATTTGTAAAGACTCGGGTGCTGTCAGTGAGGAGTTGGCTTGAGCGAGTGTCTCATTCTCGCACAGCAGATTGGAAGAGCAGATTGCGCTCTGAGATGCCCCGAGATTTGGGCAGCTTCTGATGGTGGATTTGTAGAGATTTGGTTCGAAATCTGCCCATAATGAATGTTAAGTGAAAGTGCCTTCATCATCTTCTCAGCAAAGACATTGTTTTCTCGGAGCGCTCGTTCTGTTAGCTTTGGCGTGCTGTTTGAGTGTCACAGTCCTGAGACGACAGTCTATAGCTTCATTAACTGGTATGTGCAGATCACACAAACAGACGTTTTATGAATGAAGGGCCCATTTGTTTGTCTGTGGGGATGAAAGATGTCAAAAAAAAATTAAGATGTGGGAGAAACTGTAAAGTAAGGTTTTGGTGATGTATGTGGGTGTCATGGTAACGATTTGGGCATTTAAAGGGATTTAGCTAAAAAAAATTGAAATTGAGATATGAGTCACATTGCACATGCTTTGATTAATTTAGTAAATTAAAGTAAATTAAATTATTTGTGTTCATGAAGTGCGAGTGTGGTATTTACATACCTGAAATAATGAGGTGTGTGTGTTTGAATGGAAACAAAATGAGAAGTGCATATTTCTGCTTGCCACCAGGCCTGTCAGAAATGAGACATTTGTAGTATAACATTACTTTGTAGTATTTAATAGTATTAGTACATTAGTTTGTTAGTTAATTTTACAGTAAAATAATATGTTTTAATATTGTACTAGTTAAATTGGTCAAATTAGTGGGAATTTGGTCTATGAAAACTCAAGTAAAGTTGTTAAGAGGATATTTTAACACAAAAAGCAATTCATAGGATAAGCCCCTTTTCCCGAAATCTGCTCAACAATATTTTAAATAATTACAAATAAACATGTTCAAGCTAAAAATAAAATATTTAAGAAGGAAAACTTAAATCGTATTTTTTGTACTCAAAATAATTTGCTTTATTTAAAACTTTTACATTGATTTTCTTAGATCATTTGATTGATCTTTGATTTTCTATGCAGGTGAACTCATCGGCAAAGATATATAGAGCTTTGTAGATGTATATAAATAGTTCTTCAAAATATCACAATATATTGTAGAAATATTGCATTTGGCATTTTTTTAAACCATTAATTCAATGCAGTAGAAGCACATTGTGTTTTTGGTTGTGGTTTATTTTTATAAAAAACTATTTCCTTTATTCAGCAAGGACACAACTTTTTTTAAGTGACAGTAAAACCATTTTTTTTAAATACTTCGTTAAATAAATGCTGTTCTTTTAAAGAAAAATAAATTTGTTTTCAACATAATAATGGTTTTGTTTTTTTTTTACTCCTGAACACAAAATTGTCATGCTACTAGGATTTCTCAAGGGTCATGTGACACTAAATGCATGAATCATTTAAAGATTTTACCAATCCCTGTACACATTAGCACATATTGTTAAACATGTTGGTTTCTACCTGTTCCTACCTAAACCTATATGTGAAAAGTGTGTTATAGAATGTTTTTTTTTTCCACACAAGGCCACAAATGTGAGGATCAAATATTCAAAATGATGGTTGACTCGAAGCATGTGTTCATCACTTATGAACCTTGTTGTCTCTGTTTTTAGGTCGGTTGTGGAATGTCACATCTTTCTCAAACATCCAGACCTTTATCCTTGCACGTCTGCAGTCCTGCTGTCTGATTGGATCATCCTTTAAGGTAAGAACCAATGGGAAGAAGTTTACTTAACTGGTGAAAAGCAGCTTTATTCTGTTTTCTCCTCGTGTCTTGCTCCTTTGATGAAATTTGCTCAGTGAAGTTAAGTTGAGCCCCTCTGAAGGACAACGACTTGATTTGAGAGAAAATTGAGATATCATCCAACTTCAATTTTTTTGACTGAACTATTCACCCGAGGCCATCACGTTTGTGACAACGTCTGTCGATTTTTAGAAGAATACAAATATGATTTAAAATAAAATAATAAACTTCTGACAGTCTGTCACACATTCTGTTTAAATCAAGTCTCACTGCAAGTAGGCGACAAACAAATGAAAAGGATCAGAGTTGGAGGGAGAAAGGCAGATTTCTCAAACGTAACGAAACAGAGAAACAAGCTGACAATGGAGATCACTTAGGAAATGACAAAACAGATGAGACAAGAGACTTGACGTGAAGAGTGTGGAACAAAAAAAAAATCAGCTTGAAATACACATGCATCATAGCGCACCTGTGCAAGGCCCTTTTACTCATGCCCCCTGTCTAGCCAGATATCCCTTAGAGATCAAGGCACATGCGACAACGATGGTCTGGATGTGACAGGCTCTGTCGGCCGGCTGCGGGGAGCAGATGGCTGGCCAGATGCAGGGTCACTTTTGACCTTGGGCCCCGTTGAGGGCTAAACATCATAGGCGTCCTCCGGCGATTCCACCTTTCCACCGCTCCATGGAGCCACCGCTTTGCTCTGACAGCTTATGGTTGTTTTATTTAGATGAGCCATATGGAGCCATTATGCGTGCCATCGTTTAGCTGCTATCACTGTTCCCAGTGTAGTTTATCACCCAATGTGTATTCGAGTTCAAGTCCCCCAGACTGTCCATGACAGTGGAGATACGCCATTAGATATGACTAATCACATTCAGCTCTGCGCTCGGACAGAAAGAGGTGGCGGAATTATAATTGGGGTCAGCTGATGCAGGCTTGACGAAAGAGATCTTTAGTGAGTTAGAGATGCAAATGTTTATAAGCATGCACACCAGCTTCAGTTTATACCAAATTCTGCTGCATATCATGTGGGTTACCAAAATGGAGGAGTGGCGATTGTTTGCTTTTTAAGATTTAGTGAAATATTTGGTTAGAGATATACAATTTAGCAACAAAAAAATCACTATTACCATTACAAGGGCTCTAATGTAATGTTTTGTTACATTTTAGAATTTCTAAATCTTACGCAAGTTTCAGCCTGTTTTGCTTACATGAAAATGATGCGTCCCTAAAGTATACTACTGCATATACAGTATACTTGCCTAATATTAAGTACAGTAGTTCCTCACTATAACCTGGTTCGCAGATTTGACATGCTTGTTTCTACATCACATGTTCTGCCTCCTGATTGGTTGTAGACCATTGTCAATCATTCTCCTTTGCACCATGTCTCCTGTACAGTACAGAATGCGTTCAGCTTGCCAAATTTACATATATCGTTGATCGCTAACAGTGTGACTCTGAAGTGCTGGACTGTATGTTTGAAAGTTTTCTCCCTACAATGTTGACGAAACTTTGTGCACTGTCAAAAGCTCCTGTAGTAGCACCCAGAAGACATTGGAAGATGTTAACCATCGCACAAAAAGTTGGACTGTTCTGGACATGCTAAAGTAAGGAAGAAGTTACGCTGCTGTAGGGCACCATTACGGAATTAATAAATGGTTTTGATCTGTGGTTTCATTCTATAATACTCATCTGTTTTTTCATGAAGTTTTGAACTTTGAAAGTGTTTAAACAAGAGAGAAAAGTGTGAAGATGTTAATGGCTGTCTCGGAAAAGTGTATAAAGTGTGTAGTGAGTGGTTTTACAGACTTAAAACATCTATAATAGTTGTAAAAAATAAAGGGGACTACTTCACGGATTTCATCTATTGCGGGTTGTTTTTAGAATGCAACTCCTGCAAATAATGAGGAACCACTGTATTCAAATTAAATGTGAAGGAAGGAAGGAAATTCTCTTATATGGTAATAATAAACCTAATATTTATATCAGAATAAACCAAAGTTTTATTTTGATTGGTTGCCTTGAAGACACTTGCGTTTCTGTGTATACAGGAAAGTTATTTTTTCATTTGAACACTCTGGACTATACAGATATACTATACTATGCATAAAGACTTTATATTTGAATAGCCTTTTTGTTGAGTCTACAGAACTGCTTTTGATTTATTAATTAAGCATTTCTAATTTCAATTCCATTCTGCTTTATGTTGTAGTTTGCACTTTTATGACTGGCAATTCTGTCCTTGTTTTCCACATTGTGGAAATCCTGAGGCCCTAACGATAGTGTTTTGGCAGAATCAGTAGTTTTCATAAGACATTATTGTGATGCAGAGCATAATAATTATTATTTGACTACAAATCAAAATAAATAATTACCATTATAATGCCTACAGATATAATCGACAGTAATCACATCGTTTACATCCATCAACCAGAATTATACCTCTTTATCTTCTCACCAAGGTCACTGTGGTGTTTCCTTCAGAAGAGCGTCTGTTTACTAATGGCTTTTATCATGCTGTTACCAAGTGCAATGTCTAGCGATTTTACTTTTTTAAAAAACACTTTTGCATTGGTGAGCACAGATTTGTGCACTTCCTTGTTTCTATTCTCTTTCCATCTCACAGTTTTTGTCAATAATTCATGCAGCATTCATTCAGATTTTCATCTTCAGTTCTGACAGCAGGGTGTGACATTCACACCACAAGCAATGCTGACAGACATTTTTTGGATCTCAGTACAGACATCGAGGCCAAGTTTTGCTTTTCCCGTTTTGAATCTTCATTCATGTTGATCAAAGTACGGTTCGCTTTCCAATCTCAGAAGAGAGCTAATCAAACGCTCGATGATACAAACGAAAATATTGTTTTTATTCTCCCAGGAATATCTGATAGCTTTCTGGCAGCCTCAAAAACAGGAATTTATCGAAACCTCAGCTCTACCTGACAATCAGAGTCATACGTCGAATCTGGCTCCACATTGTGTTTTCAACAAACACCCTTCCTCTCGTAAGAGGTTTATTTAACCACAGGTCAGCTGAATGGGCAGATGCCAGCAGAGAGTTGGGTCCACCATAGCTTTTTACTGATTTATAAATTCTCTCTCATGGTTTATCACTCTCATTAATGTCAGCACCTGCTGTAGCAGAGCTCTATCTGTCTGCCCGCAGGCCCTGCAGCTGTGCACCGAGCTCAGGCAAACTGCCCATCAAAATGCCCCCTCCACCCGTCTGATCCACCAATAAGCGTTTGGCTTGGATAGGTGTAAAAAAAACCTTGCTAGACTTAGATGCTGCTGTTTTTTTTTTATCATGCTCCGTGTTTGCACATTCCAGGCATGTTGGCATGAAAAATGATTACCTTGATGTTGGCATGTATCTCTACCCAAATATTTTCATGTAATCACATTTTAGAAAATGTAGACAGGAAACCTGGGAAACATAAAGCAGTGTTTTATTTTAGTCCAGAAAATTAAAATGTCTTACATTCACCTTCTTATGCATTTTTTTCCTATTTCCCTTGAAAACTAAATATTTTGAAACATGTTGGTAACTAGGGGTGTAATGAGCACAGGTTTTTTTTGACACATACTGAGTTAAACTCTGTTTTGTGGCTTATGCCTCATTCACACTAGCGGTGACTTTGTAGCTGCCTGTTGCACTGGGTGGTGATTTGCTGCAAACGGAGGTCTGTGTAGCTCTACAGCATGGAGAATACAACCGGCCTCTGAGCGAGCTGAGAGAGGATCACGTAAGCTCTTCTAGTGCTCCTATTGGCTGTCTCTCAAGAAAGTTCGACTTCTCAGAAGTCGCTCACTCTGCGCTGAAATGAACAGCCGCTTGTCAGCAATTCCAGCGTTATGGATGTGACATTTGCAGTAAAACTCGAAACTTAAATTCACAGAGAAAGTATGTTGTGGGATCAGAAAAATAGCAATCTGTAAACATTGTTTAGATTTTAAATGAGGAAAATAAACATGCGTTATGATGTGATGGAAAAAACATACTTTGTAGAAATTGCACAACCTAAAAGAAATGTGTTGGCTCTCTATAGAACAAAAATTATTTATTTTATTTGTTCTTCACATTTTTGCATTTATGAGGTAAATTTTCGTTATGGATGTGACACCTCTCCATTATGTGTGTGACAGATGTGAAATTGGCACTTGTGTGAGTGCTAAATCAAATAGAATAGTTTGAAAACATTGACAGAGACATTTTTGAGTCCGTTTAAACTTAAAAGTACTATAAAATACTTGCTTACACCATAAATGTAGAAACAGTTTTGCTATTTTGGTTAAAGCTTAGTTTTTTAATGGCAAGGTGGACATTTACATGGAATTGCTCTTGCCGCTTTGCCGCTCCGAGTGGCTCGTAGTGTAAATGAAGCTTTTAGATGGAAAAATTCACACATAGTTTAATCAAAAATATGATTAATAACTTTTCAGTATGCTTTAGGTAAATGTAAACAATAATTGTGAAACAGGATGGATGTGTATCAGTATATTGGGTCCATGCATCTCTTTAAGTGGCTGTAGCTTTTAACAACACAAGACAAAAATACTCGCTGTTCTTGACTGAGTAACTTTTGTGATGTTATAAAGTTAATTCTGATTTAATTTAGCCTGTTTTGACAATGCATTTTTATTGTACATTTGATTCCTTTTTGGTAGCTGACAAACTTAAACTACTATTTGATTTTTATAATAATTTATTCTATTGTATGGTAACACTTCATATTGTCACAATTCACACTGTTAACAAATCATTGACAAACCATTAACTAAGTCTTTAAGCTCAATAGACTACTAATTAGCTGCTTATTAATAGTTAGTATGGTAGTAGTTGGGTTTAGGTGTTGAGTAAGATTAGGTATGTGAAAAAAGAGCATACTTTATAACTACTAAGAATCAGTTAATAACTCAGTAATAGGCAAGTACTAAGCCAGTAGTTAGTAGCACATACTGTGACTTAAAATTAAAATTTTATCAATTGTATTGAATTTATTTATTTATTTAATAATATATCAAATGAATACTAGTAATAAATGGAAAGCAGAATTACGACTATTCCTTGTTTATTGTCTTTAAGATCCAACAAATTATGTAATTCATGACTCAAAAGCAGTAATGTGATCCAAACCATTAACCTTGTGATTAGTTGCACTCCAGTTAGTAACCAAACAGTTTTGGGTATTTTTTTCTTTGGTTCATACAATAAAAGTCACTGTTTAATATGCCAACATTCTTTAAAAAAAAAAAAAAAACTTATTTTGTCTTCCACAAAGTAATTGCCACTTTAATCTTAATGAACAGAGTCAAAGACACAGGGATGTGAAATATTCCCAAAAGGTGTCAGGATTTGTAAAAGGGCAAAGTGGTAACTCATCCAGAAAGCTTGAAATTATCACAAAAAAACTTTCAGACACTTCTCTTGTATCAGCGGAGGTCATGGTTCAAGATAAGAGAGTGTGAAAAAATGGCTTAATAATACAAAAGTAGAGGAACATCAAAGCTCTAAAAATCATATTTTATTAAAAAGCATGTGATGATCACAAGTCCTTGGTTTCTTTGGTAACTTTGCAGGGTGCATTTTTTTGCTTATCAGCATTTTACAGTGATAATGTGATGTCTTCTGTGACATTGTGGTTGACTTGGAATGTTTTGCTTTATGCTGTGGCCTTGATGGCTTCTCATCGAATGTAGCTTGCAATATACTCTTAAAGCAGCTGCATGAGCATCTGACCATAAGCTGAAGTTTAAATGTAATTACAGCAGGGCATGATCCAAAACGGAGTCGAGTTGACATCTGAAGGACTGAAAACAAATAAAGGCCCACATCAAATTGTAGGTGGTGTTTGATGGCTGTTATTATTGTTTATTGTTATCTAGCTAGATATTAGATTCAAGGGGGGTCTTTACTTTTTTCTCTGAGGATATGTGTTGGCTAGTTTCTCTCAATGAAATCTGCACTTGGGCTTTGCAGTATTTTACTTTTTCCAAAATCACAATTGCTGAAAAAAACTGAATTGCAGAAATTAGGCATGCATTGTATAAATTATGCCCTCAAAATATATCTCTATAAGCAGCAAGGAGTTCTTGATTTGCTTGTGTGCACAGCTGAAACTGTTAAAAGTACAAGCAAAGTAGCAGGAGAAGGAAGAGGAGAGGGGGGGATCATGGACCAAACCAACCCCCCCCCCCCACCACCACCACCACCACCTTCTTTTCTTATACACAAATTGGTTTCTTAGGACCCGACGCTGCATTACATTTTGTTTGTGCACTGTGTGTGTTTTCTGCTGCCTTTAGTTTGTCTGTTAATCCATCAACACTGGCATTGCGGGGGAAAAGCTTGCACATTTGGAGCCAGGAAGCACCTCCTGGCTCATCTGTGTCCCTTAATCCTGAGAACAGCCATGCTGGTGAGATTGCAGGCCCCTTGGAGTCTCTCCTTCTGGAGACTTCAAAGTCCGGCACTGGCGATTTGGAAGACAGGGAAGCAGAAGTCTGCAGGAGGCCTTCATGCAGGTCAGCCCAAATCTTTAGCTGAGAGGCCCTGGTTCAGTACAGGTGGAGCTCAGGCCTGGGATGAGGGAGGGAAAGGTGCTGTTTGACAGATGGAGAGGGATTAACCCCCTCAGCCAACATAACCACCACCCATCTTTGAATTATGAATGTCCTGTCTCTCTTCATCTCCATCAGCTTGAATACAAACCTCTTGTGGACCTCAGTATTCATCTTCATAGCTTTATGTTATTTAAACACTTTTACTGTTACTGTACTTTATTTGAACTTTTTTTTCCATAGAGATTATAGGAGAAAAATATTTAATAATAATAATAATAATAAGAAGAATTTATTTGTTTGTTTGTTTGTTTGTTTGTTTGTTTGTTTGTTTTTATTTATCTATTTATTTATTTTTCAGGATGAAATCTTTGAATAAAATCTTTAATATGTTTTACATTGTAAATATCTTTACTATTATCTTTGTTTTGTATCGATGTTTTGTATTTAACTAATACAGGGATATTAATTTATTAAAAATATGTTTTATTTATTTTTCTATTATTTTTTATTAGTATATCCCACAAGAGTTCAACTGTTCAGCATACTTTAATCATTGTATTGTTTAAAAACAATGTATTTGTTTATGCTCAGACTTTAGCATTCCTGTTTTACCTGAGGTAATATATATGACAAGATGTAGGGCTGGGCTGCACAATATATTGTTTCAGCATTCATATCGCAACGTGATCATTTGCAGTAGTCATATCGCAGGATATATGCAATGGTAAGTTTGTATAGTTTATCATTTGCATGTGTTTTTGATGCTTGT
Source organism: Danio tinwini (assembly GCA_903798205.1). NCBI lineage: Eukaryota > Metazoa > Chordata > Actinopteri > Cypriniformes > Danionidae > Danio > Danio tinwini. The sequence goes on from CAIGQZ010033112.1 coordinate 14,848,617, forward strand.
GATTGTTTACTGATCTTAAAGCATTCAGGTATAAAAAATGTACCATTTGTGACCTTAACTATGATTAATTTTATTGAATTATTTTTATCATTCACTTACTGTACTTGAATACTGTTAGACTCAGGAAATGGTACAATACTATTTTAACTGTATCTTTTTCTTGATTATATTTATAGATTGTTATGCTTGAAAATACTCACAACACATGCAAATACAGAAATACACTGATAACTGTGGATAAAAATATTTTCACAGGATTGTGATTACTGCTCTAAAATATATAATTTTTAAATGACTGGGTAAAAAACTCAATTTTCCCCCTTTGAACACAATATATTTTATTTTGAGAAATATTTAAAAATATTTTGGAGAAGTAAACATGTCAGGCTAAGTAATTAAAATAAATAATTGACTACTGCTGTCTTCATTCAGATTTCTTAACTGCATTTTGGTTATCTTTTCTGCTGGAGATACTGTTGTCCTAAAAAAAACGTAAATCTTACATATACTGTAGGAACAGTATAGCAGAAAATTTTGGTGGTTTTAAAACCTTGACGTTTCCAAACCGCGATATACCTTCAAATCGGTTATCTTCCGTTGACTAACTGCAAATAGCTCAGACCACAACGAAAATGTGTCAGGGGACTTAAAAAGTTTCTAGATTGTTTATTAGATTTTATGGAGATGCAAATAGTAAACATTTATTCATCAATCTCTGACTAAACAAACCCATGCAAATACAGAAATGCACTGCAAATAGCACACGGACAGCAACGGAAATGTGTCAGGGGACCCCAAAAAGTTTATAGATTGTTTATTAGATTTTTTGGAGATGCATTCCCACTAAATCATTCTGATCGATCTAACATTATAAATTCCTTCCAAATAGAGATATTAAGTCATCTGGTGAAATTGCATTCATATCGCAATATATATTTAATCTATTTCCAATCAATTTTTCAATATCGTGCAGCTCTAATAAGATGACACATTTTCTCAAGCAGTAAATCTGTAACCTAAAACCTGTTTTTGAAAAGGGGGGGAAAAACATGGGTTTTGAACATTTAGTATCTTGGTTTTGAACGATTAATTTTATTGAATTATTTTTATTTTTATCATTCAGTTATTGTACTTAAATACTGTTAGACTCCAAAAACAATAAAACACTTAATTTTAATTTCATCTTTTTCTTGATTATATTTATAGATTGTTAAACATGAAAATACTCACAACATATGCAAACACAGAAATGCACTGCAAATAGCAAAGACCACAACGGATATGTTTCGAGGGACCCCAAAAAGTTTTTTAATTGTTTTAGATTTTATGGAGACGCATTCCCACTGCAGAATCAACTCAATCAATCTAACCTTATAAATTCTTTCTAAATAGAGATATTAAGTCATCTGGTGAAATTGTATACATATCGCAATATATACTGCAAAATAAAAAAAAATATCACTGTAATATATATGTTAGATTTTTCCAATATTGCACAACCCTTATAAGATGACATATTTTCTTAAGCAGTAAATCTGTAACCTACAACCTGTTTTTGAAAAAGAAAAAAAAACACATGGGTTTTGAACCTTTAGTACCCGGTGAAAAAGAAGGTTTGTTTTGGACCTGAGGATGCACTGTGGTAGCCATGTTTGAACCAGTGTTGTGTTCAGGGAGGCAGAGACTCCACAACCGCTGCTGTGAGGATTCACAAACACAGAGGAGTGGCGAATTCATGAAAATGAAACGAACGAGGTTAATACAGCCTGCTTTATGCAGAGGTCCTTGAGGGTGACATTTGTTGTGTTGCACAAAAATGTAAATGAAGAGGAAAGCCATGCTTCAAGACGACTCTGAGGGAGCAAAGCGCTGTGTTCACTGAAAAAAAAAATACAGCAGATCTGGGATCAGATTCCTCCTTGTCTCCTATAATTACAGACAGAATAGACTACAAAGCCAAATAGATCTAGAAATATCTCTCATAAAATGTTTCGTATTGTTCCAAACTTCATTAATATGACACAATATCTAATTCTCTCCCTCTGTCTTTGTTGAATGTATCCATTATTTTGTCTTTCTTGGCTAGTTTGATGTCTGAGCTCTTGCAGTATGTTCTGCTTTACAGGCTCAGTCCTGCCAATGTAATGTGACCCAGGCCCAAACCATTGAAGAATTGAGCATCAGCCCTTTAGATGCCAGATCTGTCTGTCTCAACAAAGACAGAAAGGGAAGAAGACAGGTCATCACTAATCATGTTCTATTAAGGCAATTAGCTTAACGTAGCTGTGGTGTCATGGCTTTGGCTTGCTTTGGAGATGTGAACCGCCCTACTGTGATTTACCTCAGACTGTGAGGACACCTTGGGAATTTAACTTGGCGTACTTTTCAAAAGTTGGTTGAAGTAAACAACTCTTGTGCTCATTAACTTTAGTCTTGACCTCGGTTACGCAATGGACTTTTAGGTCTTGCTGGAGACTTGTGTCTCTCTCTAATGAGTCAAAACACTGTATATAAATTCAAGAACTAGCGAAAGCTAAAGTTTGAGGCATTGGTTTCCATCCAAAGATGCAAATTAGATTCATACACAAAACTGCAATATCGCATAAAACATTTGCGAATAAAGCACCATCCAGGATTCCATCCAATGAGTCAAACATAACAAAATCACTTCCTGATAAACTGGTGGCAGATATCCAAAATAAAAATGGAATTTGCTGCAGTACGAGAATCCACTGTGTTCCTTTTTTTCTGAGATGATAAATTACTTGCGCCTCAGAAGACAAAGACGCAAGAAGGAGCGCAGTTCTGGGAGGTATACTGTAATAACTACTTTGATGGCAGACTTTGTTTAAGGGATTTTAGAATGACCAAAACAACATTTTAGATGTGATAGATCTGCTGGTCTATTTCAAATGCACACACATTCACATGACTTTTATTGATGTGCATACTGAATTTATTCAGCAAATGCATTTTTTTTAATTGGACGTGTTTTTGAAATGACATTTGTTGAAACAGAATTAAAGTATAGCAATTTGTGTAACATTTGCAGTAATATTTCAGTTATCTGTTTGTCAATAATATTATTGATTGTATTATTATTATAATTGTTATTATAACTATTATTATTTTGTAATTATAGAGTTATTATACATGTTATGTTAAATTATATAATATAATTGTTTTATAATAATACTGCATATTTTCTGCATATTGTCATATGTTTTGACAATTACTTAGACCGTGTATATAATAATAATAATAATAATAATAATAAGAAGAAATAAGAAATTATTAAATATAAAATTGTTAAATAAATAATAAATTATTATTATAATTAGAATAATAATTATTATTATTATGCCTACATCTACATATGTTTTGAATGAATAACTCATCTATATGCATTTTAAATTCTTTTATTACTTTTCTTGCATATAACAGTATAAACAATGCAATTTTAAAATTAGTCTTTTAGATTTTTCCAGCCTTATAATATAAACAATAATTCTGTTAGAAGTATCATAATTGTAATATTTGTTTTTATCAGTTTAATCTTAATCTAAAACACAAATAAAATGGTCTACCTCAATATTTAAAAGTTTTCTTTTTTTTGTCATGCATTTTATGCCTTAAGGACAAAATATCACAAAAACAAAAGACAAGTAAGACTTAAAGTACAGTGATATTTCTGGTAAGAGAATATAGCAGGATTATATAGCTTGCTGCACTTTTTTCACGGTGGGTGCATTCAGGGATTTTTTTAGGCCACAAACATTTCTCTTCAACGTCACAATCTGGTCAGCAGAACAACCTCCGTAAACGACTGACTCTTGGGGCAGTGAGCTGCTGAACTAAGGAGCACAATGGATCCGTGACAATGAAAGTGACGTATCTGGATCCTTTCCTTCACTTTTAATTCCTCCCTCACTCGCTTTCTCCTTCATTTGCTTTCAAGTCATTTGTCTCATTACTCTAATTTAACCGAGCACTCCGCCATCGTTGTGGGGGAGGCTTGGCTTATTTAAAGGCCTGATTGGAGTAAGGAGATGATGGTGGCGAAGGAGCCATTTATACAAGATGAGAAGGAAGGTGGTCTCGGCTATTTTGAGTACCAACCCATGCCCACAAAACCTGCCAATTAGCTTAAGTGGCCTCCCAGCAAGCTGGATTAGTCCTGTACTTTCCTGAAAGAGTGAGAAAAGCACTTTCCTTAACAACAAAAAAGTGGCAAATTTGGTTAAGCTGCCATTCTGTAATTGCAGGTCTGGTTGCAAAATAGCATGTTACATTACAGACACCCACATACAGACACGTTTTATGTTGCGCTAAAATGACTCCTTGGTTAAGCTGTGCAACGCATTTTTCTTCTTTTCTACCTGTTGGGTTGAATTGCTCTCTTGTTCTGCCAAGCTCTGTTTTCTTAGCTTTTTTTGTTCCGCTCCATTTATTCTCACTTTGGCCATGTTGTTTCTCTGTTAGGGGTGCTGCATCTTAAAGGGGTAGTTCACCCAAAAATTGCACATAATTAAACAATTACTCACCCTCAAGTGCACTCAGACAATTATGTGTGTTGTTTGTTCAAAGTACTTATTTAAAATGGAGCTGAAATTACACAATTCTTGAGTTTTTTGGGGAGGAAAACGTAATTGTTTTATGTTCAATGTACTTAAATTTGTAAAAACTAATAGGTTAACTTAATTCCTTATGTTGTCTAAACATAAATCGATTGTGTAGAACCCTGATTTTTTTCAGTGGGATTCCAAACCTTTCTAAGATGGTTTGGAGGTTTGTTGAAAACCGAAAGGTGTTCACTTCCATACACTGTAAAATTAAGTATGACAAAAGGTCAATGCAACAAATATTTTTATGTTGCTTTAACTTATTTCAATAAGTTAATCTGTTAACAAAATTTAGGCTCTAAAAAGTTTAACTTAATATTTTAGTGAGATTGATTGATGTCAGTTGAGATGACTAGAAAACTTAATTTGATTTAACAAAAAAATTGAAGACAGCAATTTTTTTACAGTGTAATAGGAAAAAATACCCTGGAAGTCAATGGCTTCCAGTTTCTTTCATTCAACATTTTTCAATATATCTTCCATTGTGTTCAGGAGAAGAAAGTAACTCAATCAAGTTTGGGACAAATACACTACCTGACAGGTGAATCTTGTCGCCTATTCAAGTTTTAGGAACAGCAAATAATAACTGGACTTCTAGTTGATCATTTGGTATCTGAAATGGCTTAAATGAAAGGCAAAGGCCCCTAGATTACGCTTATTTTACCTAAATAAAATATGATCATGATTTTTAATTATTCAATGAGGACAGTAAGATCATAACTTAACAGATGTCATGTCCAGTATAAAATATAAAGTCATGGTGCAGTGGAAAAAGAATTAATATTGTGTACGAATTCCTTGAGCTTGGACGACTGCATCCATACATCTTTTCAGTGACTCAAATAACTGGAATGTGAGTCAAAGTCATCTGGAATGTGATCTTGCAGGGCTCCGAGTTCATCAAGATTATTTGGATTAATTTTTAATGTCTCCTCCTTTATTGTGCCCCAGACATGCTCAATGTTCATTTCTGGTGACTGGGTAGGCCAATCCTGGAGCACCTTGACCTTCTTTGCTTTCAGGAACTTTGATGTGGAGGCTAAAGTATGAGAAAGAGCGCTCTACTGCTGACGAACGTGCCCTCCCCTGTTGCTTGTAATGTAATGGGCAGCACAAATGTCTTGATACCACAGGCTGCAGATCTCTTGCATGCTCCCATACTGAATGTAACCAAAAACTATGATTTTTTTCTTCACCAAACTTGACTGATTTCTGTCAGAATCTTGGGTCCATGTGGGTTCCAATAGGTCTTCCGCAGTATTTGTGATGATTGAGATGTAGCTCAACAGATGATTCACCTGAAAAATCTACCTTGTGCCACTTTTCCATATGATCAACTAGAAGTCTAGTTGAGAATTATTATTTATTGCTCTTACAACTGATATTGACGACAAGACTTTTGTCAGGTAGTGCAGAGGGTGAGTAAATAGTATAAGATTTGAAACTATCCCTTCAAAAATAGCTGCTTGTTTGTTTCCATCCTGTGCGTGTGAAATGTTGGTAAAAGTTTTGACCGGATTCCAACAACAAAAAAAAGTGGTTCCCACAGTCTTGGCGCCACAGGCAGGACAGACAGCGTGTATCGATCAGGGTGTAAAGTGGGGTTTCGCCGGAGATTAATACTGTGCTCAGCAGAGCTCATGAAGTTGTTAACGTAATGTGGAAAAACCAGTGTGATCAGCCATATTGACAGCGCAGGGCAAGGCCACTGATTAAGTAAGTGAAGTGTATCTCACAAGCTGACTTTGGTTCCCACATCCACAGTACATCATGTTTCCCTCCAAAAAAGCATTTTGTTCTGCCCTTGTATAAGCCGATGTTTGGAAGTAAAAAGAACTGAAAGTAGCCGCACTACTAACTTTTACATTATTGAGTAGGCTGAAAAGTAGTTCATGGAGCCATTTTTGCCGACAAGTAGAAGTGAGCTTGATAAAGCAGTAGATTTGTTCTAACATTTTGTGGAGAAAAAAAACTAAATAAATAAAAATGTGATTTTCAATTTTATATATATATATATATATATATATATATATATATATATATATATATTTTTTTTTTTATATATATTTAACATCAATCAATTTACTTTGATACTATATCTGATTCATGTATTGCCTTTTGTATTAATCTATTTTAATCTCACATTAGCAAAATATAAACAATATTTATTAGAATCATCCTACCAAATTCATTAAAATTTAATCAAATTTAGTCAAAATTTGCAACACTTTTGTTATTTGCAGTCAAAATGATTAGCCCTCATGTGAATTTTATTTTACTTTATTTTTCTCTTTGATGATGTGTAACAGAGCAAGGAATTTTTCACATTATTTCCTGTAATAAGTCTTATTTGCTTTATTTCGGCTAGAATAATTTTAAGGTCAATATTATTAGCTCCCTTAAGCAATATTTTTTTTGATTTGTCTATAGAACAAACCATCGTTGTGTAATGATTTGCCTAATTACCCTAACTTGCCTAATTACCCTACTTAAGCCTTTAATTTGCAATTTAAGCTGAATACCAGTATTTTTTTGTAAAGTCAAGAAAAAAAAATGCAAAATACTGTAAAAGGTTTGTGCCACCATTGTGCAGGATATGTGCAAGTCTAAAATGAACTGAGTATCTGTATTTTCTTTTGTTTAAATGTAACTGTGTTACTAATGCAGTGAAATTACACTTTGTTTGTTAATTACCATCGCACATAAACACAAAAATGCCTTTCATGAATAGGAATAAATAAATAGGAAAAGGCAAGAATTCAGCACTGTAATTTAAACTGTTTACGTTTTTTTGTATTTAAAATATTTGAGGCAACGAGTTACATCAAATTCTTTGAGTTCTGCTTACTAATTTTTTAGAACATTTTTTGTATTTACTTAAAATTATCAAGTAAGCTGAACTAAAACATTTAAGGCAATCGGTTTCCTAATATTTTCCTAGTAATGTGAACACTAATAAGAAGTTAACAACCAATTATTTTGAGTCAGACATTTAATTAATTAAAAAGTTGTAAATACAAACTATTTTAAGTTGCACTCACTTAAAATTAATACACTACTTTGAGGAAATTGAGGAAACTGATTGCCTTAATTTCTAAGAAAGTTCAACTTATTACATTTTACACTGTAGTATCTTGAAAAATATCATGTAAAATATGATATGCTGTCACCATGGAAAAGGATAAAAGAAATCTGTTATTATAATTTAGTTATTAAAACTATTATGTTTAGAAAGGTGTTAAAAAACATCTTTCCATTAAACAGAAATGCAGGAGGGTTAATAATTCAGATGGGTTAATAATTCTGACTTCAACTGTATATAATATGCTGTTTTCTAGATTTATAATTGACATTTAAGTGATTTTTGTGTTGGTGGCATTTTTTTAAGTAATCACCTTCATATGTTAGCTACTCTTCAGAGTATCTTTTTCAGCACTGCTAGGGTTTGAGGACATGTCCAGGAGATAGATGAGATGCGTTCTCTTCTCTGGTGAATTTTGATTAGAACGAATATTAGTTATGAATCTTTATTTCAAGCTGCGTTCTTCATTGTCAGCACATTTGAAGGCTTAATGAATGTGTATGTGTGCTGTCTGAAGCCTGAAGAAATTCTCCTGTATCTTTTTATTGGACATGAAAGGTCACCTTGAGGAAACAAAATTAGACATTATTTTTTTTTTTCCCTTTCTCAACCGCCTCTGCCCACTGAATGCAGCTGACCTGCATTGGAGAGACGTGTTAGTGAGTTTTTAATCAGCATGGATATTTATTTATTACCCTCAGCCTGGAGCTAATTTACTCCATCTCACTCACTCTCCTGTTTCAGGTCATTTACATACAGACCTCCCCCCAAGGCCTGCTGGGACAGGATTACTGTATTAATTGCTTTTCGCTATGATGGAGAACAAAGCCGCCTTTCTCTTCCTCTTCCTCATATTCCAAGTGACTAATGCTAAGAAGTTTTGCAGGAAATTGGCCACTTGGGACCGAGACCTTGACTGAAATGTATTTAGGAAATTGCAGCTTGTCTGTTGGCGAATTAGGTACCTCAAGGACATGGCGGGAACGGGATGATGGCTTCGATAGTCAACACACGTACACTAATGTACACAGGTGAATTGATTTTTGGTGTGTATGCGTGTGTGATCGTTACACAAGGTGTGATTGAGCGCCTTTTTGCAATCATGGGTCACGTGCCAGGTGACCCAAACATGCGACTGTGATGAATGACCTCACGATGAGGCCTGTCACGGATAGGTAATGTCTCTAAATCTCCCACCACAAAGACCACTCATGTTCAATATTATCGACTGTATGTAATATGTGAGCTCATCCTCCTTTTGGGATGTCTTTGCTTTCATCTTAGTATTATGGGATAGGTTTATCTTTGCGTTTCTGTTGTTGGATATAGATTTCTTCAATGGATGATCCAAAGAGCAAAGGTGAAAGGGCTGGACTGATGCAGATTGGGAAGAATAGAAGGAATATTAGTGTTCGAAAGGTCTTTCCGTAAGGTGTCATGTAGCTGTTTGTGTATGGATAAAATATGGAAAGTAACAAAGGTGCAACAAAGTCGCTCGGAAAATGAATATATATCTAAAAGAGAAGGCTAATTCAGATCTGCCGAAAATGAATCTCAATAAGATTCTCCCTCACATATCTACTTCACTATATTGAATTATTAGTATAATAATTGTTTGCATTAAAGGTATAAATGCTGCTGCATAACTGACATTGTGATGTTTTGTTTACAAATTACAAGATAATTACATCTGGATAATTAGAATAAAACAAATAAAATAGACATTGCTTTTTGGTTTTCTGAGTCTTAACAGTATTAAAGTCCCTTTAAGGCAAGTCATTTCACTCAGCAGCCATATTTGAAATGTTTTTTGGGCAGTATGCTTGGGCATTCTGTCTGAATAGGGTAATATCAAATGCTCCAAAACAGTTTGCCAAGCTTACAATTACATTGCATACAGTATTTGGATCACCAATAAAATTAACAACTGTCTGATAAATTTTTTTTCTAAACGTTCGAATCAAACAAAATCAGCATTTTTTAGGTTGCCCAAGCTTATGCGCATGCACGCTCAAAAGGAACGAGATCACAACACCAACCTCATTTATGGCCGTTTTACACATTATCATCCTCTGGATAATGCTTCATCAGATTGCGCTGGTCTTAAGAAGTAATTTACAACTTGGTCTTGATGGCTAATCTCCTCCAGAAATGACAGTGACTCTTTATTTACAACTTTGTGGGCGTTTGAGTAGTTTGCTGCTGTCGTGTGATGTGTTTGACAGGATGGACTATACCTCAAGTTCCTTTCTTTCAGATTACAAAACCAAAAAACTTTTGTCAAACTTTTGCTTCTGTCTGCCCGGTGACTCTAGCTTCGTTGCTAAATGGCTAACATGGATTTTTTTGAGAGAATAGCTGTGTTTATGTGCTTTATGAAGGCTAAAAAACTGCGTCGAATCATTTAGAGCCATGTCTGAGTCCATTAGATCCTTTCAGAGGTGCACCCAGCTCTGTGAGTTCAACTCCTCCAGAAACTTAACCTGGATGATGAAGGCTTTCAGCGGTGCTTCCGACTGAGCCCAGCTTGATTAACTGTTGTCCAGCGTCTGCCGGAGGATTTCCTCCAGGGACACCAACAACAGGTGCTACGTCAGAAGCACGCCCCTACAAGAGAAGGCTTCTGATTGGTTAATGCAGCGTGGCTGTTCGCTGAAGTTCAGATTTTCAAACTCGAACGATTTGCGCAAAACACTCGCTAAGCACGTCAATCGCGCAATGCGCTTGACTCACGTCATTTCATTCACGTGAATTGCGCAATTCGCGCTGCTTCTTTCGCGCATATTCCACTGCAGGATGTCTATTCGCGTCTTTGCATTGACTTAACATGTAAATCACTCTCGCTTGACGTCTCTTCCATGTCTGGTGTGAAAGCAGCATTACACTTTTACCCATTTAAAAACTATACAAGTGACACATCTTATGTTTTTTATTGTCTTTGACTGTATTCTGGTATATAAATTTAATAAATAAATGTAACTTAATCACACTGTATAGCCTTCGTCATATAAACAAATTGTATACAGTTAGTCATTGTTAAAGCTATAAATGTTTTTATAAACAAAAGGTTCAAAATAACTTGAAATCTTACTCACAGGCCTTTAAAACACAAGCAAAAAAAAATTAAACTGGTAACACTTTGTCACAATTCACAATATTAACAAAGCATTAACTAACACTGCTGGCTTAATAAACGGATAATTCGCTGCGTATTAATGGTTAGTAAGGTAGAAGCTGGGTTTAGGTTTTGAGAAAGATTAGGAATGCAGAATAGGATCATACTTTATAACTTCTAATGAGCAGTTATTATCTTAATTATAGAGAGGTTATAAGCCAGTAGTTAATAGCATGAGTTGTGTCTAAAGTGTTACCAAAAAAACTTTCACTCTATTAAGGTAAAAGGGCACCTATGATGAAAATCAACTTTTGGAAGCTGTTCGGACAGAACTGTGTGTGTGTTCACAGTCATAATGACCTTATTTCTGCTTCATCCATGTCTTTCTCTATCACTGACGGCTGTTTATCTGACGAGAAGCATACACGCACATTGGCGCGGGGGGCGCGGAGAAACAGCTCATTTGGATTTAAAGCCACAAGCTACAAAAACAGCTACATTGTCCTCAGACGCCAAAATGGGCAGATTCTACTAATAAATAATCTAATGGGTATTTTGAGCTGAAATTTTACAGACACATTCTGGAGACACCAAAGTCTTATCTTACATCCTGTAAAAAAATTGTAAAATAGGTGCCCTATAAACTTTACAATGACTCTGCAGTTTTATCTGTGGTTCTTGGTCAACTATAATCCTAATTTGACATTCCAGATCCTGTGATGAGACTATTGCAGATTTGCACATCACAACATAGATGTTGAAATGATATATTATGTTGGTCTATATACATGTGACAATGATGTGCCTTTTGTTCACACCTAAAAATTGTCAAATTAGACATGCTCTAATAAATGATTTTGTTAGGTATGTCAAGTTGAAACTTTACAACCAGATTCTGGAGACACCAGGGACAAGTATAACATTTTGTGAAAATCTCTTTTCTGGGTTTAACATTTCACTAAAGGGTTTAATTTTTTTCTTTTGGGTCACCTGCATGTGCCTTTTGAGGAACATCTTAACTTGTACTGTCATTCTGATCCTTCAATACTAGGGTCAGATGTCAGTGAGTTACTTTAACTCTCGTTCACAATTTCTACCTCCGGTTTGAACCATCAAGAGTTTCTGCCATGGTGTTTTTTAAACCATTTTCCACCCACAACTATAAAACGTCTTTGCAATTATTTCTGAAACCTGCGTTTAGAGTTGGTGAAGCCTGCGGCCTCCATTACCCACAATCCCAAAGCATTTATTACCTGTTTAGAGCAGTACTGGCTTATAGTCTTTGTAATGATGGCCTTAGGACAGGCGTTTGAGGCTTGCCAGAGATTTCTTTCTCTCTCTCTGTTTTATGTCCAGAGGTGTCTTCTGAAGCTTGATGCTTTTGACAAAAGTGTCTCAAATGGAAAAGCTCAAAACTGTGGACCACCGTCTGTTTCCATAGAGACTAGTTTTTTTTTTCCTCTGGAGTGGAGAGCACCGGTTTCATGGCTCTCTAATTGCCCTGTCAGACAGTGGTGCGGGAGGTTTTAATGTGGAGTTTGGCACTCAATGCCAGGAGTAGAGAACATCACATCCTTTGTGAGTTTATTTAGAGTTTGGATAGAGAGAAATGTTTAGTGAGGCTGAGAAGCCCGAATGTTCCTCTCTTAGCTCTTGGTAAATAAAGTTTTGTTTGTGATAGGCTCTTTAAAAGTCATCGTAACTTCTTGTGCTTAAAGGCTCTTGCTGTCTGACAGCGCTTGAAGCCCCATAAGTCTAAATTGGCTTTTCATTTGGCATGCCATACTTTTTGGTCTCCACAATTATAAAAGAGAACATTTTCTTTTAGAAAACTTCTTTGAATTGCATACTACCTTTTAAACATTTTTGGAAAGTTTGGAGAATTAAATAACTTTTACTCAGCTAGGACATGTGAAATTAATGAAGTGACAAAAAAAAAAGATTTATAATTTTGACCATTATATTTAAACTTTTTTTTTTTTGACTTCTATTTTATTACTTATTTTTGTGGGGAGTTTGCATGTTCTCCCCGTGTTTGTGTGGGTTTCCTCCGGGTGCTCCGGTTTCTCCCATAAGTCCCATAAGACATGTGGTATAGGTGAATTAAATAAACTAAATTGGCCATAGTGTATGTGTATGGATGTTTCCCAGTACTGGGTTGCAGCTGGAAGGGCATCCACTGTGTAAAACATATGCTGGATAAGTTGGGGGTTCATTCCTCTGTGGCGACCCTTAATGAATAAAGGGACTAAGCCGATGGAAAATGAATGAATAAATGAATGAATGAATGAAATACTTTTCAAGGTAAAAATGTAGAACCACATAACTTTGGAATGCAAACTTTTTAGATAATGTTTTCATGCAGATTTGTTACAATTATTTCTAAGAAATCATTTAAATAAAAATTTTTGTGTAATGTTTTTCACAATAAATGCAATTTCAGTGAAGCTATACAGAAAGTGAATGTTTCTACAGTAAAAGAGATAATGTGGCAAGCAGATGACAATAACACATTTCAACAAAAACTTAAGAATTCCATTCCCACAATGATATTTTTTTCTTCATTATGATATTAATGAAAACATTTAAAATGGAATAAAAGAAAAAAGAATTTTATTTCACATCACTGAAGCCTTTATTGCAACCCCAAGTCAGAAAAAGATGGGACAGTTTTGAAAACGCAAATAAAAAAAGAAATCTGCATGGACGTCCTTGGAAAAGAAGGCAGCATATTGTGCTCCAAAATCTCTATTTACTTTTCAGCTTTGACGGTGCCATCACCGAAATGCAAGTTACCCAACCTCATACCATGACAGGCCCTGGCTTTTGCTGGTAACAGTTTGGATGATCCTTTTCTTCTTTGGTTCAGAGCACACAGCGTCCATTTTCCCTTAAAAAAATACCTGAAATACTGATTCATCTGACCACAGTAGATGAATCAGAAGACCCACTTTCCACTCGTGATGATTCATACAGATGCCTCTGAGCCCAGAGAAGTCGACAATGCTTCAGGACACTGTTAACATAGGGCTTCTGTTTGGCACAGTACAGATTTAACTGGCATTTGTGGATGTAACTACGTATTGTGGTACTTGACAAATGATTGCTAAAGTAAGCCTTGAGTATAGTAACTGCAATGACATGCTGTAATTTTATGCAGCTTTTAGTTACAATAGAGTAATTTCTGGATTATGCCATTGACAGTCATAAATTTGTAGCAAATATTAGTTATTAGGCTATTATCCTCCCCATCCTTTTTCTAAGTCAGTATCAAGCCAATAATATGGGTTGACATATGATGATTCTTTTCTTCTTTGGTTTGGAGAAGTTGACAGTGTTTCTGGACACTGTTAACATGGGGCTTCCTTTTGGCACAGTACAGTTTTAACTGGCATTTATGGATGTAACTATGTATTGTGGTACTTGACAAAGGTTTGTCAACGTAGTCCTGAGCCCATGTGGTGATATTGCTTATAAATAAATGATGATTCCTGATGCAGTGCTGCCTTAGGGATCAGAGATCATGGTTGTTCATCTTAGGTTTGCTCCCTTGTTCTTTACGCACTGAAATTCCTCCAGATTCCTTGAATCTTTTAATTTTGTTTTGCACTGTTGAAGGTGAAATATCCAAATGTCTTCCTATCTTTGTTTGAGGAACATTGTTTTAAAACATTTCAATAATTTTCTCACATATTTGTTGGCAAACTTGTGATCCTCGGCTCATCTTTGCTCCTAAAGGACTAGACTTTTCCTGGATGCTGTTTTTGTACCAAATTTTAAATACAGTCACCTGTTGACATCACCTGTTTTAAATCACATCATTATTTAACCAATTTACCTGATTACTAGCCCTAAATTGCTCCCAACTTTTTTGGAATGTGTTGCAGGTGTAAATGATAGGAAAGGATGTATGTCACGATCACCAGCGATCTACAACCAGAGATCGCTGGTAAATACACACACATTCACATTAACTACAAATCTGCTATGTTATGGACTACAACCCCCAGTCATGCAACACACACACACAACCGGTTCCAGATCCTGACTGATTACACTCTCACAGCTGAAACTGCTCAAGGACTGATTCATGGACTATAAGTACTGCTCAAACACACACACACTGTTGCTGAGTCTTGTTAGCTGTATAATTATATTACAACACGTTTCCTTTGTCTTGCTTTGCCTTGTTTTGATCCTTGCCTAGTTTATCTGTTTATCCATGTCTGCCGCCTGCCTTCTGACCATCTGCCTGTTATTTTGACTATGATTCTGGATTGCCTGTAAACATCTCATTGCTCCTTTGTTGATTGTTGCTTGCCTGACCATCCTGCTAATAAACCTGCATTTGGATCCGCACCCCTGTTGTCAGTGTCACATTCCCATTGTTACAAAATAATTACAAATGAAATGAAGTTGACCAGACAAAACATGAAATATATTGTGTTCGTATTGTCTGCAATGAAATACAAGTCAAAATAAATTTGGAAATCACTACTTTCTATTTTTATTTGCGTTTTCCATACTGCCCAAACTGTTTCTGATTCAAGGTTGTAGAATTCTCATGATCTTGTCAGCATTTTTCAGCAGGTCAGAAAAAGGAATTGCATAACACTCAGGCAAGTATTTTAGTCCCAGAGACCTTTTGAAATATTAAAAAAGCCAAATGGTTTCGGTCAGCGTTTCATAGCCACAAAGTAGTGCGCTGTTGTTGGCTCTCAGATCTGTTGGAGTAGATGTACAGTGCGGACGTGAGACGCAGCAGAGTTGTTGATGTAAAGCATTTCTGCTGTAAGGTAATGGGGAAAAACTGCCTGTGGCGGCGATTGCACAATAGTGGAGTGTGTGTGAAAGAGCAGCGGTGATCTCACCTGCCCTGAGGCTCCTGCTCTGGGCATTGAGCACATTGTGTTTCCTGCAGGGCCACGTGTGTGCAGGACGGCCCTGATTCTCTTCTCTTTCCACAGCCCTGCGTCTGTAGTCGATCTGAGGAGCAGCCGGCAGACACACACAACACGTTAATCAATTACTTCCATTTAGCGGTGAGCGAGCGATGTTCACACGTCCATCAGAGAGAAATGGAAGTGAATGACAAGGTGAGACTGACTCGGCAGCAGCTAAGCTTTGGATCTTTTCCACATCATAAGCCTTGCAGTGTAGTAACTGCAATGACATGTTGTGATTTTATGCAGCATTTTAGTTAGAGCTATTTCTGCTTTACATTGACAGTCATAAATTTGTAGCATATGTTAGTTGTAAGCTGTTATTAAAGTTTTCCCCTCCATCCTTTTTTTAAGTCAGTATCAAGTCAATAATGTGGATTGACATATGGGCCAATAATCAGTTTGAGCTGAAAAGTCATTTTCTGCACTATCAGGATCAGCATTCAGCTGATTATCAGGACCCGTCAATCAAAAAAGGCGGGAAAATGCATTCGATTTGTGCTATCTGAAAAGAAAATGTCTCTTGTGTGGAACTGCTTTGAATTAAGTGATAATTTCTTCGAATAATGATTGTCGCTGTCTGCTAAAAAAGTAGTATTGTATGAAATCACCTATAGCACACTTTCAGAAAAGAAAATCACACATTTTCAGGTGATCTTTTGAGTAATGTAGGCTAAATGTAGTGCTAAATGAAAGTTTACAAACCTAATAAATATGTATTGTAGTTTACTCCACAACATATGTTTAAAATTCAGCAAAATTTTGAACAAAAAGGGAGCAAAGCATAAAACAAGCAGAAATTATAGTGGTAATATCAACAATGTTCATTTTAAGCATCAAGCCTCAACAAATGCATTTAATTTGCATTATCTTTGGCTTCTGAACATAATTCCCATCATGCTTTATATGCTATAGATGGGATTATGTTCCAGAAAGTAATATAGTATTTAAAAAATATATTTATAATCTTATCTGAATCTAGTTCAGTTTTAATATCTATCATAATTTGCTGCAAAATATGCGTCGTCTTTGTGTGCAGTGTGTAACAGCATCTTGAATCTCCGTCATATGGTGAACTTTTCATGGCACTATTTTGATGGCGGTTTAATGACAGGGTTTATGGTGTTTTAAAAGCAGTGCTTTAGGGGAACTCGGCCGCTGAGTTTATGATTTTGTCAGACTGCAGTTTGACCTGTAGGCTTTCATTCTCCTCAAACACACACTCACAAACTCTCGGAGGAGCTGGAAATGCCAGAGGAGGTCATGGTTGTGTTGCGTTTGTTCTGTGTGTACAAAGAAAGAGAGCGAGAGTGTCTTCTGTTGACATTGAAGCCAATCAGCATGCCAGGTTCGATAAGTCTGCATCGCTTCTCTACCTGGCATTGATATGCGTTTGGTATCGGGTGCCATCTAAATGTTCTGTAGCTTGCATTCCAATGCGGCTCCTGTGCGGTCGGAGGGAGATACGATCATTTTCACCCTCGCAAAAAGGAAAGCAAAATATTGACCGATAATTCAAACAGCTTTCCGTCCATCTGACATTCTCCTGCTTTAAAATCAACGCCACAGTAAAGGATGCTTATAGGAAACAGAAGTGAAGAAGAGGGGAAAATCAGGTTTTAAAGCACCCCTGTGCTAAAAAAAAGAAAACAGCAGAGAGACGTGACTGAGGATTTGAGGAGAGAAAAGAGAGATTCCTGGGGTAGTCCAGTGGAATAATTCATGGGGTATTGTTTAATAAATCAGGTAACCAGATCGAAGAATTTCTTTTTTACATTAGGCGAGCAGAATAAAAAGAATAAAGCCAAGCCAACTCACAATGCAGTGCTTTGATGACAGATAAAAGAGATTGCAGCTGATATCTTACAACTAGGGATGCACCAATGTTACTTTTATTTCTAGAAGGAGTCTGATACTTTCATTTTTGGTACATATTGGTATCAATGGTACATATTTAGTATGTATTGGTATTAATGCATCTCTATTTGCAACCTATTCAGACTTTTTTATGGCTAATTAATGCCCTATTTGCACTTGGTATAGCAATTTGTTTTTGTCAGTGTAATTTCAATAGCATTTTTATTTCTATAGCACTTTTACAATGTAGATTAGATAAACAAAGCAGCTTAACATAGAAGTTCTGAAACCGCTTCTGTCCAGTTTTTAGAGTTCAGTGTAGTTTAATTTTACTGCTGAAAGTCCAAACACTGAAGGGTAAATCACAAATGGATGATGCTGAATACTGGTGTAAGTGGGGTTTTACGGAAGTTGTCAAAAACACGTTTGATTGGCTTTCTTCTGTAGTGTACATATTTATGTGGCCGAATGCATTCAAACAGCCAGAAAATACTGCCTACCTACTGACCTTATACTTGATCATTATACGACGTGACTGGACAAGATATTCATACTTCAGTGAGCTGCACACAAACACATGGATTATAATAATAAAAAATATGTGATCAAGTGTAATTTGATTGTGTTCCAGTTTGCCGTGAGCAAAAAAAAAATTGTATCAGTATTTATTGACCATACACCATTGTCAATAATGATAAAAAAAGGTTGGTGTATGAAGTGCTATAGTTTTATTAAAACTTGGCTTCTGTGCGCACGCATTGGAAGGAATGCCAATAAGATTATAATGTACGTTAGTGTTATTTCCAATCGAGGCGCTCGACTTGCGCCCGGACATAGGGAGAGACGTAAACGCAAAAAAAAATGGTCGCCTAGTTACAGACAGACTTTTCACAAGCAAGTTTTGGTTTGTAAATAAAAAAAGATTGTAAGTAAGAGGATGCAAGGTTGTCACTAGAATGGCTTTTTGGTTTCTTTTCTTGTGCATCACAGCCACTAGCACCCCATCTAAAAGATTTCTTAGCATAGGGGTAATGTAGACATCCAACTTCACAATATGTAATCTTGCAATATGTATTTGAATAATAATGGTTAGTTCCTTTACTTGAAACCTCAGATTTGATTATCAAAATTTGTTTTGTTTGCAGAGTTTGAGGTTTACTGTATCATTATTATTGACACCTTAAAGTTTGCTTCGATTGTTTAGCATTTACACTTTACCACTGCACACACTTTGTTACATTAAAGCAAAACATTTTACACACTTTGTAAAATTAAAATAGTGGTTAAATGAAAAAATCATAATATTCCTAAGATTATTAACAAATATTCAATACTTATCGATACCAAATGATATGAAACATTATATCGTGATAATTTTTTTGCAATATCGCCCAGCTCTAGTTCTAGTATCCAAAACACCCGTTTAAGTATTCTGTATTTAACAGGATGACAACTGCCATGCTTGGCTCAAACATTGGCACCAAAAGCTGTCTTTCTCAGAGGGGCTGAGGTGTAAACGTCTGAGTTTATAGTGCTGTCTTTCACAGCTTTCATCGTTTTGCTGTGTAAATGGCTGGTAATGTCATTGTGCTTTAGGCACCAATAAACTATCATCTGTTTCGGCTACTTAAAGATAGCAGCACGTGCGTTCCCACAACCCTAGAGCGCCTCAGATCTTGGGAAAAATGTCAAGGGTAAACAAAAGCTAGCGTGTGATTGTGTGTTTTCTCTTTGTCCCTGGAGTTTTCTTTAAAAAATCACAGAGATGACGAGACTTGCTCGTTGGGCTATTTTTGGCTTTAATGTTTTTAGTGGCTGAGGCTTGACAAGGAAATGATATTACCAAGGCACAGTGCAAATATGGCACTTCAGCTGGCCATTGTCACCTCTAAAAGCTCTCAAGACAATCACTTTTAGTCAATCTCTAACATAGTGTTTTGCAAACAGATTGAGCCAGGTTGCAAGCGTGGACACTATGTGTTTGAGAATGACTATTTATCATGTGCTAATCAGGTTTTACCCTCTCTTCTGTGAAAGCCTCATATTGAAATATATATGCACAAGTTTATTTTACATAAAAAATATATAATTATTTATATATATATATATATATATATATATCTTGGGAAAAATGT
>CAIGQZ010033112.1:14873370-14910578 GCA_903798205.1 Danio tinwini
TATATATATATAATTATGTTAATAAATAAAGGTTTAAATGAGCATTTAATACAAACATTTTAGAGAAAATGTCAGACAGGTGGGCCTTCAAAAATTGATCGGTGAAAGAAGTGGGCCCTGAAGTGAAAAAGGTTGAGAACCCCTGATTTAAATGGTCATATAAATTCACCGTCTTGAGCATTAGACAGCTGCTAGATTTGAAAATGACTGTTCGTACATTTACTGCACTATCAACTATAAACGTTTTTTATATTGCACTGCTGAAATATCACTAGCATGACCACACCTTCAGTTAAATTAGTATGTTTTTGAATTCATACTCATGAAATCTGCAAAGAAAAGATTAGAGTTGAGAGAAACCAGAATGTTTGAGAGGAATACTAATCATCAACCACCTTAGAAAAGGATGAATATTCATATGAGCCGTTGAATATTTAATATGCAAGGTTAAATACTGTTACAACCCTCTGCTACTCCTCTGGGAAGTAAGACTGAACTTTCAGTCATCTCCCTGTGTGTTTAACTGGCTGTATTTTTTCCCCCACATATGCTACTAAACCTGCTTTTGCTTTGTGATAGTTAAGCTAGTCCAAACCCAAGTGAGGGGCTGTCAGTGCTGTTCTAGCTCTGTTTAACACCAGCCGTCTCTTCTGGAGTTAAATACAAGTGATCAAAAACTCCCTCTCTGGCATCACCACCCACACGCTCTCCCCTCATATTCAGCCCTCATTACCGCCATATAAATAACTAATGAAGGATCAATGAGAAGGGACATCACTGGAATGCTGGATGGGGCCCACTTAAATTTCCAGCTTTGTAATTCTCTCCCTCACTCCGTTACAGTTTCTCTTTTTTCTCTCTTTGGTCTTAATTGAAGGTCTCATAATGCAAATTGCCCATCATTTATGGATGGGTCATGATGGAGTTGACAACGTCTTCCTTCCATCCCTAAATCCCAGATCAAGCATTGCAAAGCCTTGCTTTGGATGATGCTTAGGTCATTCTATAAGTTTCCCAGGTGTGCTACCTGTCAGGTTGCCGGAGGGTTCGGCACTGTCTCCCATTGTTCCTCACCTTGGCATCTGTCTTCTCCGAGCCTCAGAAGTTTCTATTTGACTTTTCAACCGCGTACAGAGTAATTGGGTTTTAATTACCATCTTATATTCTGTTTTGATATTTAAATCAGCCTTGTCATCTGAGAGAAAAAGCAAGTTCGCTCCGTTGTTGCTTTGCCATATCGTAGATTACGCCACCTCAAAGTTAAGTCGCACACACAGGACCTGCAAGGCATTCACTGACAGGGTCTCGTAGACAAAGACCTGCTAATGGCATCCTCACTTATTCACAGTAAATACTAACTATCTCCCATCAAGCGCAATCTTCACCGTTTTTGCTTAAACAGCTGTGAAGATGTTTTGTGGAGGTGTTTCATTTTTGTCCTTTTCATCACCACCTTTTAAACTGAAGAAGGCTGATAAGACGAGGACATGCTAAAGCGCGTACACGTGCAAAGGTTTGTGGGACGTTTCAACAGATGTCTGAAGGATTTCCAAAGTGCACCGTAGCTCCTTGTGTAATGAGATTTTTGGGGATAAGTACTCATCTGTGCACTCTACAGAGAACATGCAGATGTGTAATCATCATTGGTTTGTGTGGTGCAGAGTCGCTTTGGCTCCTTCACACAGTCGTATTTACTAACAGGTGTGAGTCTGGAGTTGTGCTCTTTATGGAAACAGATGAGTAATGTTGTGCATCTTGAGGGCCTGATATACTCCAAAGTTGTTCTTCACTTAGGGTAAAAAAGAAGTCAAAAATACCAGAGCTGTGCTATTAGTGAACATCAAGACACTGTCAACATTTGCTGAAAGTGGCGTCTAGATGAATATGTGCACTGGAGATGCGTGGCTCTGCTCAATTCTGAATCCGCTGCTTCAAACAAATCATCCACCAATCAAAGCCACCCACCCGCAGAATTCATTTTCTCTGATATAGAAATCTGAGAGATCATCACATTAATTAGCTTGTTTTTAACATGACTTTATATCATTCAGATTCAGCGACGTTGGAGCTAATTTGTGCGTCTGTGATAAATATTATATAAACAAAAGATTGGCTTTTCTTCTGATTAGCCTATATTTTATAAATATAAAGAAAGGCTTTATTACTCCCTTCAGATTTTAATGGGAATATTGCTGCTGCCATCATTGCAACACACAAACTCTATGGTTGTTTCTTTATTAGAACACATTTCTTTAAATGCATATTTGATAAAGTTTAAAACACATTCATAAACTTAATGTTTGAATAAGTAATGATTGGCACATGACCCAACTGCAATAAAACAGTGTGTAATTAATTTATTTTTCATTGCTAGACCTCAAAACTCCACACAGATGTAACCTAGATTCACGCATCACTAATGTGTACTAACATTCAACAAAACTAATATCGTTTAAGAATGCATCTGATCAATGCAGTCTGAATATGTTTAAACTAGGTCAGCTTTATGGAACATATTACTTTTAAAAAGCAGATTCACAGTACTCTGTATGAAAATAGTGTACACTTCAGTTTTTAGTGCAATGCAGCTTTCCAGTGAGCTCATAAGCAACAGTGGCATTATGTGAACAAGTTATAGTTTAAAAGTCTTGTGAAGTGCTTTGAAATGGGCATTTTATTAGATTTTTGACATGGTCTCAACTGAAAATGAAGAGAGGGTGGGACGTACGGTAGCCCGTCCCCTTTTTTTAAAAAATGAGGCATTGGCATTTTGTTTTAGCACAGCTCTGCCAGTGGGAGTGGTTTAGCTCAAGCGCTTCAAATGAAAAGCAAACGAGAAGCATCTTGAAGGGGGTGGGGCATGTCAGACACTAGAGAGCATTTAATTGGTCAAGCTTTGATGAAAACCTGAAGTATGAGGTGACGTGAATAAAACCGTTGATCCATTTAAATGGAAGTGACAAACTGCAAGCTTTACATTGGTTTTATATCTCCTAAATGCCAATTTTGTCACTTTTTTTTGGAGCACACCAACATATACAATGCCTATAGAAAATCATCATACCCTGTGAAAATCAATACCTTTACTCATATTACGCCCCGCTTTCAAAAGACCTTTGGGGTGAAGTTGTAGAAAGGCACAGGTTAGGAGAAGACTACAAAAACTTTCTGGAAAAGTTATTCGGAATGTGAATTTCATTTCAGACTGTAAGATAAATAAAGTCATTATTTCAAAGGTATAATGATTTTCTATGGGCACTGTCGATGTCCTTAAAACTATCAGACTAAAACTAACATCAATTTTTTTTTCATGGTTCCTTTAAAGGGTTAAAATCTTTAAAAGAAATACTTTTTGGTAGTTAAAACCAGAACTGATGCTGGTCAAGAAAAAAATGTCAGTGAAATTGTGAAAATAAAATCTTCTTACAGAAATGTACAACTTAAAAATTGATACACATGGGGTTAAATGAAAATAGACATTTTATATGTTGATTTTTTTTTTTATAAACTATTTAAAGTGGAAATTTGTTTTAAAAATGTAAATCTAGAAGATTTCAGATGGTCAAATAAGGTGTCACTCTTGTTTTTAACTAAACTGTGTGTGAATACAATTGTATTTACAGTAGCTCTCCAATCAAGACTGACCATGTAGTAAAAGTAGCCAGTCCTGTTTGAATGATGTGTGTATATAAGAAACTGACGATATATAATACTAATATTACTTTACTCACACAATTCATTAATTCTTCATCATCACAGAGACAAGAAAATCATTACTTTTCATCTTATGTTACACAACCGCTAACAGATAGCAAACATTCACAGATGCTGGCAGAATGCAGTGATCTCTGAAGATTACTGTTCTCATTCCTCACCACATAATCTCAGATGATCAGAGTCCTGGATGCTAGTTTGGGAGATTTGTCGCAGTGTAACAGAGATCTTGGTTGAAGTTAATCTTACTGGCTCTTCAGACTGTTGTTTGTTTTGCATGCCGATGCCAGTGTGTCTTTGTGATGTCTAGAGTGAACGTCACACATCCTGAAGTTTGGCATTTTTACTTTCACAATCAAATATGATACATATCGTGCACATAAAGCTGTATAGGAAAAAATAAATGTCCTTAATAAATAGTTTTATTTGAGACTCTTAAGTAGTAAACTAAAGGACGGGGTTTTGTTTTGTTAAATGTGTGAAATAGATTGTATTTATTATTTTGGATGGACAGAAAATGTTATCGCAGCATTTTTTCCTCCTGCATTTTTTGTGCAGCTATTTGTAGACTGACATGATTTAAACGAGGTTTTCCTCCGGCGGTCTGTGGGTGTCATGGATTTCAGACTTACCTGGCTCTTAACACCATATACAAACCTAATGAACTGTGAATGGACTCTTTGCATGTCATTCAGACGTTCTCTTTCTGGCTAAATGGCTGATTTGTGGCCAGACTAAGCAGTAAAGTGGACAGGTATTGTGCAGTAGTGAAAAGTCAAGCTGCTTGAAACGAGTGCTGGATTAACTCACTAGACATAACAACACTACTTAACTTTTGAAATTTTTGTAGTGGCTATTTTTTTTTAAAGTTATGATTTAACACAGTAAAACATAAAATTGCATGGGAAACTCCTTGTAGAAGGTCCCCAGTTTTTTAAATAGCACTGAAATTGGATTTATTTCACCAAATTAATTTAGTATATTGAGTCATGTTTCGCATATTTATTTGTGTATATTTATCTATTAGATTTTCTTAGTGTAAACAGCCTTTAAATCTGTATGAAATCGATGAATGTGATATAAAATGTTATTTTTTATGTGCTGTGTGTGTGAATAAAGCACTTGAAATAGATGTTTTTAAATGTTAGAATATTTCACAATTGTATTATAAATAGTAACTGTATTTTGAAACTTATGGAAGTTAGAATGTGTATACAGCAGGGAAAATTTCCCCTGATGTTGGTAACAACCAAAGAAATCCATATATGCAAAGAAATCAAATCAAATTAGTTAACAAATGAAGTTATGCGTAATAAAATGAAATGACGCATGATGTATTGAACACATGAAGAAAGGGAGGTGTAGAAAGGCAGTGAAAACCCAGACAGCAGCTGAAATCTCTCAGCAACTCTCTGCTCTTCATCATTGTAAATTAATATCAGCTGCTTCAGTCCAACATCTACATTAGGATGATGAAGATGAAACCAGGGTGGACATTTCAGCTTGACAATGATCTAAAACACAGCCAAGGAAACTCTCAAATGCTTTCAGAGAAAGAACATCAAGCTGCAGAATGGTCCAGCCAGTCACCTGACTTGAATCCAATATAAAATACAAAATAAATATCAGATTTGATAGACGAGACTCACAGAAACATCAAGATTTTTACACCTTGTTGATGCCTGTGATAAACTCACACCTGATCAATGCATGTGTTCATTCTCCACATGAGAGGCATCTTTAAGCTGCCATCACCAAATAAGCCTTTTATATAAAGTAATAAATAAGTTTTAGTAGTTTAGTACTTTCTCCGTGTCATTTCGGGTTATTACACTTAACTAATTTTTCTGATTATTTTTGTTTTGTTTTTGTTTGTATTGTTTGGGTTTTTACCAAAATCTTGTTCAATTCCATGTCAGCAGCTCCTTTGGAAATATTATTACAAAAAACATGACATGTTCAATACTTATTTTCCCCGCTGTATATACAGTTGAAGTCAAAGTTATTAGCCCCCTTTGAATTATTTTTTTCCTTATTCCTTTTTAAATATTTCCCAAATTATGTTTAATGCAGCAAGGAAATCTTCACAGTATGTCTGATAATATTTTTTCTTCTGGAAAAAGTCTTATTTGTTTTATTTTGGCTAGAATAAAAGCAGTTTAAAATTATTAAGGTCAAAATTATTAGCCCCTTTAAGCTAACTATCATTATACAATAACTTGCCTAATTACCCTAACCTGCCTAGTTACCCTAATTAACCTAGTTAAGCGTTTAAATGTCACTTTAAGTTGTATAGAAGTGTCTTGAAAAATATCTAGTAAAATATTATTTACTGTCATCATAGTAAAGATAAAATAAATCATTATTAGAGATGAGTTATTAGAGATGAGTTATTAAAACTATTATGTTTAGATATGTGTTGAAAAAAATCTCTCCATTAAACAGAAATTGGGGTAAAAAATAAACGGGGCTAATAATTCAGGGGGGCTAATAATTCTGGCTTCAATTGTATATAATAATTATAATATTTTTTAATCTACAATATTTGTGATTTTACTTTATTTTTATATTTATGCAAATACTGTAGTTTATCATCATTTTGAATTCAAATGATTTTCCTTAATTAAATAAAAAATACTATAATTCTTAGTGTGTATGATATCAATGTCTTGTTTTGCTACTTTAATGTAGTTTTTTGCTGCTGTTGTTGATAAATATATTGAATAATTAAACCTGTAATCTGATTTATCTATATAATTTTGATATTTTCACTTTATATAATGAAGAACTTTAGTCTTTTACACATTAGATTTTTCAACCATTAGATTAGTGAGCCACTATTTAAAAACAGATTTGCTTTTTCTTCTCCCTAAACATACGTTTCTCTTTCTCTGAAGCCTTCTGTTTGGTTTTGTATAGATTGTGAATGTCTTTTCTCAGGGCAGTGTTGTGCACAGCTGCAGGCCTTTGCTTGAGGGAGGTGAGAAATGTCTGGCTGGATGTAATTGGTGTGACAGAGGCCTGCAGTCATTCTGTGCTTCTGCCTTTCCACTGGCTGTTAGCTTGCATTAAAGGCCCTGCAGTTCTTGCTGTAACCCAGAACATCTGAGAGGACAAGCAGACCTTTACCTGTTTCCTCCTCGCTTGGCCATTTAGACTGGTGACTTTACATGGACAGAATGCACATTTTGGTGGACTAAGTGGCTTAAAGATCTTGTGGTTAAAAATCAAACATGTTGAAAGGGTCTACTTTTAATTCAAAACCTATTAAGACAAGACACTGCTGGTGAATAGCTAAAAAACAAACAATCTAATATTTATCACCATAGTTCCATGCATAATTGATTGCATTAAACATTTTTCTGAATAAGCTTGGTTATAACATATGAACAATGCATTATTTAATTTGTTATGTGCTATTTTACATGCATTTGTGGTAGAACACAGAACATTTTTAACATATAAAAGCCAAATGTTTTTACAAAGGGGATTGGTAGGTATTAAATATTTACTCCAGCAAGATTGTTTTTTTTAATGTCATAATTTAAAACCTAATTTAGTACCAATCTCTTTAATGTTTTTGTGGCAACAGATACCTTTTTTTCATGTGACACCACAGCTCCGATGCTTTCAGCATATATCTTTTTTATATTATTTTTTTTTCGCTTTTCTTCAAGCATTGACAAACATCTTCTGATTCTAAAAGGTGTGGAAGAACATGTATTTTTTTGCAATTAATCAGCTTAATAATAATCATACAGTATTAGTTGATCTATGACTGGTCATGGGCGCCAACTAGGGCTTTGTGATAAAATCGGTATTGGTATTTATTGACTATACACCATTGTCAATAACAGTAAAAAATAAGTTTGGTATGAAGTTTTGGTATGAAGGCTATAGTTTTATTAAAATGTGGCTGCTGAGTGCGCGTGCCTTAGAAGAAATGCCATAAGCTTAGGGTGTAAGTTTGTCATTTCCGATGGAGGCACGCAATTCAAAATGAAAATGGTGAAGGAAACTATGCGCTTGTCACTTCAGGTCAGAATAACGACACACACGAAAATGAGTGCCGTGGCTAGCAGCAGTGAGGTGATTGTAAATAAAAAAGGATATAAGGATGTCACCAGAGTGGCTTTTTGGTTTGTTTTCTTGTGTATCCCAGCCACTAGCACCCCATTTGAAAGATTTCTTAGCATAGGGGGTAATATAGTCATTCAACTTCACAATTTGTAATGTTGCAATATGTGCTTGAATAATGATGGTTAGTTTCATTTTTTGAAATCTCAGTTTAAGGTTTACTGTATCATTATTATTCACACCTTAAAGTTTGCTTTGATTGTTCAGCATATACACTTTACTATTGCACACACTTTGTAACACTTTATTTATGAAGTTTAAGAGTTTCTATAACACTTGCTTATTTTATTATAGGAGATATTTTGTTTAAATATTTTTGTTTTTGACTATTAAAATGTTTTGCCTTAGTAATGTTATTAAATGAAAATAAAGTGGTTAAATAATAATAAAAAAATAATAATTTTCCTAAAATGGATCGTTAAAAAATCAATAATTATCGATACCGAATGATATGCAACATGATATCAGGATAATTTTTTGCAATATCGCTCAGCTCTAATGCCAACATATCATGCGCTTCAGTGAAAGATTAGAGTTGCTGGATTTACAAACATGTTAATTCATCAACATCTCCTAAAATACATGAAATTAAGTGGCTCTTTAACTGACAGAACAATAGATTAAATGTATTAGAAACCTAAACATTGTGTATATGATGTGAGTAAAACACATTTGTTTATATTTTAAAATATGCCTTTTCCATACACTGTAAAAAAAATGCTGGGTTCCACACAATTCCTTCATGTTGTCCCAACACAAATCATTTAAGTTAACTTCATTATTTTTACAAATTTAAGTAGATTGAACATAAAATGAAGTTGGCCATTAAAAAAATAAAACGTAAGAATTGTGTTGATTTAGAATTTAAAATAAGTAGTTGAAACAAGCAACAAAAATCATTTTAGAGTATAGAGATTGTATAGACCAGGGGTGCACTAACAGTTGTGGAAGGCTGGTGTTCTGCATATTTTAGTTCCAGCCCCAATTAAACATGCCTGAACCAGCTAATCAAGCTCTTTCTAGGTATACAAAAACTTACAGGCATGTGTGCTGAAGCAAGTTAGAGCTAAACTATGCAGGATACTGTCCCTCCAGGACTGAGTTTGGGCACCCCTGGTATAGACTTGTATATTTTACAAACCATAAATATTATGTTTTCATATTACTTATGTGTATTTATTTAACTAAAACTTAAAATTATGTTGTGCCAGCCTAAATTGATCATACTAGTGGTTAAAAATATGTTTTTCTTTCTTTACATTCGACAAAAAGAAAAAAAAAATCCTTTGGAAAATCAAAACACCTAAAATCCCATAATTGACAGGTCCAATGAATAAACAACGGTTTTCAACTACAGTGTCTTTGCCTTAAAGGCCTTGTGGTTAAAAATCGAACATATTGACACGGTCGCCTTTTAATTTTAAACCTTTTAAGCACAGGCTGTTCTCCAACGATTAGAAAATATCCACTGTTTGTTTGAATCTGAGCTTTTGTAAAAGACCAAGAAGCCGACAGAACAGCTGTATCTGTGGTAACCGCTAAAGGTAGCGCGTGTTATGTGTGCGTTCGCCGTTAATGATATTGCATTTATCTGTGTCTCTGCCCTTTTGCAAAGAACGATAACGAGCCATTTGAAAGGCCAGAGAGCTCGTACGCCCCTCACTCCCACACTCAGACGCCTGCTTCGTATACCAATGTTGCTTCCATCTCTGCCTTTCTGTCGGCATACTTGCTGCCTTTTTAAAACTCATTTTACATCTGCATACCTGTCTCTTACATCATCATGTCTCGTCTGAATAAATCCCTGTAGGGCTGGGCATGTGACAGTATGGTGTTGTAGAAATGGGTCTGCTGCTTAAGATTTTGCTATTTGGTTTATACTGCAGTATGTATATATTTATGTTTGGATGTTTAGCAGACATTTTTATATGTAGTAGATTCACATTATATAACAAATAAGGTTATACACCTAAACAAGCTAGCCACATTATTAAATAAATAAACAAACTCTGCTTATATTTGATTTTATTTTGTTTTATTTTTATCATTTATTTATTTTTATGTTATTTTATTTCATTATTTTTTTGTATTTTTTCTTTAATTATATATTTTTTCTTTATTGTTTTTATTTCAATGTAATTTAATTAAATTTAGTTTATTTTTTCATTTAATTTAAATTAATTTAATTTATTTTTTTTGTAAGGTTGTTTGTGTGTACTTGTTTTTATATCCCGGTGGGGAACCATGAAGACTTGTGTCACCTAAATTGAGGCCATCATGGGTTAACATACTTATAAAATGACACAAAATTACATCTATTAGAGTCTCCACTAAGATATAAGAAAAAGTGTGTGACTGCCTCTGTGTGTCTTTTGGATTGTCAATTTAAATACCAACCATACATTTTTATTTATTTTTTGGCTGCACAAAATTTAAAAAATCTTTTGATATTTAGTTTTCTGCAATTATTTATATATATAATGTGAATACAATTTCACCAGATGACTTGAATTGCTCGATTTGGAAAGAAATCATTCATTTACACTGATTAAGGTTGTTTTTCTAAGAGTGTGAATCATGTATAAAAATAATAAATGAATTGCAAGCAAAACAACTACAATAGAGCAAAGAAAAAAATTAAATAAACAGTGCTTTCTGGATTTCCAGACAGTCAAACCGTATAGAGGTACAGAAAGTAAATAACGCAATGTCTTCATTGTAATAATTCAATAAAATTATTCTTCATTTAAGTTACAAATGTATTTTTTGAGCTTGAATGCTTTTAAAGGTTCAAGACACCCTGAAGTACTTAAAAAAACAAAACAAAACAGATTTGTATGTGTTGAGTCATCAGTTAAGACAACGTTAGCACCTGTCAGCTTTAATTGTGTAATAATATTGAACTTTTGTCAGCTTATTTCATCTTTCAGGTTTAAAATAATTATTTGGGCGAGATCGAAATCTCGAAAGTGAAGGTATTAAAACGAAGGTATGTTTTGTTATGCCATAGTAGTTTGTTTATGTGTTGTTAGGAAATCTGTGTTTTTGAAGCTATTGAAGCTAGTAGAAGTCAATAGTTTATTTTAATTATGTAGCCTGACATGTTTACTGTTTCAAAATATAAAAATCTTTATATAAATGTAATCTATTGTGTTAAATAGAGAATTTTTTTTTTACTAAGACATTTAAAACAACATTATTTGACAGCAGTAACAGGGTTTCGGCAGGGTCTTAAAATGTTCTTAAATTTCAAAACCTAAGTTTTAGGCCTTAAAAAGTCTTCACTGACATTCACTTAAAGTTCACTGACATATTGTGTTGTAGGTCTTAAATTGTTTAAAACAGGTCTTAATTTTGCTTTGTCCAAGTAAAGCTTATCAATTTGGGCCGATATCCATCTAATGACCATTCAGACACATCACCAATCCATGCTGCTGTGTTCGCCATATGTTTAAAATTCTCCAGATTACCGACAGGGCTAATGGTTGGAATAGACAGGGCAAGAGAACTGCTGCACCTTTATCCACTGTGTCTGCATTCAGACCCGGGATTGAGAAGGAGAGAAGTCCTCCTTATTTATAGTGTTTATATAAACACGATCATCTTTATGACGATATAACAAATTGTGGCTATGTGTATATGAAATTACAAATAACAAATGTAGCAGGACATTAAATAACTGTTTACAAAGTTAAAATGCAAAGAAATAAACAGTAAAATCATGGTTCTCCTCAAGGTTTGTGTCTCATTTTGTGAGCCGACTGAAACAGTTGTTCGCTCCCCCCTTTTTTCCCCTGCTCTGCCAGCCACGCCCACTCCTCCCTCTGCTCTCAGTGCTCCACACCCATCTTGGAGCATTTTTTGAAAAAAAATTCTGAGGTAGACTTTTGGTAGAACTGAAAGAGAGGGGTTTCATGGCCCTTAAAACTCTCTTGAAATGCTTTTAAAAAGCATGCAAATGATAAAATGTTTTGATAAATGTTTTGATAAATGTTTTGAGTATGGTGTTGCAGACACACACATTACAATATCTATGCGGAAATAATATATCGTGTAGCTCTAGTTTGTTTTAATTTCCAATTTTGAAAAAAAAGCTTGAGAAATGAGGAAGAACTGAGACATTTTTCTTGTCCACTTGAATCTCTTCTACTTTTTTTTTCTTTTTTGGGACAAAATCCATCGAGTTTCTGCTCAATTGCACAGATTGTAATCTTATTCTGGCAGAAAGACCTGCTGGAAATGAAGTCATAGATCACACGGAGGGTAGCAGAGAGAGAGAGAGAGATGGAGAGGTGGATGGAGAGATTGAAGAGGGCAAGAAGGAATAATTGCGTGAAAGCGAACAGGGGGGCAGAGCGAAATAAATAAAAGCCTATATCCATCACCTGGCCGAATCCACGGCAAAGCGCCTACCTGTGTTACCTTGTTACGGGAGATGACATTCAGACACAGAGGATGTTCTCTCTTCACTGTCTGCCCACATTAACATTCTGATTCGGCGTTATATGCAGCACGAAGTCTCTCCTACAACCCCATTCAGTTTCACAGAGACGGCTCTGTCTTTGACTCTCTTTTTCTTTCATTCTCGCTCGTTCTCTCGCTCCATCTCTGCGCTTTTGGCAGTGTTCAGAGAGGAAGCCGGGAGGAAAAAGGGAGCGAGGAGACGGGGCTATCTCTGTTATGGAGAGCTCTTTAGTGTCTTTGTGCTCTGCATGTGTCCGGCCATACCCTCACATGTACCCGCTTGTGTTTGGACTAGCATAAAACTGCCCGTTCAGCCCTGGCAGCCGTTGCCATGGAGACAGAGCAGTGATGGACCTGGTGAGAGAGGCTGCAGGTAACACGGAGAGAGAGGAACAGAAGGAGAGATAGACTTAAAGCTAGAGGCAAGCATCAAAACGAGAGGTGACGAGAGCACAACTTAGCAGCTTCTTTCAGTCTGTCGACAGTTTGATGATGTCACAAAGGATGTCTTGAAGGAAATGGTGATTCGTAAATGCGATGAGTGCACTTTTTTTGTTAAACGCATTTGTCAATTTATTTAATGAACTCAAGCATTACCTTTGGTAGCACTTTATAATGGCTTTTATTCAAATGCACATACAATTTACATTACAATGCTGTTGATGTTCTTTCATATGAAATGCACTGATTTTGACATTTTTGATAGCAATAACTGATAACTCTTTATATTTGACAGCCAGAATATACAGTTGAAGTCAGAACTATTAGCCCCCCTTTTATTTTTATTTTTTTTTTATATTTCCCAAATGATGTTTAATAGAGCAAGGAAATTTTTACAGTATGTCTGATAATATATTTTTTCTTCTGGAGAAAGTCTTATTTGTTTTATTTCGGCTAGAAAAAAAACTGTTTGAATTTTTTTAAGGGCAAAATTATTAGCCCCTTTAAGCTATATTTTTTGATGGGCTACAGAACAAGCCATCATTATACAATAACTTGCCTAATTCCCTAACCTGCCTAGTTAACTTAATTAACCTAGTTAAGCCCTAAAATGTCACTTTAGGCTGTATAGAAGTGTCTTGAAAAATATCTAGTAAAATATTATTTACTGTCATCATGGCAAAGATAAAATAAGTCAGTTATTTAAAATGAGTTATTAAAACTATTACGTTTAGAAATGTGCTGAAAAATATCTTCTCTCCGTTAAACAGAAATTGGGGGAAAAAATAAACAAAGATTTGAGTCTTATTACAAAAGCAATTAATAGTTTGTATGCAAAAGACAGTTAACTCTTTTTAAATTAATTTATTTTGCGTTGAAAACATAATTTGCAATAAACATAATTTATGAAAAAAGTTTTCTGTTTCTGCAAATTAACTTTTCAAATACAGTCGATAATTGATTTTATTTGAAAGCCTTAATTGGATGAAGCAAGGAAACATCTAGGTCATTTTTTTTCACAAATTAGTTTACAAATAAAGCATCATAGCATGAAAGACCATCAAGACAGCAATATATAACTTTTATTGCCGGCAGTATGCAAACAAAAATAATGACCACTGTTGATCACTTTTAAATCAACTTTATACTGTCAATTAATTTTAAGCATATGTGCTGAATAATAAATTAATTTTAAATACTTTATCATCACAAAAGTAAAATTTTGGAATATAAAAAGTGTGCATTGCTTGATAAATTTCCTGAAAATATTCAGTAAACCGATATAGACACAACTTAAATCATTCAAACCTAGCTGTTGACCTTTTTTTCTTTTGAATGACCAGTTTTCTTTTTATTTTGTTGCAGAAATAAAAAATACCATCAGAAAAAGATTTCTAGGATGGCTTGCTGGTAAGTAAATAATAGCATTTACTTTTTATTTTGGGGTGAAATTCATCTTAATTGAATATGTAATCAGATATAATTGGTCTGATCTGTAAAAAAAATAGTTTAAAAGTTTGAATGATTAATAAATCCATATGAAACAGTCCCTTAAAAATGACGTTGCGTGTTCAGTTTTGCACTCAGGTGCGCTTTGCACTCACACTCGCATGGTTGCCCACTGAAGCTAAGCAGGGCTACTCCCGGTCAGTACCTGGCTGGGAGACCACATAGGAAAGCCTCAGTATATTGATGGGCACTCGATACTGCTCAGTGAACGTCGTCTTCCGGATTAAACCAAGGTCCTGACTCTGTGTGTTCATTAAAAATCTCAGGATGTCCTTCGAAAGTGTAGGGGTCCATAATGGCCTCCTAACCATCCCCATGTCATAATTGGCTTCATCACTCTGTCTCGTCTCCATCAATAAGCTGGTGTGTGGTGTGTGGTCTGGCGCAATAGGGCTGCCGTCGCGTCATTCAGGTGGATGCTGCACACTGGTGGGGGATGAGGAGATTCCCCTCATTGTGTAAAGTGCTTTGACTGTCCAGAAAAGTGCTATATAAATGTTAGAAATTATTATTATTATTATTATTATTATTATTATTATTATTACACTGCAAGCACACCGCGTCTGAGCCCCAGGGACAGTTTAGATAGCCTAGTGTGAGTACACCCTAAGCTATAGTAGCCATGACAATTTAGGCTGTTTTGGTTCATTACACTTTAATGATGCAGTAATTATATTCTATTTACATATATTCTTTTGACAGATGCTTTTATCCGAATGTCTTACAGCGCATTCAAGGTATACATCTAATCAGTTTGTGTGTTCCCTGGGAATCAAGCCCATGACCTTGGCATAGTTAGTGTCATGCTGAGCCTCAGTGTTCAGCATTTAAAACCCAGATCGTGTGAAATGGGTTTGTTAAGTGTGCAGTATTTTTTCCTTGTTCTCTCCTGTTTCCTCTGTGCAGTTGAGCAGCTGTGCATTTCCATCTGCAGGTGCCGTTTTCTGCACTGTGGTGTGCGTGGGGTTAATAGACCTTTGTGTACCCAGACATGCAGGAAGATGATCAACCGATGCTAATCTGGAAGCTAATGAATAAAATCACCCACGGTGGGCTCGAGTATTAAAGTCAGTATGAAACGGAAAATTGTAATTATCTTGACTTCCCTATTGTGACGTGGTTTATCTGAATGAAACTACTTTTGAAGAGAAAACAAAACAAGAGTAGGACTTGAGTTTGTGATTTGGGAATTAAGCCACTTTCCACTGTGCCATACGGTTAGGCAGAGCTCAGCTCATTTCTGTTCAGTTTTGTTCAGCTCAGTGGTTTGCATTTCCACTGCAGCTTAGTATTTCTTAAAGTGATTGGGATCATCACTATAGCTGTGCTGCTTCTACTATCACGGCATCAATGTAAACGCAACATAAGCATACGTGTGACCAAAACACAGATGCAATGGATGCTACAGATTGAATTGTGTTATTAAGCAGTGGCTGCTGCGGACTAGTGATATTTTATAAACAAAGTTCGGGAGGAGCATGCAGCATTCTATTACAGCATTAATCAGCATCTAATCAGCATTAGACCACACCCTCATAAATACAAAGCCTACCTCCATTATCTCACGACTTTAGCATCCCTCCACCACCCCAACACCTCACCAATATCTACCTGGGGCAATGGTCTCAAACTCAGTTCCTGAAGGGCCACAGCTCTGGATAGTTTAGCTTCAACCACCTTCAACTTACACCTTCTTAATAGTCCATAGTAGTCTTGAACACCTTGATTAGGGTTGGAACAAAACTGGGCAGAGATGCGGCCCTCCAAGAATTGAGTTTGAGACCTATGACCTAGGGGGAATGTTCTGGGGCCGGGTTAGACACTTTACTTGGACCCCAGCATCTCTCTTTTTTCCTGCAAGGGGAATAACATGAGTTAAGGTGTCTTTTCCAAGCTGAGAGCCCTCTCCCTGGACAGCACGCCAAATATGCTTTGATTCTTACAAACATCTGTAATTCATGAATTTGAATATAGTGGTTTGGTGTCTCATGTCGTAAATCCAATGTCGCTGGTACTGTAGTGGCTATTCTCTCGGACCAAATGGCAATCAAAGTTTGTATACATCATTTTTTGGTAACATTACTGCTCGCTTGGACCCTCACTCAGTACTAACCAAAATGCCAGGTACTAGTTACAGACGGCATTGAAAAAAAGCTCCTAAAATTGAGACATACCAAACTGAAACATGTCATACATGCAGTGTAAAAGCACCTTTTAATTGTTGGCTAGTTGCTGTGACATCTATCGTAACCCATGCCGATGGACAAGTATCAAAATGTCTGATTTTTCAGTTCCATGAAAGTTACATCCATAAAAAAATTGGAAGTTTTTCTTTTCTGCAACATCACTCACACATCAGTTTCAAGACTTTCTTTTAAAGCAGGAGAACTGTAGCCTTGTCTGAAACTGTTCCCTATCCACTTAATAGAGCATCATATTGTGTTTGAATTCTTAGTGAACGATTTCCTTCACATTTGTTTACGGCGCTTTAACTCCCAATTCAGTTTAATATTTCAATGAATAAATGTTGAAATGGTGTTTCTACAAACCCAACATGCAGCTTAGGCACCAAAAACTTGGTGAATTCATAGGTTATGGCAGGAGTACCTCTGGAGTCTGCTTGAAGACAACTTGAAAGACCTGGAAATAATGTTTAATGGATTTTGATGGTCTGCTCTCAGGCTCATGCTAATAAAGTCGTCTGATGACAGCTTGAGATCTTGAAGTTATTCATCTCACAGTTCAATGTAAATTCAGATCTGTTCGAGAACTGTTTGTTCATTTATAAATCAAGTTTGAGTCCTGTTCAACAGGTTCAGTGCCAGCAAATCAATGCTTTTAATGTAAAGTGTTACTTTGTTCTGTTTTCCTTTTAGGGACCACAGAAGAATAGATATTTCTTGAGTGAAAAAGTTAACAGGGTTCAAGTTTTGAAAATAGGTCATTCTTTGAACAACGGTAAATGGTAACAAAATTCATTGGTGAACTATTGCTTTTAAACAGCTGGCTATGCAGTGTCTTTTAATTCGGCTGAACAATAGCCGA
Organism: Danio tinwini; assembly: GCA_903798205.1. Classification (NCBI taxonomy): domain Eukaryota; kingdom Metazoa; phylum Chordata; class Actinopteri; order Cypriniformes; family Danionidae; genus Danio; species Danio tinwini. Next base: position 14,890,681 of record CAIGQZ010033112.1, read on the forward strand.
GGAACTTTTTGGTGCCAGAAAAAGTGGAGCTTTGACACCGTGACAGATAACTATCAGAAACTAGGACAGTTCTCAGAGGGACAGAAGGGGACATGACAGCAGGGACAGGGACTCCTGATGAGGACCCCTCACCTCGGAGTTTGATTTCAGCCCCACACACACACTAATAGACCTCCATTCCTTGAAGTGTCCTTCACTCTGAGGAGGTGCTGTTAGACAGTGACCTGTTTGACGGCAGAACAAAGACTCTCTCTTTTCTTTTCAGTCTGTCTTGTATTCAGTGTCCCAAAGATTAAAGACGTTAATTTCATTCCCTGCGCCTCAAATTCTTGTTCTTAGACAATCGCTTTTGCACCAGTTGCTTTTCTTAGCGACGACTTTCAGACCAGACTCATTGATCGTCCCGTTTTCACGTCAGTCTCTCCCCGCTAGTCGTCTTCGTCAGCCCAGTCTAACAAACCTCCTCGGGGGGGGGGGGGGGGGGGGGGGGTTGCTTGCAGGAAGCATCACCGGGTGGGAAGGAGCATTCATTAAATGCATCCATCCATCCTTCCATTTCTCTCTTCCTCCACCTGTTCTCCCTAGGAAGCGCTAAGGTTAATTAGCACATTCGATTACATAGACGCCTTCACCATTTGCCCTCATTTTCAATCTCCCTCTTTCCCTCTCTACTCCTTCACATCATTCTGACACTGTTGAAACCTGCTGTATGGGCCAGTTTACCAGACTTGTTCTAATTGCTTCAAATGGCGATTAGCCATTAGTACTTTAGGGTCTTGATAAATAGACTAATCCTTGAATTATACCTTAAACCCAACATCATGACTCTATGAATAAGGTTGACGAAATCCAAGTGGAAGCTGCTTCTAGCTGCAGCTGCTATTTAGTCTAGCGTCAAGCCTTATTAGCATGCCTGACCACGTGCAGCTGTTTGTTTACTGTGATTTAAATAAAGATAACTGGTAAAACAAGCTCTCTGTGAGCTGTTTTGTCTGAGAACCCTGTGAGACTTTCACCAAGCTGCCACAGAAACACGCTTTGACATGCCGCATGTGCTTGTTGTTTTTCCTGTGAAAGCTCACAACACATGCTAAAGCTGTGGTGCTAGCATGCGTGTGCTTCTTTCTGGTATGTGTTCGAAAATGATGAGCATTTGTGATATCTCAGATCTGTCGAGCTTCTGCACCTCACCTTATGACGCACATTCAATCACTCATGAAGGTTAATGTCAGAGGACATTGTAAAATGCTTTTGCGTAGGTTTCTAAGGGTGTGTTAATTTGCAGTCTGTTGTTGAGCCTGTCTTAGAGAATTATGCTATGTTTTATGCTAATCTTCTAGGCTTGTTTGCTCAGGTTATCATATTATTGGTTCTGGTTAACCTGTTGAACCAGTTAAGGGATGTTCTTAAATTTGTCAAATGTTGAGATAACTTGATTGCAAACAAACCTAAAATAGTTCACACACATTCCCTTTAATGAGTTTTTAGGCTTTTTGATTCATTAAGTATTTGACTCATTAGAGTCATTTGTTTTGTAATGATTCATTTTGAATGGATTCAGACTGTATTGTCTATCTCACAGGTGTCAAATCCAGTTCCTGGGGGGCTGCAGCTCTGCACAGTTTAGCTTTAACCCCAATTAAACACACCTGATCAAACTAATTGAATCCTTCCGGCTTGTTTGAAACCTACAGGTAAGTGTGTTAAAGCCAGGTAGAATCTAAACTGTGCAGAGCTGCAGCTCTCCACGATCTGGATTTGACGTCTGTGGTCTACGTTTTAGAAATCTGACAGCAATAGCTGAGTTTGTTTTTGATTCAGAATCTGGCATTAGGGTTGGGTCAATAAATGATGCCATCATCCATTGCCGATGGCTGATAGACATCATAATGCTGAGCCAGCATCGCAATCCTTCGCCCTGCCCTTGTCGCAGCAGCACCCGCTCGTAAAAAATACTAATATGTCTTAGTTTAAAAAATGCCATTTTAGAACAAAAACGATCCATGTCATTCATCTATCATTTCTGAAAAGCCCTCCTTCCACACTATACCACTGAAAACACACATCACGTGACCACATACACGCAAATACACACACACAGACACTCTGTCATGCGCTGCAGTGAAGGCTATGCGCCCATCTGACTCTGAGCTCCAGCAGTCACCCAAAAGAGCAGTGCACGTCGGACAGTTTATCAAGGAAGTACTAGGTAACATGTCACATCGCTAGTACATGGCTTCAATCTTTCGCTTTCACCCTTGTAGTTAGTAATTTTAGCGAAAACCTCAGATACTGTTGATTAGTTCCTGTTGGTTGTGCACCTTTTTTACCAACCAAGTTAGTCGACATCATTATAATGACACAGATCACTCTGCCTATTTATGCCAGAGTCCTGTGGAAAGTGATTGACAGGTGGTAATTTGTGTAACTTATCTTTATTTTTTTTTTATTTGGTTATGGGTAAAACAAAGACCATGCAGGTCAGGTAGTTGAAACGGCAGGCTACAAATAATTTTTTTCATTATGAATGAATTAATTAATTTACAGCCGCCTACGATGATGATGACATCGTCCATCGCGATGTTTCACATTAGACATCGTACGATGTCAAATTGGTCGACATCACCCAACCCTACTCATGATAGCCATTTGTTTAGGGACTCTATCTACTGAGTCTACAAAGCTTGTGCTGTATGGTTTCACGTTTTCTGGCTTTCTTAATTCACTAAATAATTATTTTGTAAAGAACGATTCATTTGGGAATCAAGCTACACTGGGTGCACTATTTTATTATGAAGCAGTTTGAAAGTTCAAGAACAAGAGTCACTTATTAAACCAATTCAAACTATGGTTCATGTGCTGTATATTTGCGATTGTCCCTCTGCCTTTTCAGACTAAACTAAAAGTTGGATCAGATTGGTTCAGAAAACTTGTTTCTAAACAGCCCACAGTGTTTGGTGGCTCAGAAATCATGCCTGATGTGCCAACGTTGACGTCTTCAGCCTATTCTCAGTCCAACATCCCTGCAGCTCTTCAGCAACAAAAGATGCCTCACAGCTGTACACAATGTCCCCGCTTCAATCTTCACACATCTTTTATAAAACTTCCTGCTGTTAGGCACGCACACACACAGATCCTCTCCTTCCACACGACAGAGGTGAACCCATCCGGGACAGAGCCTGTTCATTATAACCTTATATGCAGCCCATAATCCTCTATTTTGTTACAGCTGCATAATACAATGCAAGTAGCCCAGTGTGATGTGCATCCGCAGTTAAGCTCCTCTGGATACGATCTGTCCCTCCCAGCCACCAAACCAGTCTATGCGGGACAGTAAATAACGGCAAGGTTAAACACCTCTTGCTCTTCTCCTCACAGTGAAAAGAGAGAGAGTTTTTCGGAGGAAGGCTGGAGATGAGCCTTGGCGTGAATGAGGATGGATGGTGAGATGAGAGATGGGAATGATAAATCGTGTGCTTTGGAAGTGCCTCTCCTTTATGTAAAAGAGGTGCTTTCAGACCTGACACAGCCATAAATCAGACATGGACTTCTCTCTCTAATTTCATTACAATGGCAGGCAGAGAAGCGCACAAACACACACTTTTTTCCTCTCACACTCATTGCGGGTTAAGCTGTCGGGGGTCTGTGTTTTGGCCACTGGGGGTTCAGTAATGTTCACCTGATGGGTTTGTTTATCTCCTTCATATTCTTTTAACTGCGGTGCTTCATCTGTCGCATGTCTTTTCGCCCAGAGAGTTTGAAGTGCAAGATGAAGTAAAGATCTTTCTCATCTGGAGTTTAAAGGGTACCTAGTTTACCCCTTTTTCAAGATTTAAGATTAGTCTTTTGTGTCTCTAGAAAGTGTCTGTTAAGTTTCAGCTCAAAACACCCATCAGATAATTTATAATACCTTTCAGAATATTAAAAATTTCTGCTCTGAACACAATGTAGCTGTTTTTGTAATCACGTTGCAGTAGGTCTCAAAATGGCAGGGATTTAGATCCTTTTTTAAAGTCAGAAAAAAAAATTTATTGTCTTTAAATCACCCCAATATAATTGTGGACACAATATTCATACACACAGTTCTGTCCAAACAGCTTGAAAAAGATGATCTTCATCATAGATGCCCTTTTAAGTGGTAATTTAAAGCAGATTTTGCACATCTTTAGAAGAAAGGGAGTGTTGATCATGGAATAATGCATAAAAAAGCTTAATGAAGTTATTATTATAAAAAATTTTATTATGTATGGTGTTTCTCTCATTTATTACATTTGCCATCATCCACTGTTAATTTATTATCGACTATTTTTATTTTTATTAAAAGTTTAAATTTGTTTTGTTATTGTATTTCCTTTTAATTTTTAGCTGCTTTTATTTATATATTAACTTCATTCGTGACATTTCAAATAATGTCATTTGTTTGGCCAATTATTCAGTGTTTTAATGTCATCCATTTATCAAAATTATTGTAATATAGCCTAGACATTTAATATTGGTGCTCTGTTAAACGAAGGTGAAATGCTGCTTTATTTTGTGTGTTGTTTATCAAAACTACATTCAGTCATTCATTCACTCAATCATTTTCTTTTAGGTTAGTCACTTTTTTTGGCAGGTGTTGCCACAGCGGGATGAACCGCCAACTATTCAAGCATATGTTTTACTCAGCGAATGCCCTTCCAGCTGCAACCCAGTACTGGGAAACACCCATACACTCACTCATTCAAACACGTACATACACTATGGCCAATTTAGTTCATTCAATTCACCTATAGCGCATGTCTTTTGGACTGTTGGGGTAACCAGAGCACCCGGAGGAAACCCACGCCAACACTGGGAGAACATGCAAACTCCACACAGAAATGCCAACTGGCTTAGTTGGGACTCAAACCAGTGACCTTCTTCCTGTGAGGTGACAGTGCTAACCACTGAGCCACCCAAAATAACCACATTTATTTATTTTTTTCTATCATTCTCTCTCATTACCTGTCATTTCAAAATTATAAGAACACTTCTCTTCAGACAAACCACTTAATCTGAAGTGTCATGCAAAAGTTGAAAAACTTGAAACCATACAAACACCACTGATACAACAACACCAGCCCATGCTGTCCATTTATTCCACAGTGCATTTTGGGTATGAGCCTAGGTGTGGTTGGACAACCTATACTTTTAAAGCAGGTTTGGGGAGATTTTAAGACACAAGGCGTGTGCGTGTTTACTTGCGTGCGAGTTGTGTTTGTCTTTCTCGTTCTCCGTCTGTAGCCTGAGTAAGTGACTGTCTGTCCTCCATCAGGTGGGAGATGCTGGTGTACGTGTGTCCTCTCAGTAGGAGGTGCTGAGGGCTCCAGCTGTTTTGGCAGATAAGCTGTTGCCGACGAGCTCCTGGCTTCCCACCGCGCATCGGCGGAACAGAGCAACTACAGTCATCACACACACACTCTCGCAGTTAGCCAAGAACACACTTCCAGCAAGCCGACACACCATATCACGTTCAAACCGTCCGTCCACCTGCTCTAAAAACTGTCCACACAGCACAACGTGCACGATTCGACCCCTTACACCCCTGTTGCTATTGGTTACCTAATTACCTCTCAGTTCTTGCACACCAGATTGTACAGAACATAAACAACAGTTCAACAGAAACTGGCTCGCAGCTTTCCGACAGTAGCAAAACGCACGCGCTCAATTCTGCGACAATAATGATTGGTACACAAATATCCCTGCGGTCCTGACGATAATTACATTACATTAATGAAGCCTGGCTTTTCCCTCGCTTTTCTGTTGTTTTCCTAGCTGATACAGTGTGTGATGAGTCAGGCTGCCGTGTTTAGCAAATGGTGAAAATCTCTCCCAACCTGTCCGTCCATCAGGGCGTTGCACAACTGTCAGCCTTTAACTTGGTAATCACTGGCTGAATCAGCTGAGAATGTTTCTGCCAGATAACACTGACCAAGCATCGCTGTCAGCTCAGGTAAAGAGAGTCTGTGAAGCGTGTCCACGAGGACGACGCATGATGGTCTTCTTCCAGCTTATGAAACCTTCGGTGCAAGTGAATTACATTTCGGATGTGCCCTTAAACCAGCTTTGCAGTCACAGTGGGATTGAGCCTTTCACTGCAGATTGACAGAATTCAGCAATGGTAAGAGTTGGTGTGTTTTCTGACGGTGAAACTGAGGGAATTTTAGTAGGGGGTATCTATTCATCATTGCTACAGTATGTGATAGTGGTGTAATTTACATTGGATACCGTTGATGGTTGTTTGGCAGACATGCTGATTCAGATGTGTACTTGACTAGTGGTGAATAATTAAGGAACTATTTAATAACACTTTATAGTCACTTTCGTCAATGAGTCATTAACAAACAAGTGTATTTGGAACTTATATTCAGTTGGTTTGGAATGTCATTAAACGTTGATTATATTCTTAGTTGTGTATATTTTAAAAGTATGTCAACTGTGATGGGAATTTTACTGTTGTGCTAAGTAGAGTTATTATTGTTAAAACTGAAAGTAAAACAAAATAATCATAAATAAATAATTCAAATATCACGTCAAATAAAGTAAATACAAAAAATATGTTTCAAGTTTTTGAATGACAAAAAAATAGACAAACACAGCAAATTTACTGATATATAAATCAAATGTACGCACATTTTTAAAATATAAAATCAATTTAAATGTTTAAATATTCCACTAAAAATCCATGCATATATATGTGTGTGGTTTCCTTGACCGTTTACAATGGGCTTTGCACTTGCGCTCCCCTGGCATCTCTCGTAACTAGGACTTTTTCTAAGAGAATGACAAACCATTGCTGCAGCTCCAATGCAAGTTTATAGAGAAAAGTAAAAAACACTGCAGTGTTTGGGAGCGCTGTGTTTGTCTGAGCTAATTAGTCTGCTGTTATTACTGAAATGTGTATATTCAATACAAAGTGTGAAGCAAGTTCTACTTGCATGAATAGTGGTGCGCTCGCTTTATTTGGAAAAGTTCAGATATTTTTAACTTGGTGTAGCTGGAAAATGCTAGTGTGTCGCGTTTGTGCCAATTGCACAACATGTGCGCGTTGCTTCTATGTGCACGTTGTGCAAGTTGCGCGTCTCCATTGAAAATGACAAACTTACACCCTAAGCTTATTGCCATTGCTTCCAAGGCACGTTCAGATCAGATTCAGGAGTACTATAAATATCTGTAAAATACAGTAAAATATATGCCCCAAAATTCAGGTAAATGCCATTGCTTCGATTTGCTTTCGTTTGAACTAGATGTTTTTGACATGGATTTAGTGATCACCAACAGTTTGTTTTATTTTTAGATTCATTTGCGGTTGGGCAGACCGGCAGGATCCAGAATTGCAAAAAGTTTGCCAGACTGAAAAAAGATCTTGTTAGTCTGACACAAAGCACAGAGATGTTGTTGTGTCACAGTTAGTCCATAAGCATAGCAAACCAAGCTAACTTCAAATCTCAAAAACAAGCTACCACATGTAATTACAAATATAGAAATTTTTAAACATGATCTCGTCCCAAATGTGATCAAATCTCTCTGTTTGCTGAATTTTCAGGATGTTGTGTTCCAGGACTGGATTTAAAAGATTAAGCAAGGTTGTCAGTGTCTTCTGTGTAGGCATAGCACATCTTAACTGATTTAGCTGTGTTCATAGGCTTGTGTGTACAAATCTGCTGGAACAGAGATGTGTTTTTTCTTCAAATGGAGAAAAGCACAACTCCTCGTCTTGGTCTTCAATCGCTCAGACCCAGCAGCTGGTGACTGCCTCCATTCATTCAGTTCATGTTTACATAGCTCACCTAATAAAAGAGCCCCTTACATGCCACGTTTTTGGAAGTAATCTGACTCTTTAGGATTCCTACTTCTCTGAATAGCAGTTGTTTGTTTGAAGAGGCCAATCATAACTGACCTAATGAAGAGATTATGGCCCGTAAAGACCAAGAAGAAGGTTGGAAATCATCTTTTCTTTAGAGGGAAAATTGAAATGCATTAGTGTAACATGAAAGGAGCCGAGACCCTCCCTCTCCTTTTCTAGCGCTCTTTCTGCATTGATCTGTTTTAGTGGATTTTTGGTGGCATTTGCTCATTGCTTTCCTATTTCAGAGTTTATTGGATGACTACCACCATGCGTGTTTCGTAATTTAAGAAAACGCCAAAGCCTTGAGAAGCTGACCACACTAAGCTTTTTTTTTTCTAGTCAACGATCAACGTTCCTACAGCTCTCTGACCCATATTTCGACAATGGTTCTTTGCTGCCAAGTGCTCAATTTAAAGTTGATTCGATTTAGAAAAAGAATTTGAGAAGCAGTCAGGTCCTTGTGTGCAGAAGTATTTGTTTTCTGGGTGAAAGGTCGTTTTATGGAGGCCTGTGTGCGAATGGAGAGATAGCTAATCCTGGAATATCCTTTATGAACCGGTACCATTTTTTTCCCCTCTAAGCAGCTGTTTTTAGTGAACGGTTTTCACTGTAAATCTACTCAGCTGTCGTCAAAGAGAGTGAAAAATACCTGAGCTAATCTAAACTCCAGCAGCAGGACGGTGAAATCCCTCAGAGCTCTCTGGTCAATACGCAGCACATTCTGCAGAGCAAAGCAGCTAATTTAACCCACATCTATTCTAGAGCCAGTACAGCAGGATCTTTTTGTCCTAGAACAGTGGCCCAAAAATGGACACTTAAGCCACACTCAACATCATTTATTTGGTTCAGTGTTTTCAGTCTGCTTACAGCCCCATTCTCTTGCAAAAATATTGTGCTCCCCTGAGAAAATTTGCACACTTTTTTGCTGATAAAGTTATATTTAACCCTTTTCCACCTATGCAGTTTCATCGCTGTTTCGGAAATGGATTCTTTTTTCAAATCGGTTCTTTGTCTTTCAACATCCAAAGCACTGGTTCTGAACCAGAAAAAGTGTTTTTTTAAGTAGCACCAAATTATTGCTCAGCTATAAAGTTGGAACTACTTTTGTCAGGGGCTGAGGAAAGGGTTATCGTGACCAACAAGTTGAACAGAAACTCTTTTGAGCTCCATTTTTTAAATAGCAGTGGAACACAATGCCATCAATGTGTTATTACCGCTTGTTATTTCAGGCTATTCAAAATAAGGCATGCTGCTATTATTATTTGTAATGCGAATTGAGGCGATTGAAAAAACATGTTATTCTCACATGTAATATCTGTCTATACTGTATATACTATGCCATGCTGCACAAAAATGGTATTATCATTGGTAATCTCCATCTATGCATATTATGGCATGTTACATTGTTCTTAGAAATTACACAACACATTATTCTTGCTTGTAATTAGTAGTTTATATACAAACTATACAAACAAAAGGTCCCTCAAGATACTTGAGCACTGAAATATTTTTTCTGCCACCTCACACTATTTCCATAACAGTGAACATAAATATTCACAAAAAAAAGTGGTTTAAAAAAACATAAAGCCCCATATAATGTTAGTAGAAATGACATTTTTCATAGTTGTTTTAACTCTTTTTTGCAATGTGTAAATCAAAATCTGAGTAAAAGAAAATTTATTTAAACTTGCCAGCAAGTTACAAGTACCATACATATATGATGGACTATACAAATTAATAATACAGTGCTCAGCATATATAAGTACACCCCTCACAAATCTATCTTTTTAATTCACATTTTTTATTGTAATTGTATATATGTTCATATACATTCGATTAGTCAGTACTGAAGCCAAATCTAGCAAAATAACTTACAATAATGGTTCAAAAATTAGTACACCCAAATTTATATGTTTATATAATATAACACAATAAAAAAAAGAGGAAAAACCAAGAGAAGCAATAAAATGCTAATATTTAGTTGAAATTTTGTAAGTTGTATTTTTAATTTTTGCAAAATTTTGCTTGAATTTAAATTTATCTTTCAATTTCTAAATATGTTTGGTGACTCAAATATTATTTTAATAAATATATCTGTTTAATAAATCTGTTTTGTTTAAATGCACCAAACTACATTGCTTATATTCAATGAGAAATGGATGAAAATATTCATTTTCAAAATGAAGTGTGCTCAATTATGCTCAGCACTGTACATACATAAATGGTGGGCCATATAAATTAATGAAATCTATACATAAATTCACACATTGCTTGAAAGTCATTTAAAAAATGAGTCGGGTATGTGATTTAAGTGCTCAGAAGTATCTGTGCCACTTTGCAGTATATTTTTCAGCTTTTGTTGATATCAGAAATGCATAAAAGCTTTCAGACCCTGAGCAGAAAAAAGGAGAGGATTCCGAATCTAAAGCCTTTAGTTCAGATGTTTAGAGAGTGAAAGGGAATGAAATGGGTTGTTCTTTTATATTCTCTCAAACCCATAGAAGATTAACCTGATTTCCCACAAAAGTGGGAAAGTTTGCAGTCGGATCAGATCATATTTTGCAGCCAAGTAGCACGCAGCATTCTCTTGCGTCTTATAAAAGGAGCTCCTACCGCTTTTTTTTAATATGTTGGCTGAATTGCTGAACATTACCACTAGACATTTTCGTGTCATGTTGCAGGAATCAGTCCAACAGTGCGTAATGGTATATAGTGTGGATGTTCAGAATGTGTGTTCCAGATTAACTATTTTAAAGTACATTGTCTGTATTCAAAAAACCAAAGTCTGGAAGCAGAACTGGGAGTGCTGACATGTCTGTCCTTGTTTAAAGGTGTCCAACGATGGACTCTTAATCCAGGATTACTCGTGTGGATGTTGTAGATGGTGCTGATAAGATGGGAACTATCACTCTTTCTGTAGAATGGCTTAAGAATGTTTCTCTGGCACACTAGGATAAGATTTGAAGATTTTGGATTCTAGAAAGGCTCAACAAGTAGTACAAACAAACACAAAGAAAGCTGTCTGCTGATTTCGTAACAAATCCCAACTCGCATCGTCTCACTTCTTATTGCTGCCTTTGGGCTTTAGCTCAGGGACCTTTTCTGTTCTACAAAGCATAACAATTGAATTCATCGTTTTGAAGATGAGTGAAAATTGCAATTTAAATATCACTGTTTCTTCATCCGTCCCTCTGTGAGTGTGACTGCTGTGTGTTTTTTAGATTTCACATCCATGCTGATCAAAGCCAGAAGTGTACAATCTAGTTCAGATTTTGTCAGAAAAGCTGTGCAGTATATTATACTTTAATATATTATAATATGCTATATATGTGCTGTATATCCCTGAAGTTCATTACAATGCTTTTTTTTCCCAATGTATATGAATTATTTGAAGACTATTGCAACAAAAGATGAAGTCTTTTATACAATAAGTCAGTAGTGCGTTCATGCCATGTCCAGGTGATGCTGTTTTAAAGATTTAATATACTGATGCACATGAGAATTCCTCCCCAACTCTTTGCATTTGCAGACACACCAAACATTATGTGAGCTTGCTTGTTTTTTAATAAAAATATTTTATGGAGATTCTGCTGACCATAGTGCAGTCTGACTCTTGTCTGTTCTTCATAATACAAATGAATGAATTAGTGTGTAAAGTGTATCTAATTGTTTACTGACAATTTAACGTGATCATTTTACATGACCATAAATCTAATGATATATTTTTCATTTTTTCATTTTGTATTTTTTTTTTTTGTGCTTTTGACATAACTGTGTTTGTACTGAGGTTTATACTTGACAAATTCACAGCCGGCCTTTAGTGTGGCCACTTTGTGTTTTGGGTTGAGTTAAACATGAGAACTAATGTGACTTTCATTTTAAAAATGTGTAATGTCATCATTTTGTCCAAGTAAAGCAGTAATTCTAACATTATCTCATTCAAATTACAAAACGCAACAGTATTTTTCTTTGTATTTCTGCCTTGAAATGGTCAAATTGACCACATGCATTTCAGCATGGTATACTTTTTCCTGTGTTTTTTGACTGCATGCCTTTGTTGCCCAGCTTTCTGCTAAGAAAACACAACTTTCTGATAGCAAAAAAAATATGTCTTTCAAACTTTCAAAAACAACTTTCACTATGGTTAATGGTTATGGTTAAGCTCCCAGTTAGCTCCCAAAGCTTAATTACAGAAAGAATCTTGTACCTTCTATCGCAATGGAAGTCTCGAATGTAAATGTTACCTAAGAGTAATTTAATTTGATACAGTTAGGCCTGTCACGTTAAGTCATTGTTGTGCAATATATTGTTATAGAAATTATTTCAATAAGTGTTATTATTGTCATTTTAAAACCAATTTATGTCTGTGTTTATATAATGATTTTACAACAGCATATAAATAGTCATAAACCCATTCAAGGGACAAAAACTACATGTAAATGTGCTTGTAAAGTGAATTTAACGTTATTCCTGAATCGTCACTTTTCTGTAAGATTCAGAGCTGACCTCATTTGGACACCTTCTTCTAAACCTGTCAGTATGTAGGATGATGAAAATGAATGAAAATTCACCTTTTCTTCACCTTTTAGTAAGCATTGAGATAAGAGTTAAGAGCTAAAGAGTTAATAATAATAGTTTTAATAACTCATTTCTAATAACTGATTTATTTTATCTTTGCCAAGATGACAGTAAATAATAAAAAAATGTAAAAAAAAAAAAAAAAACTGCTTTTATTCTAGCCGAAATAAAACAAATAAGACTTTCTCCAGAAGAAAAAAATATTATCAGACATACTGTGAAAATTTCCTTGCTTTGTTAAACATCATTTGGGAAATATTCAAAAAAGAAAAAAAAATTCCAAAGGGGGCTAATAATTCTTACTCCAACTGTATGTGTCCCACGTTGCTAAAAACACTATTAGGACACACATATTTAGCTAACAAGTGAAAATTCTAATACTTTTAGCTGGGGCTGGGCTGGGGTGCCTGAAAACGTAAAATAGCGGCCGTTGAATTACCGAAATTTACCAGAAATTTTAATTTAAGGAAATTTTTGTAATTTAATGTCCGTTATTTTACAATAAATTTCTATTATTTAACGGCCGTTATTTTACTTTTTTTTTCGGCAACCCAGCTGCTGGATATAAATCGTAAAATAACAGATTTTTTTTACAGTACAGCATGGAAATTGACTGTCTGTACCAACCGGTACAACGTAACATCATTGAGTTTTCAGCACATCTGTTCATTAATTAGAAAGACTTGGTTCAAACCAATCAGCGTGCTCTATTGTGAACGAGATGCAACTTCATTAGTATGCATGATATAGCTTTGAAGACTTATTTTACCTGTTACAGTGTTCAGAGAGATGCCAACTGTTATTCAAGCAAGTAGTAGAAGAATTGTTTGAAGACATGGGTCATCAGTGTTGCGTTTATAAATGTGCCGCAATGAAGGTTTTGTTTCCATTTCCCTGCGATGAGAGCACAGCTCGTGTGTGGCCACACATATGTGGATTACAGTGGTCTGCTAACACGCAACAAAAATATGTTTTTAAGGAACAATTTTTACCCGAGAGCTTTTCGAATCTTAAAATAGGGAAATCTGGATTTGCCACTCATCTTCTTTTTAAAAAAGACGCGGCTCCAGTTTATGTTAATTGGCCTGTCTCTATGAATTTGGCAAGTGTGTGATCAGTGTTTTTTGTTAATGTTTTTTCAGATGGCAAAGTTGGTTAGTATCGTCAGCAGTACTCTTTCAGTTTTTAGACATACCTTAGACAAAATTATATAGTTACTAAGTTTACAGTAATATCACTACAATATTATGGACTGAAAATCCTCCACTTCCACAAAGCTCTCAGATCCACTGCAAATGCTGCTCTCCGCTGCTCTCTTTCATGACCCTTTAACCCTGAACTCTCTGATGCCTCCAGTGGAGATTAAATGAAATGACTGAAGCTGCGCAATCAGCTAAAATGTTGAAGAGATTTAATGTTTATTTAAACACGATGGACGATATATATTGCGTCACCAAAAATGATTGAAGTCTTGTCCATGTATTGCACAATTAGTCGATATATTGCTTATTTTGACAGGCCTAGATACAGTCTTATATGAACGGTGAGAATAACCGCTATGGCCATTCTAGATATAGAATTCTGGTATTTCTAGGGTTGGTCTAGTGCAGTGGTTCCCAAAATGGGGTCGGGACACCAAGGGGGGTCTCGGGACAATGAGGGGGAGGTCGTTTGGTGATTTCCAAAAATCGAATTCATTTTATTAGACTATTACAATTACCATATTTCATCCCTAACACACAGAAGAAAAAAGTACTAGTAACATTAAAATCACAACATGCGAAAAAAAAGACATCAGCCTTTTTATTTATTTATTTTTTTTGTGACCCTTGGGGGGGATTACATTATATTAAAGACACAACACATTGATTTTATGGCACCAGGTTAAACTTTCTGACACATTTACGGCACTCACGCACAACAAAAATATATACAGGCCACAACTGAACATAGAGGATGATCTCTGAGTGGCGTTCTTCAAAATTAAATAATGAATAGACTTTTTTTGTATGTGTGCTCTGTTGTGTGCAAGGTTTATATATTTATAACCACCTCAGAGGATATTGGGGGTCGAGAGTCCCTGACATTGTTATTTTGGGGGTCGTGGGCTAAAAAGTTTGGGAACCCCTGGTCTAGTGTTAATTTTTAAAAAGCATTAATGTGTTTTGCTCGTTGCTGTTGGAGTAAATGAGACATGATCTGTAAAGGCATCAACCTCTTCTGTAAATGGGGGAGGTGAGAAGCAGCTGATTTGGATTTAAAGAGACATGCACACAAATGCCAAACTTTTGCTTTTGCACAATAATAGTGCATTGGAATAATAAATGTTCTGTGGAGTTTTTTGAGCAAAAATACCAGAGGATACCTGACATGTACTAAATCCTGTAAAAAGGCCACAGTAGAACGCCTTTTTATCTATAAAACAAATGTTTTTTGGTGGAAATGTATTTTAGACTCATAACCTGTCAGTAGATGGGCTGATGTAAGTCTCACAGACCTTCAGTATGCATCACAGTAATGGTTTCTGATTTGTATTTATTTTTATGCTGAAAAAATGATTCTCATTTCATTGAGGAGTCAGGTCTGAACGATTTACAGACACAGTGAGTAAATTCAAACGGCAAGCTCACAGGCAAACGTAAGGCTGTTTTATGTGCATGATTTTTGTTCCTGTCATTGTAGGGTGGACGCTGCACATCATTTACTGAATGACCCGTTAAAAAGAACCAGTTCATAACAGTCATTTGATCATAAAGAGCTAGATCTTATTATCAGCAATTTTCAGTGTGTGTGCAGACATTATAGCAACAGAGAGCATTCCTGTTTTCCACAAGTGGTCTGTGTAGATTGAGAAGATACTTTAGTGTTGTGAACATTAGAATGCCTACTGTACTGTTTTCCATAAATCGTTCGCTTTCAAACCGAGCAATTTTGAGTCATATGGACACTTCAGAGATTTAAATAATAGATTTACATTTTCATTTTCAACTCCATCAATGTACCTACTTTTTCCCTTTTAGTACTTTCCTGCAGAGGAAGTGTTGTTGTGAAGAAGGAAATTACCGGTTGCTTGAATTAATGACTTGGGGAGGCAGTTTTTCTTGCTGACAGAAAAGCTTCACCTGAATGAGCAAAAGCCCTTTGCCTCTGTTTCTCCTGTGGTGTATCGTTGTGTTCTTCGTTCTCTGTTGCTCTTTGCAGTAGAAAAACTTACCTCTCCGTTGACCACATGACGTCACTTGCATTTCTATTAGAAAATGCGTCGCTGTAATTTTCTTACTTTAAATGTCAGGGAAACTTTAAACAGGGTCATTTTTCCCAGCCTCTTTTGAAAAGTGGCGATGACATGTCAGAGTTCGATTTAGTTGTCACACTGAAAGTCCTATACATCAACCCCCCCCCCCGCTCCGTCTATAAAACATAGCCTTGTTTAAACATTCATCATCTCTCCATCTCTCATTCCATCATTCACCCTTCTTTCATTTTCACCTTCGCTTCTATTTAGTTCTTCTTTTTTCTCTCAGGTTCTCATTGCCACCTCAGTCCTCGTTGCCAAAAGAGAGGTGTTTGTAGGCCTTGAGCGATGTGGTATTTAATAAAGACATGCACTGGGTTGCCAGGTTGTCAATTTTTATGCTGCTTGTGGCTTTCGGGGTGATTAATGTGCAGGGATGCTATTATATTGCTCTAGAGTCTGGCCATAGTGCTGGCCACTGGCCCAAGGCTGCTCTGGTGCCTTTCATTTCAGACAGAAATTGTTACTTTTTGTGCCCGCTGCCTTTGAACTTCCAACTACTTTTCTTTGGCGTATTGCTGAATAATGCTTGTTGGTGCTTTATTGAACACGGTGCAGACTCAGTTTCTAGAAACTAATGTGGGGAACTTTAGGGAACAATGATTTTGTTGGGTCAGTGATAGTGTTCCTTGTTTTTCCGGAAAACATGAAAAGTTTAAAGGGCATGGTGTGCACTTTCTAGAGTATTTGTTTACATCCCAGAAGCCTAATTATGATTTTTTTTAGTTTTTTTATGTCAAGATGTCTTGCTCTAGCACAGTTGTAATATGGCTTTGCATGAATAGTTTTATGCTCTATTTTAAAGGTAAATAAATTTTTTGTGATGTTATTACATAAATAACTTCACATAAGGTTATGATTGGTTTGGTTGACTGTTGGCATTTGGAATTTGACTATACATTAGGGTTGCACTATACTGGATAAATCTGACATTGTGATATATATTTTTTATATATTCTGCGATATACATTGCAATATTAGTGCAATTTTACTTCTGTAGGGGAGTTGAATATCTGCAAAGAATGTATCATTGAATAAAATATATTAAACAATCTACAAGATTAGATCAATTCAATAAAGAAAAAGATGCAAATGAAATAAACAGCATTTTATTGTTTTCCATAGAGTTAAACTGTATTCAGGTGTACAGTAATTGAACAATTAAATGTATCAAATTATACTGCATAGTCTTGCTTTATTAACAATTCAATAAAAGTATTCGTTATTCATTTTTCAAAGTTATGATACAGTTTATTATGCCTGAATGCATTTTAAAACCTATGTGACTATTGTGAATGATCACATTGCAATATCAATGCTGAAATGATATATTGTGCAACCCTATTATGCATATAATGGCAAATCAGTTATTGTTGATTTGGCTTTATACTTTGGCTTTATACTTTGGTCTGAGCTGAGATTGAACCAACAATTTATTGTATGAGATCGGTTGCTCTAACAAGGAGGCTAAAGACCATGGCCTCTAGCTTTTGTCGCCAGAGCACCTTTTGAGGTCAGAGAAGGTTTACTTGCATAACACTTCGCTAGCTGCCCTCCATTACACTCATCCCTCCAAACCTCATTCCCATGCCGGACGAGCCCCCACCTTTAACCCACCAGTTCTACTGCACCCAACCCGTTCTGAGCTGGGATTGAACCGGCGAGTCTTTGCATAGGAGTCAGTTGCTCTAACAAGGAGGTGTACTAGACCATCTAGACCATCTAGATGATGCTAGACCATCGCCTCTAGCATCTGTCGCCAGAGCATCTTTTGAGGTCAGAGGAATGAAGTTTACCTGCATAACACTTCGCTAGCTGGCATCCATTACACTCACCCGCCTAAACCTCAATCCCATGCCGGACAAGCCCCCACATTTAACCCACCGGCCCTACTGCACCCAAACCGTTCTGAGCTGGGATCGAACTGGCGAGTCTTTGCATGGGAGTCAGTTGCTCTAACAAGGAGGCTAAGGACCATGGCCTTTAGCTTCTGTCCCTAGAGCACCGTTTGAGGTCAGAGGAGTGAGGAGTTTACCTGCATAGCACTTCGCTAGCTGGCCTCTGCTACACTTTCATAACATTAACACATTTCAAAATGATTATACTTTATACATACTGAAATGTTATAAAGTGTGATACCAAATGCACTTTCAAATAATTGGTTTTAGTTACTTAATATGAGTATATGTCAGATATCATTTTACTTGTTTCGGATAGATATTTGAATATTGTTGTAGAAATTATTTTGTATCACTTTATGGTGCCTTTTAAGACATTTGGTTGGATACAAGTATATTTTGTTCTGCATGTAAACTTGCAGTCATAGTACTAGAAGACTGCCCACTTCATGTGCGGACTTTTTTTTTTTCAGCAAACTTTCTACTGACTATATGTATCTTTTGCAAGTACATGTCAACTTATTCTGCTAATATAACAGTCTATAAATACTCAGAAATAGTTCATTGATGTAGTTTCAGAGTTACTTATAGTATAGTCAACAAGTTGTCCTTTTGGTGAACTATTAAAAATAGTGTTAACAAATATTATACAGATAATCTATTGGTAAGTTATTTGTAGTCGAAAATTTGTAGTAGGAAAATTGAAAAAGTGTAAGCATGACATTTACCTTTTCTGAATACTGAATCAGCGTTGGTCTTTTTAAGTTTGCTATTTGAATGCTCAAATATGTCTACATAATTGTTTCAGAAGAGATGTTTTCCATTTTATGTTTTCCCTTCAAAGCAAGTGTACACTATTAGACATCCTGCTGTTGAGGAAACCTAAAGAAAGGGTGAGAAAAATGGTCCGAAACGCAGCTAAAAGGCCACTTGTCACCTGACAGGAGTGTAACAGCAGGACTCCTGTGGACACTGGGAAAAGGACATGTCAGGGTCACTGTGAGCAAAAGTGACAAGACAAAGATGGAAAGATGAAAAGAAAGAAGTGAAATCAAAGGTGCTGTGAGGAAAAGAAAAAAGACCGGTTCACCAGGTGCAGCAGCCAGGGAATGAAACCGTGATAGCCTTAACTATAACGGTGAAAGCTTGTTGTTGGTTTTAATCTTGGAAATCAAAGCTGTTTGTGTGGCTTTTCTCATTCCAGCGAATTGGGTAGTCTACATTTCTGACAGATTGTTGTTTTTAACAATTTTAACTTAAGAAATACCCAATGAAACACAATAATTCATTAGCATAGGTTTAGGGCCTCTTTTTGTGGCCAATATAGCATCAGTTTATCTTGGGAATGACAGATACAAGTCCTGCACAGAGGTCAGAGGAATTTTGAGCCATTCTTCTTGCAGAATAGTGGCCAGGTCACTACAAGATGCTAGTGGAGGAAAACGCTTTCTGACTCGCTCCTCAAAACACCCCAAACTGATTCAATAATATATAGATCTGGTGACTGTGCAGGCCATGGGAGATGTTCAACTTCACTTTCATTTTTGTCAAACCACTCTGTCACCAGTCTTGCTGTGGGTACTGATGCATTATCATCCTGATACATGGCACCGCCTTTAGGATACAATGTTTGAACCATTTTGTTTGCACATGGTCCTCTAGAATGGTTTGGTAATTCTTGGCAGTGACGCCATCTAGCACAGGTATTGGGCCTAGGGTAATGCCATGATGTTGCAGTTTAATTCATCACTAATCCAACCTCATGCTCCCTCCTTAGATGCAACAGTCTGGGTGGTGTGCTTCTTTGGGGTTTCTCCACAGAGTAGCTCTCCCAGATGTGGGAACGAGAGTGTAGGGGAATTCATTACAGAACAATACATCTGACATCTGAAATGTTCTTCTAGTATTAGCCTTTTACTCATGCTCCTATGTCTTGATTTAGTAATTTAATCCCTTTTATGGCAAAGAATAAGTTACTTTCATCGCATTTAACATGAAATAACTGAACATAAACATAAGAGGCTAAGAAAAATGCTCATTGTAGAATAACATTTTAGATGGCACTTAGAGGTTTTTGCATCTGAACTCTTCACATGTATCCATGAGCAGCTTCTCATGAGACATTTAACTCACAATTGATTCCAAAGGAGTTTTTTATTAGCATGTTGTTAAGCTAGTAAGCCTAAATGCACTTAAATGTTTGTCACACTGCAAATATTTTTAGTACTGGATTAGGTAGACTGTTAATAGATAATAATAC
>CAIGQZ010033112.1:14916574-14934509 GCA_903798205.1 Danio tinwini
TACTATACTATACTATACTATACTATACTATACTATACTATACTATAATATACTATACTATACTATAATGTAGTGTACTGTACTATACTATACTATACTATACTATAATGTAGTGTACTATACTATACTATACTATACTATACTATACTATACTATAATGTAGTGTACTATACTATACTATACTATACTATATTATACTATACTATACTATACTATACTATACTATACTATACAGGTTGCTATTTATTTACTCTAGAGAAATGTTAAATACCATAATAATGGCTATTTTGTATTTAATGAAAGTGAAGGGGAATAAGTTGTTGGTGCTTCTGCCCCAAAAATGAGAATTTCAATTTTTTTTGTACTAAATAAAATCTTTGTGTCAATACCAAAACTGTAAATTCTGGAAAACAAAACTAAAAATGCTTTGAAATATTTATTTATTTATTTTATTTAATAATGCAAGTAACTTTGTAAGACCTAAAATTTAACTCAATATCTTCATTATATTACATTATATTTATAAAAAAAAACACAAGCCAATAAATGAATCACATTTTATTAACATTAACATTAAAACGGTTTTACGGTCAATAGAATGTTAGAGGCGTCATTTTACCAGTGTTGCCATGACGGCACAGTAGCACAATTATTGTTGAATGTACATGAGTGGAATGTCCACTGTGCAGAATATTGAGCTATTTTGAATTTTGACAAGGGCTTGCGCGTAAGGTAGTCAATGGTGAGCAATGCTGCTCCTCTACTTTGGTCGGCACAGCAATAAACCGCAAGCCATTGAAACGAATGAGTTTAATAGCATATCGCTTTCCATGTCCAATGTAAAAACTGCTTCAGACTACATCCCTGATTCTTACTTATGTCTTTTTAAAAGCAGTATAAAACAGTGGAGGTTTATTTTCAGTTCTTTTTTGCCGTTTGTGATGTAAGTCTCTTTGTGTAACAAATCTATCTATCATATGATACATTTTTGAATGATTTTTTTTAGAGAAAGGATTTAATGAGACGTTTCTGAAAGTGACTCAAATTACATAAGCATGTTTAGCCAGCCTTAAACTCGTGAAAATTGTGTTTTTCAGCTCAAAGCTCTAATCCCGAATGTTCAGTACATCTTAATACTTAACCTACATAACCCTCTAAGCGATGTTGGGGATGAGTTTATAGCAAAGACGGAAAAATATATATATATAGCATAAATTGGCTCTCTGGGAAATGAGTAATACCAGCAGATGACTCACTCCATAACTCCGCACAACACCATAATCCTCAATGTCCTAAATCTAACCAATAATCATAAACCTTAACAGATCCCCAGTAATAATCATAAACCTAATCTTAACCCAACACTGTGCTTTTTAATCTCATGCTGCCTAAATGGAATATGATCCCAAACCTGCATTTAATCTTGATCCAGAGCCTTCTGTAATTCCGGTCAGCAGTGAGTCAACAACAGCAACTCTGTGTAAGTTAAGACCATCCCTGTTTCAGGACACTAATCACATTGTACAACATAAACAGCTCACACTCAGCTGAGATTTATTTATTATGAACGCACAGTTTACTGGATTAGTAGTCTGCTCTAGAGGGGATTTAAAGGGACCGAAAGGTACCTCACACTTATTTTTTTTTTATAATTATAATAACCATTTATTTATTTATTTATTTTATTTTATTAATTTTTTTTATTTTATTATTACTTGTTATCATTTTAAAAATGATTTTATTAATTAAGAAATAAAGAAACAGAACAGTAAAGCACCATTTTACACTTTTTGCAAATAATATTTAAAAGATGCTCAAATTCACTTTTATTGATCTATATGTTAAATGTTATACCAGATTTTTAACAAAAAAACCCCCTGAAAACTTTGAGCAACAAGTCAAGCAGTTTGTCATGAAGTGTATTCTTGCAGCATTAAACTGATGTTTCATGCTGTAATTTGTATCTTCTGTGAACCATAAACCCTTTAATTTAATTGGCCATCTCAATCTTTTTTACTTTCAATGCACAAGAAGTTTATGATCATGTTCACAGAAGAAATACTAACGTTTTTAAACAACCAAAGGGTAGCAAGTGATAGAATATTAATTTGAGTAAAATTTCCCTTAGGCTTCTGCTGGAATCAAATACAGCCCTAATATAGTTCTATGTTAAGGTTAATAAAAATATATAACTGAATTCTATTAGTTATTAACTCAATATTTTAAATGTGTTATTAGGCATAAACTAAGAAATTTGCATAATCAAAGTTCAATAAATACTTTTGTTGTTGTTGTTATTATATTGACTTCATGTAAACTTAACTGATTGTAACACATTTGTAACAGGAACTTTACTATATAGGAACCAGGCATAGGACGATAACCGGCTTTAATGTTTCAAGGAAAACTCTAGGTTTTAAAAACGCCTTCTGTTATACCCTTCCTAAGGTATATGCAAGGTTTTTTTATGTTTTGTAAATAAATCTGTGTTTTTGAAACTAATGAAGATAGCAATGTAAATGTTTCCTAAAAAATAAATGTTTCCTAAAATAAAAATTATATCGTGTTCAATGGGGAAAAAGGTTGCTGTTTTTACCCAGACATTACTACCTATTTTAGAATGGTAATCCAAATATTGTGATATATTTTTTCAAGGCTATCATAACGTCAGAAACTAGACCCATGCCTAGTAGGAACTGATGTAGGAACTTTACTGTACACAGTTGACAAACAAAAAGGCCTATAAATAATGTTAATATGTGAAAATGTTAATGTTTGAAAATAAAAGCCTATTAAATATTCAAGCATTTGGTGCTGTGAAGAACACTACTGCAAAAACAACAAGCTGAATATTCATACAAGTTGTTGTTATTATTAGTATTAGTAATATTTATTGATGGCATTTTGTAGAGTCCATGATATATCAACAATGTGCACGTTCATTCATTCATTTTCCTTCAGCTTAGTCTCTTTATTCATCAGGGGCCAACTTATCCAGCATATGTTTTACGCAGCAAATGCCCTTCCAGCTGCAACCCAGTACTGGGAAGCACCCATACACTCTCACATGCACACACATACACTACAGCCAATTTAGTTTTGTTCAATTCACCTAAACCACATGTCTTTGGACTGTGGGGGAAACCAGAGCACCTGGAGGAAACCACGCGAACACTGGGAGAACATGCAAACTCTACAGAGAAATGCCAACTGACCTTACCGGGACTCGAACCAGCAACTTTCTTGCTGTGAGGCGACAGTAATAACCACTGAGCCACCATGCCACCATTGTGCACATTCATTATCATGATAGATTGAATTATGTCTACTTTCTCTTTAAGACCACCTTTGTGTATGTCAAAAAATAGAGAGCATATCATATATATGAAATAATTTATAGAGAATTATATAACAGAACCTGAATGAAATTGATAGAATTAGATGCCATCAAGATGCAATACAGCTCAGATACGGCCATGACCTTTAAATCCTTGAATCAGTCAATGTGAGGGAATGCTTCGACCACAATGAGACTACCAGTAAATCACAGCGAACACACAAATACTGTGATCAAATATGTAATTTAGCCAATAGGGGATGTTCAAATAGTTTCTACATTATCTTTTTTTTATCCTTGAGTTCACATTTCCAAACTGCAACACACTCTGACCACAGTCTGTATTGATTTTATTGCAGTGTAACTTCATGCTTGGGGAGTTACATTAGCTTCATTTCAAATGAACTGTGTTTGATGGATTTGCTCATTCAAAGCGCCAATGACATCCACCGAGCCAAACAAGAATGAACTACGGTTTCACCCTCCACATCGAGAGGCGTAAACACAGGATGCTGTGAGTGTGAGTGTGTGTGTGTATAAACTCAATTCAGCTTTCACATGAGCTAAAAAAAATGTCAGTATTTGGTAAGTTACAAGTCATTCATAATTACAAGGGTTGGTCAATACAACATTCCAGTCATGCTGGAAGATGAACTACTATCTGTGTTGTTCAATGCCTGTTCATTTAGCTGCATGTTTATCGTTGCCTCTACACCTCTATATATACATTGTGTGTCAAAAAAATCCAAGCAAAATTAATTCTGTCAGAATTTCATCAAAATACCTCCAACTTTACTTATATTTTGTATTAGATGGCAGATAAATGAAATTATATGATATGTACGTTTTCCACCACACCTGATTTATATCACCTTGTTAAACAATGATAACCCAAATATTGACAGAACGCTTCATTTTTATTACCTGCAAACTAATAGTATGCACAGGTATAAAGCAATGTTTACATATAAGAGTCATTAAGGGTGCTTTCACACTTGGTTCGAATGCCTGGTCCGAACCTAAATTTGATAGTCCCTCCTCAGCTGGTTTGTGTTCACAGTAGCCCCTTTCACACATACAGACCTTTCCGGAAAATTACCGACAATTTTGCGGAAAGGTGTGTATGTGTGAACAGGCCCTTTTCTGGAAAGAGAAGTTGTAACATATGGTAATTTGCCGGTATGCTATGCTGTGTTAACGCAGAAGGACAATTGCTGGAAAGAGTGTGCTCATGTCTAGAACGCCCTGACGCGAGATGTCTACTGCAGCCAATCTGAACACTGTTTATGAAAATAAAAGTCTTTTAATATTTTTCAGACACATTTAGCTGCTAGATTTTAGATGTTCCTTCTGAATGCCAACTGTGTAAAAAATTATCGATATAATGCTTGTGATAAACCGCTGTTTGTTTACCTTCAAACTCTGCTTCAGTTGATTGTGCACATGAAGTGCAAGAGTGCTCCAGTGAGCGCCAGCACACACACATATTATGTACATCTCGACATGCGAAAGTGTTCCCCCATATGTTTTTATCGCAGTTGTTCACAATACTTATTCATCCACAGAATTTGTAATGTAGTCAAGCGTGTAAACATTTAGCTACTGTTCATGTTTCTGCCTTTGAATGTCCTACAAAGCAGCTGCATAAATGATAAAGCTTTAAATAAAATCGCCGTGAAATCGCCGGACCCTTTCTACACAAAGCACAAACGCCAGACGCCCTCTATGTTTACAAATACAAGCGCTGCCATTTATAGGTCACTTCTGGTTAATGATGTCAGAATTTACAGGTATTTTGGAATTGATGTGTGAATGGTCTTTTTCCGGAAAAATTCCAGATATTTATCGGTATCACTGTGTGAAAGGGGCTATTGTCTTTTTTCCTTCTAAACCCTGGTATGCTTGTCATCAAGCTGCTGTTTTGTGTACAGCTGTTGCTAGGTGACGGCCACGAAGCAGAGCGCCAAAGTGGAGACGTATGCATATACTGCGTACACATATACGTACGCATAGGCTGCATCCTCCAAAGGATGCATTTGAAGGACGCTGCGTCATAAGGCTGTCTCATTTCAAAAACATTTGAAGGCTCCTTCAAATACAGCCTCAAAATGCATCCTTCGTTTCTCAGGTAATGTAGGACACAACCGGTTGAACCTTTGCGACCTTGAACATGCTAAGATTCACTGCGCACTGAAAATGGCAGAATGTTTTTAAAAGAAAACTCCGGTTTAAATGTGTGAATTAGGTTTTATTTTACTTGGAGACTTAAACACATGTTAAAAAACAAAAAGAGTATGACATGTCTTACTATAAAGTGATCATAGAAAGTTTACATTTTTATGTGTACATGTATTGATAAAAGGAAATATATTTCCAGCTTCTGTAAACCTTGTTTTGCATTCAGATTGCTTAAAATAAGTTTTAATATCACTTTAATAAAAAGTCATTACAAATTTTATTACCACTTATTAACGGCAGCTGTTATGGTTGCTACTGTTATCTGTTCTCTGTAGGCTAGATCGTCTCATTTTAAAATGCTTGGTTCGGCTTGTGTGGACTTTGAAAGACTCACCTTTAAAGTCTGCATCCTTCGGAGGATGCAGCCTCTCAAATGAAACACAGCTACAGTCATTCTGCTTTTACTGAAACTTTTGCTTTTGTTATCTGCCACAAAAAAACATTAAAAACATTCAGAACAAGTTTAGAAGACACGTTTACACTAGCTAAACGTACCGTACTCTGACGTCAAACGAATCCGAGTGCGGACCAAATATGCTAGTGTAAAACCACCTATTTGCCAGGCTTCGTGCAATTGGAAGTCTTCTTGGCTCAGTACCATGTCTTCGACAGTGGTGATTTTTTTTAACAGTATACGGGCAGTGTGTGGACAACCACTCCCCACCAAGTGACATACTGATCCAGTGTGATCAATTTTCGCAAACAAGTAATCCAATCCACCTTTTGTTAGTCACCTAGTTTTTAGTCAGTAATTCATGAAGAAAACGTGAACCATTGTAGCCTTTCAGTTCTCGTAAACCTCAAACTCTTATCTTCATAAAAAAACTACATTTTTAATTTAAGCCTTACGCAGCTAAAGAAAATAAATAAAAGGATTATTCAAATGCACAGATTACGCCGTTGTTTCTGTATGTACTGTAATTTAGTCATTCTTATTCTTGTAGTACGTCTTATTTTTGTTCAGCATATTACTGATTGTTTTTTTTTGTTGTAGTTTTTTTAGACACGATGTAGAGGTTAACTTTTTGTTTTAAAAATTGCATGAGAAGAAAGACTTTTATTTTATAAAAGTATGCTGATGTACTTACAACTGAAACTGATAATGAGTAGGGGCAGGGCTTTTTTTATTCTCACATTATTCACTTGTAGCAAACTAATGGTAAAAGGGGTGTGGTTAAAAAAAATGTGGCTGAAGCTGTGAAACTGACATCAGCAGAAAAGGACCACCACTCCGAATGCAGAATCAAATAGTCAGAGCAATTACCAAAACAACCTTTTTTTTCAGTGGATTAATTTGCATTGATTAATTGTTCACATAAAGAAAAACTATTTTGATTTCTCATGAGCTTTAGCTCTGGGTATGTTTGCCCATCGTTTTTTAAAAGAGTATTTGAATCAAATATGAATGATTGTATTAAAGAACAACTGCCATAAAAGTGAAAAGTACTCAAGGTTGCTGAGGTCGTGACCGCATTACAGTCCCGTGTTGCTTCACAAAATGATTTCATTTATTTCAAAGGCCCACAGCAGCAAAAGAATGTAAACCCACACAGACACTGACCAAGCAAATGAATATATGACATGATAAAATAAAGATGGCAGAGTTTTTCCTTGTTTTCATGAAAAAATAAAATAGCATTTTATTTATTAAAACAAATTCTCCTTCTCCCAAACAGACACACACAAGCATGAAAATAGCATGCACATGGTCTTTTCAGTGCTACTCTTGACTTTAGCAATAAAAAAAGTTTTGTAACTATTGAACACTACAGAGATGCACATACTTAAGTGATTTAAATGCACTTATTCTTTCTCTCTCTCTAATATCTACATTAGTAATGACATTTATCCACGTATCCCATCATAATCCTCAATTGCTGGAGCTGCTGATGAGTAATAAACCAGTTTTACATGCCATTTAACTGGAGAAATACTAAAGGTTTTGAAAAATATAATCTGGTCAATGCTTCTACCTATGGTAATGGTAGTATGAGCAGAATAATTGAGTTTGGCCTGTTGAATTATTAGGAATATTGCACACCTGAAGTGTAACATTGCATCACCATTTCAGCATTATTTTATAATCATTTTTGAAGGTCTGTCATCAATTAATCCTTATATATTTGGCATAAATATGCATTATGGGGCAAGTTCATTGTAGTCTGTTTTATAATTGATCATTAATTGAATGTGTGGAGGCCTTTCAATGTTTTAATAAAAACAAATGAACAAAAATAGTAATATATGGTGCCTTCACTTTTCTAAGATGTTCTCATAATCTCACAATATGAATTTTGTTCTCAGTTAATTTAGATTTAATTGTTACAATGCATTTTCTTACCTTAAAACCAATATGAAAAAAAATATGTTAGTTTGTTTAAGCAGGTGTTTGAAATGAAAATGTTTTGAAATTTGTTTGATATACTTGATCACAAAGTTTTTGTACCTAAAAGTGTTTGTATTAAACAGGTTTATCCCCAGTGTTGGGGACAGATACATTTGAAAGTAATGCATTACAATATTGAGTTAAAGTAACAAGTTGTATTACTTAGTTACAGAGTTGGGTGTAACCTGTTCCACAGTATCACATTACTGTATTCTAATTACATTATTGGGGAACGCAGTAATGTATCAAATTACATTTTAACTGTATGGAACTTTTACAGTTACTGAAGTCAGTGTAATTGTGTTACTTTCATTACAAATATAGATTTTAGAAAACAATATTTACTTTTTTTAAACCATGTTTTCCACTGCAATGTCAGTTAATAAGCATTCGCTTTTAAACTGCTTGAGAATGCAAATGATGCTGAAATAGCTGCTGATGAGAGTCGCTGCTGTTTCAAGTGGAAATACAGAAATTACTTAGATTTTTTTTTTTTTGCATAAAAAAATTCGAATGCAGTCAATGTCCTGTCTCTAAAGAACTATTGAGTGCTTTTGACCAGCAACTTGTTCAAGCACTTAAACAGAAAGCATTCTACGACAATACTCATCACCAAGGAGGACACCGGTGCCCAAAAATACAGCAGCCCAACTCAGCCTAAACAGGTTCAATTGGATTTTTGTGCAGGATCGGGAGTGAAGGTAACATCTGAAAATGTTAGAAGAAGCGTAGCTGCCTATGGGACCATTCACATATCGAGTCTTTTGTGCACCCAAGTTCATTATTTCTTATTTGGAGGTGCACATATTGGAAGCGAAGCACACGTATTCCTGATTTCACGTATTTTACATTTGAGCGTTTTACAGTTTGTCTCCACAACCACAGACATAGTATGTGTTTTTTCCTACTATGAATGTCAATCGTTACAATCGTCAGATGGTATCCAGTCCTCTTTTGTGTTTAAAAGAAGAAAAAAAAAAGTCAAACAGGTTTGGACAAGTGAAGTAAATGATGAGAGAATTTTAGGTTTTGGGCGAACTATCTCTTTAAATCTGAATTGATTTTGAATTTGTCAATCTGCTGTGTTAAACCCATTGTAATGCTTTTAAGTAAATATTAAATTATTGAAAAAGCTGCAGTATTTTAATTGTTTTATATATTTTATGTTTCAAAAGTAACCTCAAAGTAAAGTAATTAGTAATCTGATTACTTTTACATAAAGTACACTGAAAAAAGTAATCGATTACAGCTGCCGTAAAACTGCTGATTTTTTTAAAGTAACTTACCCAACACTGCTTAGTTACTACTTATGGTAAGTAATGTTGCATTACATTTAAGCTACTTTTCCGGTACATTTGCTGAGGCTTGATCTCTTTCAGAACTTGCAGGGCTTTTTCTTTCCTTTTTAATAGAGGAGCTCTGCAGTTAACACACTGTAAAACCTGCACCTTCATTTACCTTAAAAAAATAACACACAAAAATATATATTTTAGCATAATGTTCTCTTCTGAGAACTTTGTGACCCCAGAGCCATGCTGTATATATAGATTAATGAACATTTAAAGCAATGTGTTTGCTACTTTTGTACTTTTTCTCTTATTATGTAAAATCACTGTCCATTGAGACCAAAGTAGTGAATCTTGCTAATTCAACCTGCCTGCTCCCCAACACCGCTGGACTCCTAGACAATATTAAATATTTTGAGTATAACAAATGTTTGTGTGTTATCTGCTATGGTATGTTTTGTTCACACTGTCTTCTAGCATAATACAAATGGTTAAGTTCAGACACCAGTTTCAGGCTTGTGAGCAATGAATGTTCTCCCTCCCTCACTTACACATCAAGCCCCTGGCTGGGACGTGTGGTGGTGGGGGGTGGGGGGGTAAGTGATGGAAAGAGGAGGGTGAGAGGGCTAAATGCCTGAGCCACATGTGATAACTCACTAGCGGTTCGCAAGGCTAACTGCGGTCAGAAAGTGATAGCCTTGCATGAATGTGTTCCGGGAAAATCCAGCCAGTCGCCCCTCAACCTCAGCAGGGGTTTTAAAAGATGCAGGAGTATGGAATTCCACAGCCGCTTAATTAAATCCGTGATTCACAACCTAACAAATTGTAGTATTTTTAGTTTTACTACCACACGGCTGTAAAAAACCCTCCTCTTTATTAAAATTTAAAGGGGACATGTCACAAAAATCTGACTTTTTGCATGTCTAAGTGCTATAATTGGGTCCCTGGCGTATCTACCAACCCAGAAAATGTGGAAAAGTACATCCTAGTAACTTCGTTTTGGTAAGATTTTCTCTTTTACAAACAACTCCACAAATGATCTACTAACCGCTCTGAAAAAACCCTGGTGTATGCTAGACGTTGTATCCTTTCATTTCTGACATTTTGTCTGGTAGATATTTGCTTGTTTTGTTGTTTCTGGAGAATCAGAATAGCATGTAAAGTCTAGATAGGATACAGCTGTGGATACCTGCATCTATATAGCATAATTGTTATGATGCTGTACAACTATAATTCATATTTTCATATTACTTTGACGGTTCTGTTTAGTATTGTGGTAGGGGTAGACATTAATAAAATACAATTTAATAGGTAATTGACCATTATTCATATTATTTACTCAGTGTAATTATTGTTTTTGCATTACTGTGATGGTTGGGTTTAGGGTTGTGGTAGGGGTAGACATTAATAAAAATACAATTGAATGGGTAATTGAATAAATAACATGAATAATGCTCAGTGTAATTACTGTTTCTACACTGCTGGGATGGTTGGGTTTAGGGTTGGTGTAGGGGTAGATGTTAATAAAATACAATTCCATGGGTAATTCAATGATTCTCCTTAACTTAAAGCCACAGCTGTATCCCTTCTAGCAACAACCCACTCATGGAGAATCAGCTAATTTGCATTGTAAAGGGACACACAAAAACTGCTATATTTTTGCTCTCTCTCAAATAGAGTCATATTTTAAAGCTATAATAAATCTGTGGGATGTTTTCATCTGAATCTTCACCAATATTCTTCAGTGGACACCAGAGATTCGTTTTACACCTACACCTACTACACCATTTTTGAAGGTAAGCGGTTGCAAAAACTTTATATGGGCTGAATTTAAACAAACAAATTACATGTTGTAATTTTCAAATTAATTAGTTTAAATTCAGCCCATATAAATTGTTAGCAACCACTTAACGTCAAAAAATTTAGTAAATCCAATGAGTAATTTTGTTCAGTGTATTAAAAAAAATTTATTTGCATCCCCATTAACCACTGCTAACTTATGGATATTCTTCCTAGGGTCCAACAAATGAAATGAGAAATTTACATCAAATCATCATCAAAACCAAAATTAAAAAGTATATTAAAATAGCAGAAACAAATACCAAAACCAAAAAGGATAAGTTTACACTAATCCATAACACCAGTAATACAACTAAAGCAATACCACAACTAAAGAAAAATATTTTGAGCCATAATTGTATAAACAATACAATAAAACATATCATTTGAAATTTAAGCATCAAAAGTATCAATTAACTAAATTCCATTAAATGTTTTTTTCAATAATTTTAAAACCTATTAAACATAATATATCCTATTCAGGGGTGTAAAGTAACAAGTTACAAATACAGAAATGACTGTAATTGAGTATTTTTTCTCAGGAATTCTACTTTATTAAGTAGTATTAAAAATGTGTACTTTTACTCTAGTACTGTTTAAATGTTGTATCAGTACTTAACTATGATGTTTTACAACCTGCAGTGATTATTTCATATGTTATTTTTTCTTGTCTCTGGCGATTGGCTAAGTAGAATAATGGTGGGATTCCTGTCCAATCAAATAAGTTTTCCAATGTAATACCAAAGTCCCTTTAAGGCAAGTCATTTCACTCAGCAGCCATCTTTGAAACGCCTCTTGGGCAGTATGCTCAGGCCTTCTGTCTGAATGGGAAAACATCAAATTCTCAAAAACAGTTTTCCAAGCTTACATGACATATTTGGAATCATCAATAAAATGAAGCAACAACTGTCTCATAAGTTTAGTTTCTAAACATTCAAATTAAACAAAATTGGCATTTTTTCATGGTGCCAAAGCTAATTTGCATGCACACTTGAAAGGAACGAGATCACAACACCAACCTCATTTATGTTACACATTATCATCCTCTAGATAATGCTATATCAGATTACGCTGGTCTTCAGAAGTAATCCACAACTTTTGATGGTGTTGATGGTGAATCTCCTCCAGAAATAACAGCAAATCTTTGTTTACAAGTTTGTGGGTGCTTGAGTAGTTGCTGTCATGTGATATACGTTTGACAGGACCGGGTGAACCTCGCCTTCATTTTATACTGATTACAAAACAAAAAAACTTTTGTTTTCAAGTGCACTTGGTTCATTTAAAAGTACAGATTTCAAGCTTTATTTGGATATATTTTTTATGTATGTGAAGCAAGTATTTCGCTGAGATTCCAGTGTGTTTGTTGACCACAAAACCTGTTGTTAAAGCACACATCTGGACTAAGCCCCTTCCCCGGAGAAACATCAGTCGATAGCGATCAATGATTGGCTCCTGTGCTAGTAGGCGGGGCTTCATTCGCCATATTGACTGTTAAACTTTTTCCCATTCATAACTATACGAGTATACTATGTCTTGTGTATTCTATAGTCTTTGGTAATACTCACTACTCATCAGTATTTTAACAAGAGATACTTTTTACTCATACTTTGAGCTTTATTTAGAACACATACTTTTACTCTACTTGCAACTGTGCTTTTATTGGCAAGTAATGGTACTTGAGTGTAATATTTTAGCCAGTGGACTGAAGAAAGCAGATGAGGGTAATAAATAGATGGGCAGATGCATATAGAAATATGACATTTTGTGTATTAAACACAAACCGCCTTCATGATTTTTCAGCATTTAGGTTTTTTTTTTTTTTTTTTGACAGAAGCGGGTTAATGAACGGAAAGTTGCTTGAGCTTTCTTTTTTTCCACTCACAGATGGGAGTTCAGCTCCCAAGCAGAAACATCTGGTCCTGTTTAGAGTTATGCCGTGTGTGTTTATGAGAGTGTGTTTTTAAAGCACGAAGCGTAAGAGGGATATTTTCCTGAGCGCTGGGTGAGTTCTGAATCTTCCTCTGTCACGGGTCAACGGCCGGCTCACATTTCCTGCCAACACGAGTCACCTACAAACCAGCGCTTATTAGTCTACAAATCTCCAACATGGTCAGATAAAAATATATTTATGTCCCTTTTGTTTCTTTTTTTTCTCTCTTTCACAGGATCTAGAGTGAAAAATCTCTTTTTTTGTTCCTCAAGTGTCGCCATCGACCCTTCGTGGACACCAGCGTTTCCACCACTGCTCATCTCCTGAAAGGATAACAGTGAGTTTTGAATTGGTTTCTCTCTCTCTGTTTACAGTGATTCGGGTTTCCTGCCTGCCATCATGGACACGCCAGTTCGTATTTCCGCTCTTCGTCATGGCAGACAAAATCAATTGTAGACACAGCAGTTTACAGAGATGCAGAATCAGTTTGAGATCAGCAGAACTAACAGACATGGATCGACCTGTCAGATTTGATGCACACCAGCTAGTTAAGGAGACGTGACTGACATTTAAGATATAGATCTGCGCTCTTCTGATTTATCATTCTGCCACATTGTTTTCAATTAACTAAGTTGGACTGTGAAATACAATTTGTTGGTAGCAGGTAGATTCTACTATAGCCTTTATTGTTCCACAAATGGAAACTTATTTTATTTATTTATTTATTTTTATTGAAATTGAGTCACTAGATTATTGAATAGATATTACTGAAACCAATTTGCAACTTGAGTAATAAATAAATGAAAGGTGTTTTGACAGTTACTTCATTTTGTATTTAGATTTCATTGTTATTATTTTGTTTATTCATTCATTCATTCATTTTTCTTCGGCTTAGTCCCTTTATTTATTAGGGGTCGCCACAGTAGAATGAACGGCCAACTTATCCAGCATATGTTTTACACAGCGGATGCCCTTCCAGCTATAACCCAGTACTGGGAAACACCCATACACTCTCACATTTACACACTCATACACTACGGCCAATTTAGTTCATTCAATTGACCTATAGCGCATGTCTTTGGACTGTGGGGAAACCTACGCGGACACAGGAAGAACATGTAAACTTCACAAAGAAATGCCAACTGGTCCAGTCGGGACTTGAACCAGCAACCTTCTTGCTGTGAGGCGACAGTGCTAAAACTGAGCCACCTCTTACTTTGTTAAAAATGCTAATTATTGCTTATTAAAATTTCACAATTTGCCTTAATATAACCTTGCTTGTCTTAATATTTGCTTTATTTCTTATACATTTTACTGTGTGTCACTATGACACAACATTTTTAATAATATATTATAATATATTATTTTTGTGACTTTATTGTTCTATTTCTAAGTTTACGTCTCACAATTTTACATTTTTTATTGTTTACTTTTTTTAAAATCAAATTTCCCTAATATATGATGCACATTTGACTCATTTCTCATAATAATACGCTCACAATTACAAGTTATGATGTAATTTTTATTGAATTTTTAGCATTTCAGCATATATCTCTATGGCTTTTTGTGCCAGTTTTGCCTGCAAGTTTCATGAATTGTTACTATACCTTACTATAATATGCATATGTTACTACTTTATACACTATAATGAGATGTTATTTCTCATCGTAGTAATAATCTCTCATTTGCTAATTATTAAGTGTCACTGTAACTAATATTTAGTGCATTTTTTTGTCGTCTTGTCGTCAATGCCAGTTGTAAGAGCAACAAATAATACTTGATTTCTAGTTGACCATTTGGAAAAGTGTCAGAAGGTAGATCTTTTTCGATGAATCCTCTGTTGAACTGCATCTCAAATACTGCAGAAGACCTATTAGAACCCGCATGGACCCAAGATTCTCACAAAAATCTGAGTGTGGTGTGGTGAAGGAAAATTCATGGTTTGGGGTTACATTCAGTATGGAGGCATGCGAGAGATCTGCAGAGTGGATGTCAACATCAACAGCTTGTGGTATCAAGACATTTGTGCTGCCCATTACATTACAAACCACAGGAGAGGGCAAATTCTTCAGCAGGATAGCACTCCTCATACTTCAGACTCCACATCAAAGTTCCTGAAAGCAAAGAAGGTCAAGGTGCTCCAAGATTGGCCAACCAAGTCACCAGACATGAACATTAATGAGCATGCCTGGGGTAAGATGAAGGAGGAGGCATTGAAAATGAATCCAAAGAATCTTGATGAGCTCTGGGAGTCCTGCAAGAACGCTTTCTTTGCTATTCCAGATGACTTTATTAATAAGTTATTTGAGTCATTGAAGAGATGTATGGATGCAGTCGTCCAAGCTCATGGGAGTCATACACAATATTAATTCTTTTTCGTGCGTGTGTGCGTGCGTGCGCCTTTTGTTTCAGTATTGGCTTTGTTTTTTTCTTCTTAAATTATTATATCTTACTATAATAATATGCATATATGTTTTTCCCCTCGTAATTGTAAAATTTTTTTCTAACAATATTTTTTGTGTTTGTTCTGAGATAGAAACAGGCTATATACATATTTTTGTTGGCTAGAGTTGTTCAATTTCCAGCTCAAATAAATATGATGCAAGCCAATTACCATGAAATGAAACTACATCCTTGATATGACATCTTGCCCATAACAATCCACCCTTAAGAGGATTGTATGATGGTTTTTTTGGCCCGCGATGAAACGACCTTTGTTTTTCTGGTCAAACACTTGGCTCTGACTAAATCTGACATGCCCTCACATCATTTGAGCTGCAGCATTGTTCATTCAGCCTTTCTCTCTCCCTCTCTTCCACACTGCCCTCTGAGCAGAAACAACCTCGTAAGCACTCACATTCTAGATTTCTCTCGGTCCATCTCTTTTGTCCGGGAAATCCACATTTTCATTCAAAGGTCACCGATGGCCACAGAGAGTTGCTTGGAGCCGTATTCAGTCACGTTGCGTCATACTGTTTATCCTGGAGGTTGTTGGTGTGTTATGGATGGTTTGATGTAGACCTGAGCCCTGCAGGTTTGGAAGGCTTACACTGGACTGGCCTGTACCAACTTTGTGAAAGGTGAGGCGAGAAAGCTTGCAGGCTGGGTTTTTTTGTGAATCTCTGATTGGATGAACTCCAGTGATGAGAATGAAATGAGTGTCCGTTTGATTTGTTATCGTAGTCCAACTGTTGTTTTCGAAATATGGATGGGTTTGTTGTATTTTTTTTAAGTCAATATGAAACAGGTTTTATTTATCAAATTTTTTATGTTTATTTTGGATTTAATCTTTCTTACCCTATGAAAGACGAACTCCTTTAAATGAGCTTTACTTTTTCCATTTCAATTTTATTCCTGTTAAAATTTAAACCTTGGAGGATGAATTCTATAATTATTCTTAAAATAAAGTATATGTTGTGGTTTTGTTAATAAACTCTAAAAGATACTGAGCTGATTTAAACCATTTGATTTAAATCTGTCAAATATGGACAAATCCAAGCATTTGATTAAGAATTTTATTATTTTATTATTTACTATTACTAATTTTAACCATTACTAATTAACTCATTTTTCAACAGTTGGTTTTGTTCATTTGATCCAGTGTTCGGTTAAAACAACTATTATTATTATTATTATTATTATTATTATTATTATTACTATTACTATTATTACTAATATTATTACTATTACTATTATTATTATTGTTGTTGTGTTGAACAATGTAGTGTTGTTATTTGTTTTAGTGTATGAAAGTCTTATAACAAAAACACAAATATTGCTATTTAGAGCATCTTTTATGAAAAAAAATCAGTTGGTGTGAAAATCAGGATAATTCAACTAAATATTTATGTTAAACTATATTGAAGTTAAAACATCAGTATTAAAACAAATCTAAATACAAATATAATTGTGGCTAAAACATGACACTTTTGTTTGTTTTTATGTGCTAAAAAACATCCTCTAAATGAAAACATTTTAATTTTAAATTAGGAAGAAATGCCATCAGCAAGTCTTACTCAAACATAACTAAATACTTTGAATCATAAATAATCAATTTTTCCCCTATACACTATAAAAATATCTGTACATTAACTTATTTCGAATCTTGTGATTCATGTTTTTGTTTTATTTTTTCCACTATTATTTATGCTTTTGAGCTGCATTATGGGATCTTGATCTTTATTCCAAGTTTGAACCTTGAAAATTTTGAAAAAGTGACAACAATTTTAATAGTTTAAAGTAATATATTGTCTGGGTTTGTATTAAATATTACAGTACAAACAGATGTATTTCTCTCTATATTATTTCCTTTATATTATTTCAAACTACTAAAATGTCAATAAAAGCTATATAAATAAAATAAAAGCTATAAATAAAAAAACTGTCGACAAAGCATTCCATATTCCAAGCATTCCATCAGCATTCCATAATGCAATTCACAACTGTAAGTAAATGAAATGTGAATCACAAAATACAGAAGCTGTTAGTTACAGATATATTTTACATTGAACCTACACTCTCAGAAATAATGGTACATTGTTTTGTACCAAACAAGGTAAAAACCCTTGTCACTGGGGCAGTACCTTATTATGGAACAGAATTGTACCTTAAGACAAAGAAACAAATTTGCACCATTGCGGTTTGTACCTTTAAGGGCATGATTTGTACTATGGGAAACCAAAATGTACCTTTGGTTTTTAAAACCTGCAGATACAATATTGTACCTTCATCAAAGGTACAAATGTGATCCATGAAGGTACTGTACCACTGCAAGACACTTTGTACCTTAACAGTGTCAAATGTGTTCCTTTGAGAACTATTTAAAGGCACTACTGTATATCCAAAATGTGCACTACTGTATATCCAAAATGTGCACTACTGTATATCCAAAATGTGCACTACTGTATATCCAAAATGTG
>CAIGQZ010033112.1:14934519-14951431 GCA_903798205.1 Danio tinwini
GCACTACTGTATATCCAAAATGTGCACTACTGTATATCCAAAATGTGTCAATTTACTTTCAGTAAATATAAAACATCAAACACATTTATTAAACTTTTTTAAAGGTTATTTTTGTGTAAATGCAGCTTTTCCATTCACAATAAAGAATAAAATACTTTAACATAAATCAAAAAATCAATTTTTTACTAAACATTTCACAACACTTTTCACAAAAATGTTACAGAAATATATTCACCCATGTCCAATATAAAACATATTTTTTCTCCAATTTTCACACAATATCTTTTGTAATCAACTAAAAGTTCATTTAATTTACCTTATTTTAAAATAGAAATATAATTATACAAAAGTATTGTAACAAAATATGCACAATGTTTGATTAGTTTTACAAAAGTGAAATGTCTGCGTGAACACTTTGCATATGCAGGACTTTTGCCAGCTCACATGCGTAGTGCAAAGCAAACGGCAAAAGGTGCGAATATCAATGATGAAAATGTATTTATCAGAAAATGCTTACCAAATGATTATTAAAAATGCTTTAAATGTTTAGTTTACAATACCTATAGTTTTGTTTTACCAGTTTGTATTATAGAACTTAATTAATGATTATGCGTTTCTTTAAACTTATGGTTTTAAATGATGATTCATGTTTTTATATGGAAATTATTCATTAAATCACTTTGCCTTTCCAGTAATATTTATTTTCATCGATATTGTAATAAAGGAGATGTCCAACACATATGTACCTTTTTTATGAGAACAATTGTGTACCTTCATTTCAGTTGTACCATTCTAGGTACATAAGAGGTCTTTTCTGTACCATATAAGGTACAACTTTTACCAAGGTACTAAACTGTTTCTTAAGGAACATTATTTGAACCACTGTGTACCTTTTTTCTGGGAGTGTTGTTGTTAGGACAAACTTTGTTTTTGATGGGTTGTCTTGAAGATGCTGAGTTTAACTACAAATGATAGTGTTAACTGAAGCCAATCTGAATTTTTTTTTTCTATTGTTAACTCACAAATGTATCACATTTCAGAAGTCAAATGTGTATGTGAATAGCATTTCATGTTGACTTTAAAGCAGAAACTTGTTGGCAGAGAATGTAACAACCCTTGTTTTGGCATGTTTTCCTTCAACATGTCTACATGTTACATGAGTAGGCGATCTTTCGCTGAGAGCATGCATAAGCGTTGACACTATGCATCAATGATCACGTAGGTCTGCAATCTTCTCTAAATGTGTTCAGTGAACTCACTGACCAAGAAGCATTGAACCCCTTTATGTAGAGTCTCTCACCAGAGATGGATGTAAACAAGGTTTAAGAGATGGATGAATCCTTTTCTCTCACTCCTCTTCATCTCTGGCACCACACATTCAAACATACAGCAAAGTGTGATTTGTCTGGCATGTAAGAAGTGTGGATTCCTTCATTTTTTCCCCCTTTTTTTTGTGCTGTGATGAGCAGATTGCCAATTCTCTGGCTCTTTGGCCTTGTGACTTTCTGACTCTGTGACCATCTAATACTCTGACTCAGTCTGCCTCATTGTTGCCCATCACAGCAGGACTACAATGAATAGCGAAATCTCACCCAGCGAATAGGAAATTTCAGAGCAGTCATCTGGAACGGCACTTTAGACTTGAATACAATGATTGGACTGTGCGTGAGCCATTTAAAGTCGACAATAGCAAATTCTGCATACTCTCTCTTGTTTTTTTATAACAGAAAAAGCCTGTTATAATGATTTGGCTTGGAATGATAATAATGCATGATTGAAATTGAGATGCAGGTTTACTACTAGTTTGAGCCCGTGCAAACCCACTTTTGGCATAAAAAAAACTTCTGGCAAGTTTAACTAAAGACATTCAGTGAAAATTTAGTGTAAAAAGGCATGAACAGTTATTATTGAGGCCACCATTATTGCGTATACTGTGTATTGTTATTATTGAAAATAGATTTGGGTCAAACTTTATTTAAATGTACAATTCACACTATTAACAAACCATTAGCTTAAGAGTTTTAGCTCAATAAACTACTAATTAGCTGCTTATTGATAGTTTGTAAGGTAGTAGTTTGGTTTAGTTATTGGGTATGATTAGGGATATAAAAAAGATAATGCTTTATAAGTGCTAATAACAAATACTATCTTTATAATAGGCAGGTATTAAGCCAGTAGTGATGATAAGCAATGGTGTGAATTGTTATTTAAACTGAAGGGTTGCCTAGATTTGTTTAAGCGAGTCATGCAATGTGATTGTGAGTTTATTTTTGCCATTATTAAATGATATAAAAAAATTTTTAACCCATTTTGCTCTTGGAATGGTTTCAGTAATTGCTACTTTGTGCTATTCATGGTAGATTGCATTTGTCATTAAGGGAATGAGCTGGTGCATTTATGTTCAGTCTGAACTGTCAATAACTGTCAGTATTTCACCTACAGAATATTCCACCATGCTTTTGATGTATTCTAATCTAATACTAAATACACTTTGTTTGGTAAATATGCCCCTTGGCATTTTCTTAAATGGAAAGTTCACCCAAAAATGAATATTTAGCCATCATGTATTTACTTTTTTTAAGCTATTTTAAACGTTGGAAATGGTAGCTATTAACATTCGTAATAGGAAAAACAAATACTATGCAAGTCAATAGTTACTAGTTGCCATCATTCCATCAGGTTGTTTAGTGAACTGCAGCAAGCATTTTACTGCTTAAACTTGCATTAATGCAGACATTTTTTTTCATAAAGATCAGTCTAGCGTGCATTCATAGACAACCTGATTAAAAAAAAAAAAAAAAGCTTGGTCAAGTTCATTTATTAATTTTCTTTTCGGGTTAGTCCCTTTATTAATCAGGGGTCGCCACAGTGGAATGAACCGCCAACTTATCCAGCATATTTTTCACGCTGCAGATGTCCTTCCAGCTGCAACCCATGACTGGGAAACACCCATACACTCTCATTAACACTCATACACTACGGACAATTTAGCTTACCCCAATTCACCTATAGTGCATGTCTTTGGACTTGTGGGGGAAACTGGAGCACCCGGAGGAAAAACCCACGCGAACATGGGGAGAACATGCAAACTCCACACAGAAACACCAAATGACCCAGCCGAGGCTCGAACCAGCGACCTTCTTGCTGTGAGGTGACAGCACTACCCACTGCACCACCCTTTGTTACAAGTTGTTTTACATTTTCATCATTAGTATCATATCATATAGATATGGTGTATATATAGTATCATATAGATTCTTACATATTTGAGTTCAAGTGGACAACTCATAAAAAATAATGTTCTGTTAATATTTACTGATCTTTGTGTAGTTTAAAACTGAAATGAGTTTGTGTAGTGCAGAAGATTTTAGAATATTTTATAGATTTTTTGATTTTGTAATAAACACACAATGAAATGCAGAAAAACATTTTTTAAGAACTAAAAATGAGGTGATCCAGTTTTGAACTATATGAGGATCAGTAAATGATGGAGGAATATAATTTTTGGGGTGAACAATCCCTTTGGGTGCATTTAACATGCTTTAATTACAATAAAACTGACCAACTCACCTCTACTTTCTTAAGAATAAAGGTACAAAACCTGTCACTGAAGTAGTACTTTTCCAAAAGGTATATATTTTTTTTGCCTAACAGCTCCATGTTTGTACTTAATGGTTTCATGAAGTTTTTTAGATGTTAGTATCAATATATCATACCCCAAAACTGTGTCAAAACTCGCATTTAGAAGATATAAAACTGATATAAACATATAAAACGTGTAGTTTGTCACTTCTGCCCAAATGGATTAACGGTTTTATTCTCATCAATTCACATTACAGTTTCTCATCATATCATAATTAATCAAATGCTCTTTAGTGTCTGAAATGCCCCGCACCCTTCAATACGCTTCTGATTTGTTTTTCATTTGAAAACTGCTCTCACTGACAGAGCTGTGATAACAAAAAACAAAACACGATTGGCTGTTTTTAAAAAGGGGAGGAGCTACTCTATGCCCCACCTTCACATCGTGTTTTGATTGAGATTACGTCATACATCAAATAAAAATCCATATTTCAAAGCACTTCAGGGGACCTTTAAGGTTACATTTTTGTACCTTTAAGGTACCATGAGGTACACATTTTATTTACTAGTTTGTGCCTTTAAGGTCCAAATGTAAATCCAATAAATACAAAAGTGTGCCTTTTGAAAAAGTACCACCCCTGTGACAGGTTTTGTATTTTTTTTTTTCTGAATGTGTACGTCGGACACACAAACCTAATCATCAGATTGGTTTCTCTATACGCTCCAACAGGAAAACACTTGACTGCCCATGGAAAGGCTTGGGGTTACAGTGAATTCCCATTTTCACCAGCAGATTGGCACTGAGGAATCACCAGCGTCAAGTTATTTTGGGTGTATTTATGCATGTGTGTTGGTCCCCTGGGACCTGTTTGACTTGTGAGCTTCAGTGCCCTGAGACTAACAGGCAGGAGGAAGCAGATGGCTCCAAGGAGGGGTGACCCCTGAGCAGCTCTCTGACTCTGACAGAATTA
Organism: Danio tinwini; assembly: GCA_903798205.1. Lineage (NCBI taxonomy): Eukaryota > Metazoa > Chordata > Actinopteri > Cypriniformes > Danionidae > Danio > Danio tinwini. The sequence goes on from CAIGQZ010033112.1 coordinate 14,939,073, forward strand.
TATCCTCCAGAGTCGCACACGTCTTGCTTCTGTAATCTTAATAGATACCCAAACACACATACACACATGTGCACATGCACACACACACACACACACACACACACACACACACACAAACGCACATGCTTGCACTCATATTTGCACAACCTTTTTAATCCGCATGCTGCTCCTCCTTCTGTCTTGTCCTGACAACTACTGATGGGCAACTGCTGGATTATGCTCAATCACTTTGTCACAGTAAATTTTATAATATAGACTAGGGCTGAGCGATATGACAATCTCATATCCTGATTAAAATATTTTATATCCCAATAACAATATATATGACTATGTTTTTTTTTTATTCAATCAATTAATAGTTGATATACATTAAGCACATAAATAGTACTGATTTACTGTAAAATAATTCTGTAAAATCTACAGTAACCTACTGGCAGCATTTCATCAGAAACTTACTGTAAATAAATTACAGCAAAAATATTGTATTTACATTTTCAGCGCCACTTATCTTGTATATTTATTTGCATAATTATATGTATATCTTTACTGTAAGATATACAGTAATTTTCACAGTGCAACTTAAAAATACAGTAACAAACTGCATGAGTGTCCTAGAGTAAATTATGGGACAACAGAGAGGAGGATCCATGCAGTTTAATAATCAAGAGTAGTCAGGCAGGCAATGGTCAAACAGGTACAAACTGGAACATGAGGGTAATCTAAAAAATGTGGTCAAAATAACAGGCAAATGGTATAAACAATACCAACACAGGAAGACAAGACAAGGAAAACACTTTGTAAGGCTAACAGTGAACAAGACTCAGCAAAGTCTGTGGCTGTGTCCAAAATCGCATTCTTCCATATTATATAGTACGGCTAAAACAGTATGCGAGCCGAGTAGTATGTCCGAATTCATAGAATTTGAAAATCAGTATGCAAGAAGTACCTGGATGATCTACTACTAAGAGATTCTAAAGTGTGCATCAGATGGACGCTACACTATCCCTTGATTCCCCGCGAGAGAATTCATGAATGGGAGTGAAGCAACACAACTCATGCGGGAAGGTCATGTGATCATGACAAAATGGTGGCTGTAGCACATCCGAGTTCCATTCATATGGCTCACATTCATACTGTCTCAAACATATTTTTCTAACGGCTGAGTGGTACATTTAAATTCAAATGCAAGTCCTACTGAATAGTAGGTGGTTTTAGACGCAGCCTGTGTTTGTTTTGTATATATGCTCCATCTGATTAGTCCATCAGCTTCCAGCTGTGTGAGTGCAATCAGGGAGAGAACTGGAACTGGAGTGTGTGCTGTGCTTGATGGGATTTGTAGTTCTTATCAGTGGCATATGTGCAGTTCTCCCACGATCAGCACAGGATAGATCACTGGTGATTGTGACATAAACATTGTACTTCTTATGATGCACTTATTCATGTTTTGGTCTGCATCCCCTTAATGGCGTGTAATATTGCACTTATATGAATTATGAAAAATGATTACCAAAAACAATGTGTTTTGTGGCATCACAAAATAAACGTTAGAGAATAATATGAAACGATAGACTTTTCTTTTGTCCATGCAATATACAGTATATTTTCATATTGCACAGCCTTAATATAGATGCAAACCTTATTGTGCAATTCTACAATGAGAGTGAAAGTGGAGTTATTAACAGAGCTTCTAAATGATCTCAAGAGATGTTGAATTTGATCCAGCTACAGTTTAGTGAAAGAAAGTAAATGCCATATTTAATTTAGTGCTGTTGAAGCGGAGGCTGCTTGGGACTGAAGTACAGTGTGTTCAATATGCTGTATTGTCGATCGTTTGGCTAAATGGGGGAGGAAAAAAAGTGTTTCCAATGCCTGATTGGGCGAACAGTCAACATCTGTTACGCTCCACGACAACAGCGGTATTGAACGTGCTGTACTTGGGCTCCAACGCAGGCTGATGTTCATTACTGTTAAATATGGTGTCTATTCTGAGGTTAAAGAAATTGTTTAATTTTGGTAATTAAGTATTTATATGTGATTTATCTTTCGGATTTTCTTTTTGGTGGATAACTTGGTGGAATCATCTACATATGTGCTGCCATATGGTGCTGGAAAAAGCCTATAGAAGCATCAGATAAACAAAATCCAAAGCTGTTGGATGTGTGAGTCATTACTATTTTTTTTAAGTAGATGGTTTTCAGGTGTTGTATATGTATTGTGCTTGTAACTGTGTAAATGAATATGAGAATATCATATTTATTATTCAGGGTTTTCAAAGTGATGAAAACTGATTGTTATATTATTTTAATTTCCATCATTTTAAAGTCAATTGTTAAATATTTGAAGGCAACCCAAAACAACCCAAAGTTCACCCCAAATGACCCATATGCTGTTAATCTGCTCACCCTCAAGCCATACAAGATGTAAGTAACTTTTTTCTTTAGCAAAATGTTTTGTTGTTGACATTATTTTGTTTGTTTAAAATTGTGGTCCTTAGTGATTCATATAATACAAGCCAATGGATACCAGCACTTTAAGAGTCATAAATAGTTAAATACAGGCAAAACCACATTAGTATCCTTGGCTCCTGACAATACATTTGGTCTTATGAAGCAAAAGGATCTCTCTGAAAGTTTCAAAAGACATTGACTTATGTTTCATGAATCAGTAGGCATCATGGTTTAGGCTAGATATATTTTTTTATATATATTCTACTGAATAAAGTAAAATCTCCTGCATCTTGGATGGCCTGAGAATACGTAAACTAAATGCTACTTCTTATTGCTGGGTAAACTGTTTAGAAAATTCTATTTTCAGTATTTATTTCTCAGTTTTTAGATGCTTGCTCTATTTCAAAATATGTAACCATTGTTTAAAAGTTTGATATCTGTGAGACGTTTATGCCATTTGTGTGATTGAAAATCAGTAATATCAAAAATATAATCGCAATACTTCATTGATTGGTCTTGTAACATGTAAAATGCAATGAATTCCTGGTATAGTCAAAGCTGTCATGATTGTCATGTGATCTTTCACAAACTATTCTAACATGCGTTTTTTATATACATTCATTGTGTGTTTGCATACTTTAGATTAATTAAATTCCTCCTTGCTGATTAGAAGTATTGATTTCTTTCAAATCGAACGTGTGACCCAAAACCTATTGTAATTTACACGTTGCTCTAAATGATAAATGAGTTCTTATACATTAATTAGGAACTGGAAATGTCATATAAAGACCAGGGGACATTTATACAAACTCAAAAGGTCTGGGTTACCTGTAAATTCATTATTTTGAAAGCCTATGTTTACTTGCATTTAGTCACCACTTAGTGAGTGTTCACTGACCATGATTTCAACATGTAAAACTACATTCAATCAATATCAGAAAATATTCATTATAGTTCTCTTTAAGATGTCTATATATGCCCGGTCATATGTAAATGAATTGCCGTTTTAGAGAAACACCAAAAACACTTTTGCAGATGTTTCTATGAAAAGAACACTTACACTATAAAAATGTAATGACAATAAGTCAAGACAACAAATACTTTTATGTTTCTATGACTTATTTGAATAAGTTAATCAGGTTTCAACAATGTTTTTTAAAGTTATACAAAGTTTAACTTACTATTTTTGTCAGTTGTTTGCATGTTCTCCCTGTGTTCGTGTGGGTTTCCTCTAGGTGCTCCGGTTTCCCCCACAGTCCAAAGACATGCACAATAAGTGAATTCAGTACACAAAATTGGCCTTGGTGCATGAGTGTGTGTGAAAGCGAGAATATTTCTCAGTACTGGGTTGCAGGTGGAAGGGCATCCGCTTCAGAAAAACATATGCCGGAATAGTTGGTGGTTCATTCCGCTGTGGTGACCACTGATAATAAGGGACTAAGCCGAAGGAAAATGAATGAATGAATTTAAGTCAGTTTGACTGGTGTTGTTGATGAAATTGAGATGACTAGAACAGTTTGTTTGATTCAACTAAAAAAGTTAAGTTAAAGTAAAAAAGTATACTTAAAGTAACTTAAGTCAGCAAGATTTATTTTACAGTGTGTTTCCTCATCATTTTCTTGCTTCAGTTTAATAAGATTCAAATTTATTTTCTACTGATCCTTGAAGCGTGCTTGCACAAAACCTTCTTAAGACCAAAACTGAGATATCATGGAAAGGTCCCTGCAACCTTACTGCAACATCATTCTAGACATGTAGCTCCTATAAGCGTCTGCTAAAGTAATTATGGTCTGAAGCTGGTATCAGCTGGGAGGTGCTGAGTGAAAAGCGTTCTCACGGCCCATTGTTATTCAGCAACAGTGCAGCATTAAGTGCTATATTGATCTTCTGATGCGACGTATCCGTCGGGATTCACCCACTGCTGATCCGAGATCAGGTCTGTCAGTCCTGGATGTCTCTCACATGCCTCCTTTGGGGCATTAGCAACCACCATCAAGCCCAAAACAAGCCGAGTTGTGTGTTGATGTGTGACAACACGTGAATTTAGCCTAACACCAAACCTGTTTTCTACTTGCCTGGATATCTCCACTACATGTTTGTCAATAGATGTCATTATGCAAACTTTTCAGCTTCAGGTTTTTAAACATGCACAAACTTCAGTGAGTTAGTGTCTTTTCTGGTTCCACATTTCACCATGAAGGATGGAGAATTCCTTTATTACGAGATGAGCGGCACGTCCCACCATACCGAATTCTAGTGGCTGAAGTGCCTCAGATGTGAGCGTCTCCCTTTTTAATTCAGACAGAACCTGTCTCACTCTCTTCAGGTGAAGTCCCGGAGAACTGTTCTGATTGGTTGATTGCTCTTCTTTGATCTGTCAAGTCCCCTCTTATTCTTCAATGCCTACCTACTTGATTTATGCCTGCTTCCTCCTGTGCTTCGTTTCCATGGCAAAGCAAAGAAGCTTCATTAATCTTATCTTGGCTCTCATGAACGCAACATACATCACTGTTTAACATTTGGGGGATAGGAATATTTTTGTTGATATGCTTTTGATAAGCCTGCGTTTGTTTAAGCTAGAAAAAAGAAAAGAAAACATTAACATTTAACTACAAATGATTCAATTGTAAAATGCATTCAAATGCGCTGATTTGGTATTCAAAAATTTGGTGTCATTTTGCTCTTGGAATATGAAATGTTAATATTATCATAACCATTTCTGTAATTTGATCAAACATTTAAAAAAAAAAAGATTAATTAATGCCACAAAAGATCACAGAATTCATCAAGACTTTTGTTAATACCGGTTGCCTTTCATGCTATTGCTTTCCCTCCAGAAAAAGGAATATCCTGGATTGTATTATAATATAATTATAGTTCTGGCTTTTTTGCTAGTTTCATGTTTTAAAATGCATATAGAATATGAAACGGGATTGAAGACCAAGAGGAAAATGTGAAAAATATTTAACAAAGCATTCAATATTTCCCAAAATAATTATTGCATTTCAGGACATTAGTTGAATTCATTAAAAAAGAAAAACTGAAATATTTCTTGATAAATAGTTTTAAATAAATGCTTATCTTATGTATTCATTAAAGAATATTGAGAAAAATGTATTATGCAAAAATACGTTTTTCCACAAAAGTCTTAAAGGGGTGGGCCACTACGATATCATATATTAAACTTTAGTTGATGTGTAATGTAGCTGTGTGAACATAAACAATATCTCTGAATGTATTACACTCAAAGTTCAATGCAAAGGGAGACATTGGCTTTTATAGTTAGCTTAGCAAAGCCTACAGTAAAAGAAGTTTGGGAACTACAAAAAATACATCCGGGCTAGTGAGATCACAAATGCTTCAGATTTATGCATACACCCCGTGTAGCAAAGGGGCGTGGCCAGAGGCGCTGTAATGTAGCAGAGAAAGTTAAAATGGCGTCCAAATACTTTTCCACAGAACTTGTTCTGTTTCTGTATTTGGGCTTACAAAGGACAACACAAAGAGAGACGTGCTTACGATTTAATTTGATCTATATTTCAGAGAATTATAAAAATAAAGCTCTAGCATTTGACAAAGGAGAGCTTCCAGAATCTCTCCCAGTTCAGTGCTGGATTCGGCTAAAAACTCCTCCAACCATAATAGACAAAGCTGTGGATTGTGAGCCACAACCTGTAAGTATTTTATTTGTTAAAATTTATCTATTTCATGCATAGTGTTTCGCGTTAGCGGAATGTTGTAGCAAGGACATAAACAAGGATGTAAACAACAGGAAATGCTGTTTGACACCGCTAACAATTTAGCTACAAATTCATATTTAGCCATCAAACCCCAGTAAACACCCACAATCGTCACTATTGCTGCAGTGTCTCTCTGTGCGGACGCTTTACGTGCGTTCTACATCTCAAATAACAAACTCGCAAAAAATACGTGAATGTTTTGTATTACTTACACATGCTTATTCTGAATAAATGTGAAAGACACTTGTCAGATTTTATTTTTAGAGAGCAGCCGTGAGGTTCAGCTGTGTCTTCTTCATTTTCTGTCTGATTCAGGCACAAATTGATATGCCTTAACGGCTACTCTGACTGACAGTGTTTACACAGCGCAAAAGCGCGTGCTTGTAGGGGCATGACACTTTTCCTGGTGATGTGGAGCCGATCCGCAAATCACAACACATTATGTTAGCTGACCAATCAGAGCCTCGTTTTCATGTTAGCTGAGTAGCTGTAAATAACCTAAGTAAGATATATATAAAATAACATGATTTTTTTACAAATGAAGTATGAGCACACATCTTAAAAACACAACCAAGCCTTAAAAATAGACTCTGAACCACCCCTTTAAGCAGCTCATCTGATTTCAACACTGACAATAGGAAGTCCAAAAAAGCTCCACAATCATGATATTGCTGCCAAAAATTTGCTTTTTTTTTAAAATATATTGGCATATTAGTATAGTTTTAAAATTGTAATATTTATTAATTAATTGTAATATATTTTTACACCTTTCTCAAAAAAAAATCCACTCTTTTTATGAGAATTCTTCAAAACCATTTAGAAACCTCATCGACCGCAAACTTTTAAATGGCAGTATATCTGATGACAACAGTGTACTGCATAACAGGAATGACCTGCGTATCGGCCAGCGAAGGGATCGCTAACACTCGCTCTTGTCTGATCTCGCCTCAGCTGTGGGCTTGAAAAGCTGCCAACAGCAGATAAATGCATTTAGCTGGATGTCCCTCCTCCTCTCCTCGCGGGGATGCAATGATTCCGTACTCCTCCCGGTCTCCGCCGAATGCTGTGGAAGTGAAGCGAGATGCCATTTCAGATGCCTGCAGAGGGCTAGATGGCAGCCATGATGCTGCAAATTGAGCTGTGGCAAGAACGCAACAAAGCCTTCGTGTTCATCCGGCAAGATGTATTACATAAGGCGTATGAACCACCCCAAAGTGATCCATTATTCATTTACTATCATGTAACTAATCAATCATTTATCATTTAAGTGTTTCTCACATCCACGCTCCTGTTAGCCAGCTCAAAACAGAATAATGTGAAGGCCCCGCCATGTAAAGTGTTAACAAAGGGGCTCAGAAGAGCAACAGAAGCTTGTGATTAATGTGCGTATTAGACATGGAGAAGTGCTTTTTATTCGCAAAGGGTTCTGGCCTGAGTGTGAGACATTCACACCCTCTCATCTGATAATTGTACGATAGAGACACAGTGAATCACTCTTACCTCCTGCCCTCTCCTTATCTCCTCTTTTTTTTTTTTTTTCAATCGTACAACACGTGAGAGTAATCGTAATCGCAATCACATTGACACGCTCTCGCTGTCGGGCCTTTAGCCAATGCTTTCACCAGTGCTTTTGCAAGTCCTTTGTTAATACCTGTTGCTATTCATGCTATTGTTTTCTCTCCAAAATATTGGAATATCTTGGATTATAATATAATTCTGGCTTTTTTGCTATGTTTTATGTTTGAAAATGCATATAGAATGTAAAATGTGATTGAAGATCAGGAGGAAAATGTTTGGAAAACATCCCAACTTGACTTGATCCCAAAACTTCCCCTTGACCGGCTCTGTTATTGTCAGACTGGGGCTAGGTTTTGGTTCAGATTTTCTGATTTGATTTGATTTGATTTGGATTCACCATCTGTTGATTTGATTCACAATTCTACTTAGTGAGTATTGTATTATAACAAAGGCAATTGATTTTTGTTGTTGTTTGAATGATTGGTGAACGCTTTATTTCCAGTTAATGGGTACATTAAAACAGAGTACACGTTTTGTATTGAATTTGCATGGATTAAGTTGTCATGATATGTAAAATAGCAGTGTTTTTTAAAAGTCAAAGACAGTGCCCCCTCAACAAAACAACAGCCAAGAGCAGTTGATGTTGTTTGTTTTCTTTTGTTCTTTAGTTAATTGTCGCTTGAAGACCTTTACCAGACTTTCACTTCACAGAAATTGCTTTCACGTTAGACTTGAGTGACTGTTTGCATGAATACTTTGGCAAATTGAGCATTTTGAAACATAAAGCTGATGTTCTTGTGTGAATTCATGCTTGTTTGTTCTGTCTGTGTTGCTCTGGCAATAGTATTTCCTAAACGCTAATATGCTTCTATGTTCCACTGTGTCAAGTTTTTTAGGCCCCGTTTACACTAATAAGTTTTTGTTTTAAAACGCAAGTTTTGCTACGGTTACGCCATCTATCCACACTACATCAGAGTTTTTGAGCGCCGAAAGCAGAGCATTTTGTAAATGCTGAAGAAACCCTTTTTATTTTAAAACGCTGCTGCTCTATCTTAGTGTGGATAGGGGGGAAATGGAGACATCTGAAAACAGAGCCGTGGCTGCAGACAATCGTCTATCTGATTGAGGCTTTTTCCTCATTATTAAGTAGTCTAGAGGACAAGTCGGGTAAATCTTCAAAGGGAACAGGGTACTTTATAACCTCATTCACATCACCCTGGCTACTTTGTTTCACTATATAAACAATAAAAAGAAAACATGATATGAGCCTATTTTCATTTTGAAATTAGCAACTTAACAGACATCCAAAATGTTGAGGCATCGTGTAGCTACATATTTATATGAGCCTTTTATTACTGATAAACTATATAGAAATATATGTCAATTAGCATTGCTATGGGGCTTTTTACTCTTGGTAATTTTTTTTTAATAATAATTATATTTTATTGAAATTTTCAAGAACAATCACAGAGGAACATACAGTACACAGACAACTCTCTGCACTGTCCCAGACAAATCCCATAATGTCAATGAGCAAAACAACAATGATAACGTAGTTTAGCGGGTGACAACAGACAATAAAATAATAAAGAAATAAAAAGTAAATAAAAGAGATGAATTAAGTTTCTGAAGAATCCACAGAGGTTGAGTGGCTGGTTTGTTCATTCAGATATTCGAGAAAGAAACTCCAGACACTACAGAATTTTGCAATAGAATGAGTCCTCAGAAATCTCAGTCTTTCTATCTGTATTATCGAAATCATGTCCGCAATCCATATTTGAAATGAAGGGGGTCAAGATGACTTCCAATGCTGGAGCACAAACCTTTTAGCCACGATCATACCCAAAGACAAAGACTGCTGGAGTCCATGTGGGAGATGAGAAATGTGTTGTGAATATCTGAAAATAGTAGGTTCTGCATCAGGTGGTAAAGATTTACTATAAGCCTTAGAATACCACTCAACCAGAAAGCATGGGAAGTCGTGTCTTCTGTCGTTTTGCACCTGTCACATAATGGTGACATAATGGTGATATGCAACTTAACTTTAGTATGATGTATGCAATGGACAACCTTAAATTGGACCAACTGAAGTCTACTGTTGACTAAACAGGACCGTATCATCTCCAGCCATTTATCCCATGTGTCTTCAGAAAGCTCAGCCCCTAAGTCTTTCTTCCAGGTAGTTTTGAACCTTTTAGTGGGAACTACCCTGGTCACTTCTTGTGGGTTTCTGAACAGATAGCTATCCGATCTGGAAAAAAAAAAACGGGTAAATGCCCTCCGAAATGCAAGATTAAGATAGATCTGATCACTCAAAGCACTTCAGGAGGTGATCTGGGTTGCATTTGAATATGGACAGGTCTAAATGCATCTGGTTGTTGAAAGCACATATGTACTCCTGCCAAAATGTAAAACACGTGTTGTTATGGGCTATATTACATAATCAGATATAACAGTGCTAATATGCAGCTCCACAGATGATGGTTTAAAATGTTTGTTTCATTTTATTATTTTTTTTTTATTTCATTCTGTTTTTGACTGGTTATTAATCATGTAAATGTAAATGTCAAAATTAAAATGTTAAGTTGCTATCAAATGGCAGCTTTAACAAAAAAAGATGCACAGGTCGCCTGGTGATAGGATAAATATGGGGGAAATACAGTATTTCTTTCATTTACAAAGACACATTTTTAAGGAGAGTAAATTATACTCAAATTTATGTAAATATTTTATAGTTTTAATGATGTCTTGCAAATACCTGTACTGCAAAAAAAAAAAAAAAATGTTTAATTTAGCCTACGTATAATGACAGTAATCTCAGGGCCTGCCTTGTGAGCTTGTAATGATGTTTTCCCGGAATCATTTGTGTGTTGAATAAGAGATGTAGCTTACAATTCTGTTAAAGATTTATAGTAATTAAATAAATAAAATGTGGTGTATCTGCCAATCAAATTGACATAACCTAGTTAAATTTGCAAATGAGGGAGGCACGGTGTCTTTGGGTGCTGTCACATCTGTGGTTTGATTTATTTGGTCCAGACCAAGGGCAACAAATGATACATTGTAGCATTTTTCTGCCGTTTTTGTATCCTTTTCACACCACACTGATTGTTTTGGTGAGAACCAGTTGAAAATGTGACAAAATCCACATCACTAATTGGCCAGGTGTTATTAAACGTATTTCCTAAACTGATTTTTTGATTGGTCAGAATTAACATGCGGGAAAATGCCAATGGAACTCCGCAAGTAACCAAACCGGCAGATGCAAAATGTCGCTTTTTACTATGGAGGGACATCTGCGCTGGCTGATTCTATTCCTGGTCATAGTATACTATATAGTTTGTATACATCACTTTAGACAAACTATACATGTTGACAATAAAATGCGGCTGCAGCTGGAAAACAATATTTTAATGCATTGCTAAAACGATGAAGGCACATCGCAAGTCACTTTAGGTGGAGGCATGAATTAATTTAGCTAATTATGATCATCTTCTGGAAATGTTACCAATGATCCATCAGGTAATGTTTCTCTCTCTCTCTCTCTCTCTCTCTCTCTCTCTCTCTCTCTCTCTGTTTAAAACTGTTGGTAAAGCGCTGTCAACAAATATTTTTCCTCCACATCCCATAATTCACAGCGCATCAGACTACGGCAGCTGGATGAGTAAAAAATAGTGCAGTACTTTTTGCGGTTGGGTCTGTTCTAGTTTGGATCAAGTTCTCACCACAAACGAACCGCTCCAGGTTTTGTTTGAAAGCGTGCCACCTCTTCAAGGAGGTCTCAGTAGGCTTTTTTGGCTCACTTTTGGTACGCACTGGAGTGCGATTGCTACATTCACACCTGCCCAAACGAACCACACCAAGAGGGAAAATGAACTTTAGTGTGATTCAACCAAACTAAATAAGGCAGGTGTGAAAACACCCTTCATGGTTAGCACTGTCGCCTCACAGTTCCGGCTGGAGTTTGCATGTTCTCACTGTGTTTACGTGTGTTTCCTCTGGGTGCTCCGGTTTCCTCCACTGTCCGAAAACATGCAATATAGGTAAATTGGATGAACTAAATTGGTCATAGTGTGTGAATGTGAGAGCGTATGGGTATGGGCATCCACTGAGTAGAACATATGTAGAACATAGTTGGTGGTTCATTCCACTGTGGTGAGCCCTGATAAATAAGGGACTAAGCCAAGGAAAAATGAATAAATAAATGAATGAATAAATGAATGAATTTGCTTATGGTATTTAAGAATCTGATTTATATTCAATTAGTAAAGATAGATTTATTTATGTGGACAAATGTAAATGGAACTGCTTTCACAAATCAGATAGCTTTCCAATCAGAGAAAACTCATAAAGAGACCAGCTGTAAACAGACCAAATATGTCGTCCAGCCCTAATGTGTTTTGCCTGATGTGCTCTCACATCAAAGAGCTGCTTTCCAACACTTAGGAAACCCTGTGATACCATATAGACAAAAACATTTGATTCTTGGCTTTTGAGAATTGATAGTGAATCAAAAAAAAAAAAAAAGATTAATTGGAATTTTTTGCCCCAGCCTTATTTCACCGTATTTCTGCCCCACAGGTCACATTATAATATTCATCGAATCAGTGTGTGTGTGTGTGTGTGTGTGTGTGTGTGTGTGTGTGTGTGTGTG
>CAIGQZ010033112.1:14960812-14973076 GCA_903798205.1 Danio tinwini
TATATATATCCTTTCATCGGCTAGACACTGCCTCACAGCTCCGTAATGGTCGGTGCCGTCACTTATTGATCCACGACCAGTAAATGTAGCTTGTGTGGACGCTACTGCGCTACTTGACTAAAAAAAATTCTTTGCTACTGAAAAGCTATTTGATTTAGAAAGTAGCCACGCTACTGAGAAATGTAGTTAAGCTAGTAGCATCTTGTAGCAGCACTACTGTCCAACACTAGTATTACCGTATGCTGAGGTAAAATAGGGAGGTGTATTAACGGTATCAAAATTTAGATACCGCCCAAGCCTATTATACAGTATTGAAAAAATGACAAAAAGTCACAATAACAAGTAGTATTTTTGGTTATTTTAACTTATTTGCAATAGTTAATCAGGTTTAAACTAAATTATTTAAGTTATGCAATGTTTAACTTAATATTTTAGTTGGTCTGACTTATGTAGATTGAGCTGACAAGAAAAGTCTGTTTGACTCCACTAACAAATTGAAGGCAGCAACTTTTTTCTTACAGTTAAATGATCTAAGAGTCAGGCTTTGAGCATCTGCGTTGGCGAAAACAGCTGTAACCCAGGTGGCCGGATATTTCTTTTCCAACCTCTTAACCTGATATTTCTCCTCTATGATTATATTTTTTAAAGGTCTTGATCTCTTAACTTAATCAAGGTCATTGGGCTTTAAAAACATCCTGTAAGTTTCAAAACTCAAAACTTATTTTTTAAAAAAGCTTATATTGAAGTCACACTGCCAAAACAACAAGTTGTGGAATGTGTTATTGCATTGCCTTTCTTCTAATCCCAACATTAGGAAAGAGTGGATGAACTTTATTGTGCACATATGTCCATATCAGGAAGAACTCAGTTCTCATTTTACCTTGGATTTATTATAAACAATGCACAATTCGACACTGGATTTGAAGAAACTGCTATCCGACAGTAATGTCAGACCACACAATTCCACCACATGCCTTTTTAGCGTCAATCCCAGCAGTATCCTTTTATATGAAGGATATACAGTAGGCGGTCAAACAATAATACACTAATGTGAAGAAAACCAGTTATTTCATCAGAGGTCAAATAACAAAGACAAACAAGCAGTTTTCATTGAATGATTTGTTTTGGGGTATGTCTCACATTAAAGCACAAGCTCGGTCACATTCTGCATTTGTTCCTAAAGAGCTTCCACTCATTGCATTGTGTAAAATACAGACTGAATGGACTGTCAGAACATCCCATTAGGTGATACACTCTTTTCTCAGCTGGAGAAAAGAAAGTACCTGTAGAATAGTTAGTTATAATTTGATGGATGTGGATTGTATTTAAAGTAAAGATAAACAGAAAAGGAGAACCAATTTAAATAATTATTTTGTTGTCATTGATTGTTTTAATTCCTGTCTGATGTTTTTTTTTTTACAGTTGAAGTCAGAATATTAATCCTCTGTTTATTTTTCCCTCGAATTTCTGTTTAAAGGAATGATTAATTTTTTTCAATACATTTCTAAACATAATAGTTTTAATAACTAATTCCTAATTACTGATCTCTTTTATCTTTGCCATGATGACAGCACATAATATTTTACTAGATACAGTTATGGCTGGACAATATTGGCAAAAAGTGGCATTGCAATATTTAGTTTTTCTGTGATATACATTGCGATATGAATACAATTTCACATGAGATATAAGATGGCCTTAATAACTCGTAAAGAATTCATACATCTGCATCAAACATAATAAACAATTTGCAAGCATAGATAAATAGAACAATAGACAATAGAAAATTATTTAAAATTATATCTATATATATATATAATTGTTATGTGGTAATGTGTATTAATCAAATAACATTGTATTGTCTTCATTGTATAAATAATTAAATATTAAATTGAATCTTTCACACTATTGGGGTTTAAATTTGCGATGACTCCACAAATGATGTTTGGAAACGTGGTTCCTGGCCATTGTAATCACAACTCAACATTGCAGATCCTGCGATGTGACTATTGAAGATGTGTACATTGCAATATCGATGCTAAAATTATATATTGTGCAGCCCTACTAGATATTTTTTAAAATACTACACTGTAAAACCCAACAGTCAACTTTTTAAATGAAGTGAGTGTAGTTAACTCAAAATTGACTGAAAGTTAATTCTACTTATGTGAAAAGAGTTTGGAACGCAGTGTTGGAGGTAATGAGTTAATTAAATACCTCATTACTTCAACTTAAATGGAGTAAGTTTACAGTTCTCAGATTAGATTTTTAACTCTAATGGTTTGTTGCAATCGGTTTCCTGAAACGGTTTGAGTTGCCTTAACTTATTGGGTTTTACAGTACACTCTCAGAAATAAAAGTACAAGAGCTGTCAATGGGGTGGTACCATTTCAAAAGGTACATATTTGTACTTAAAGGGCATATATTGGTACCTCAAAGGTATATATTAGTACCTAAACATTTCAAGAGGTACATTTTGGTACTTTTTAGGTACTAATATGTACCCTCGAGGTATTAATAAGGACCTTTTAAGCACAAATATGTACCTTTAAAAAAGGTACCACCCCAGTGACAGCTCTTGTACTTTTATTTTTGAGTGTACTCAGTTGGTTTAAGTTCTCTTAATTTGTTGGGTTTTACTGTGCTCAGACTGCTTCATTTACTCAAGTGAATTAAGTTCTCTACTCATTAGGATTGGTTTTTGAATTTAAATGGTTTGTTGCAATCGTTTTCCTCAACTGGTTTAAGTTCCCTTAACTTTTTGGGTTTTACAGTGTAGTAATCATCTTAAAGTGCAATTTTAAGGCTTAACTAGCTTAATTAGATTAACTAGGCAAGTTAGGGTAATTAGGCAAGCCACAGGGGTTTGTTCTGTAGATTATTGAAAATTTAATATTGCTTAAGAGAGCGAAAAATATTGACTATAAAATGTTTTAAAAAAATGTCAAACTTATTTTATTCTAGCTGAAATAAAACAAATAAGACTTTCTCTATATAAAAAAGTATATTATAGGAAAAACTGTGAAAATGACCTTGCTCTTTCAGACATGATTTGAGAAATATTTGAAAAAGAAAAAAATTGTCCTATCAAAACCTTTAAAACATTCTCATAAAAAAAATGTATTTGTGTTACTAGATTAATTCTACCATTTAATGGCTGACTTTAAAATGTAAATCCACTGTATAACCTTTTGCAATTTCTACAAAAATCCAGTAATTACAAATTGAGTGGAAGGTCACCGAAAACTCATTGAAAGTCGTTAGCCAGGGGGAAAAGGATGATTGTTTTTTCATCTAGCAGATATTGAAGCTTTCAGATGGCGAATTGCTGACTGGGTATCTATTAAGAGGAAACTGACCTTGTGACCATATGGCCTGATGACCCATCCTGCAGGGGTCCCTCACACAGCTGTGTGGTCTAAGTCTTGGAGAGGTCTCCATAAAATGCTGCTGTAGTAATATACTCTCCGGGCTAGAACTGGATGGGAAAATGGCAGATTGGTCTCAGTTCAGAGTGCACAGGCTTAGATTGGTGAACACAGCATGAGCCAGAGCCTTCAAAGAGAAGATACACTCGCCTACACACTTCTACACAACAGCACACGCTTGAGCATGAACCGTAAAACACTCTCCACAGAAAATTTGCGACACAGTGTCCAAACCAAGCATCAAATGTCCATGGTGTCCTGCTTGTGTCCACTGTAAAGGCAAAATACAAGGATTTAAAAAAAAAAATAAACAAACATAGCAAACTTTAGCAGCAAATAAAAGTTCATCAAGCAAAATTCATTCATTCTTTTTTTTTTTGGCTTAGTGCCTTTATTAATCTGGGGTCGCCACAGCGGTATGAACTGCCAACTTATCCAGCATATGTTTTACGCAGCGGATGCCCTTCCAGCTGCAACCCATCACTGGGAAACATGCATACACACTAATTCACACACATACACTACAGACAATTTAGCTTACCCAATTCACCTATAGCACATGTCTTTGGACTGCGGAGGAAACCAGAGCACCCAGAGGAAACCCACGCAAACCGAGAACATGCAAACTCCACACAGAAATGGCAACTGCCCCTGCCGAGGCTGTGCCGAACCAGTGACCTTCTTGCTGTGAGGCGATTGTGCTACCCACAAAAAAAAAGCAACAAATATTTTATTTTTTCTCGCTTTTGTTAATGTATACTAATTTATAATGTTATTTGTGACTCCGTAACATATGTAATTATAATCTAAAATCAAATGTGGTTGAAAGAGATTTTCTTTTTTTGGATAGGAAGTAAACTCAGAAGTCAAATTTCAGCAATCATTAAATATTGGAGTGATTTGTTGATTAAGCAAATATGATTTTTCTCACATTTTCTTAATAAATATGAATATATGCTGTTATTTTTTTATTTTGTAGCAGATGTTATTAAAATCTAAAATACTTTTTGATTGAAAGAATTTTCTTTTTTTTGTTTGTTTGTTTGTTTTTTACTTCCAACTTGACCTATGATTTTTATTTTGGATGGGAAATAAACAAACGCAGCAAACTTCAGCAGGCAATAAATGCTTGAATGATTTGTTCATTAAGCACTAAATGATTGCTCTCACTTTTGTTAATAAATACTAATATGTGTAATGTGTTACTAATACTAATATTGTGATTTCGTAGCATGTGTAATTAAAATATAAATTTATTTTGGATTAAAATAGATTTTCATTGTTTGTTTTTTATTTGAAATTTGATCTAAATGTTTGTTTAATTATATTATTATTTAGTAAGAATGTATTAAATTGATCAAAAGAGACTCACTTTGTTACAAAATATTAGGTTACAAATTTATGACATTCAACCAAATTCTTTAAGGAATCCTTTAAAAATGTATCACTATTTTCATAAACATTATATTTAGTGCAGTTTTAACATGATAAATGCAAATGTAGCAACAACTACAGTAATTGAACAATTAACTATATGTTCAAATCTTACTGTAAATTAGAACCAACAAAAACCTTGAATGAATGAACAGATGGAGGGATTGATGAATGGACAGATGAATAGATAAACAGATAGGTGTATAGATGAATGGTATGGCTCTATGATGGATATGTAGATTATTAATGGCCCGTTTCCACTGAGTGGTACTGTAACGTACGGGTCACCTTTATCAAGCATGTGTCTCCACTGCCACAGGGAACCAATAGTACCCTTTTGGTGGGTGTGGTGTACAACAAAAAGTTGCAGTCGACGTCATTCTCGCTTGAGGAGATGTCAAAGCAAAGCCGTACAGGTTGTTTAAATATCATATGAGAAGCACTTCTCACAAAACAGATGCTTTATACACATAAATACTTCTGTATAAATTACTATGAACATGTTTCGATTATAACTGCTGATCAATGATCAATATGAAATAGCCTACTGTAACGTCTGCAACCTATATAAAATAAATAAATAAATGCAACCTATATAAACACATACAGCCTCTTACAGTCTCTGATATGTTGCCAATTAAAGAAAAGCAACACACAGCATACATTTAGTCCTTATTTGGGTTCAAAAACCCAACGCAACATACTGTATAGCCCACAATCAGTGCAAACCTCTCATCTGTATCTTTAATCTTCACCAGCACATGAAGCCTCTGTTAGAAAGTAATTTTTTCATTCTGAGTTCATAATGATCCAAAAAGTGATGATAATAGTTAAACATGGCAATGTTTTAGGTTGCTGAAAGAATCATTTGCTCCTTTGTTTTTTCTGGCTGCTCCTTTGTTTTTTCACACATCACTCTCATGTTTGTCCTTTTCTGAAAGGATCGGATGTCTGAAGTACTTCAATAATCACACGCACGTTATTATTATGTACAACTCAGTGGAAACGGGCCGTAAGAATAATTGCACAAATAGTAAGGTATATCTAGAGGTTTTGAAGTAATGATGATGGTTTCTGTTTAAATAAATACACATAATGTAAATAAATTTTGCTAGTCAAGGCTGGTTAGTATTACACTTGAATGAACTTGAAAAAATTTTGATGTATCGGCTATTATCGCTTTGTGTCAGTGTGTCAGTGTCTGAGTGAACTACAGCATCTTTAACTGTGCGCTCCGGGAGACTGTAAATTAAGGGCTTTCTGTGTGTTGAGTCTGTTTCTTGAGGAGAGGACAGCTTGATGAAGAGTTTAATCTTCTAAAGAAGAGACTGGAACACTGATTTTTCTCTCTTTATCTCTCCCTCTCTTTAGTCTTTCCCCATTCCCATACCTTTTCCTTAAACAGCAAGATACCGCTTGTAAGAAATGTGTAAATGGCATAATGGGATTGTGAAATAAATATGATTATAACACCCAGAGCTATTTGTGGGGGAAGCCCAGGTGGGATTGCAGAGCACTGAATCATAGCAACTGGGTACAGACCTGTCACTGGAAACTAACCAACCTGAAATGACACGAGTCTTCTGCAATCTGTGTGTGTGTGTGTGTGTGTGTGTGTGTGTGTGTGTGTGTGTGTGTGTGTGTGTGTGTGTGTGTGTGTGTGTGTGTGTGTGTGTGTGTGTGGTGTGGTGTGGTGTGGTGTGGTGTGGTGTGGTGTGGTGTGGTGTGGTGTGGTGTGGTGTGTGTGTGTGTGTGTGTGGTTGAGCATCAGTGCCCTGTAAAGAAACTCAACCTCCCAAATCCTCTTCAGCAGGCACAGAGGCGCTGAGCTCGGCATGTCTTAGCTGAACACCCATGGGTCTCTCTTTCGCTCACACACAAACTCATTTGTTGTATACCCTACTAGTACAGACTGTAAACGACCCATATGGATGCACGGGAATATTATGCAAGTAAAAGCACGTGAGCAAGAGTTCAGCTGTATTGAACGTGACAAAATGTGACTGTTATTTATTTAGCCATAAGTCACTTGCGAGATTGTATGTATGATGTATTGCTTTTATATTGTACACCACCTCAAAAATAACATTGGTCTGTTAGTTTCAGATATTTTCTTTTTCTTTTGCACAAATTCTTTAAAAAAAAATTTCCAGACTTTTTTCTCTTTTTTTTTGTATTTTTGTACACTTTTTCTTTCGTATGATCCTTCCCCACAGGCGCAAGATGTTAATATTAGGTTTGATTTAGGTCGTGACATCAGGTGACCAAAATTCAATGTCTGACCAGGGTCCAATAACGTTGATATTTGGTTGATTTTATGTTGCTATAATATCTAATATCTGAGAGCCATCAAGGTGGTAACGTCCACACAACCCTTAGGCTGTAATATCATTAGACGTTGATATTTGGTTGATTTTAGGTTCTGTTGGAAAGTGACATATTGACGTCAAACACTGACATTTATTTGTAAGGTATGGCAACCAAAGTCCAACATCTGACAGACATCATGGTGGTAATGTCCACACAACTTCAAGCTGTAACATAATTATATGTTGATATTTTGTTGATTTTATGTTGGACGTTGGCATGACAATGGTTCTGACGTCAACCTGTTTTTCATTTTCAAACAAAATGCAATATCCCCATGACTTTGGTGTACAACGTCATGTTGGCGTCCTGTGCCTGCTGGGGGGGTTTGTACACTCTTTCCTAGATTTTTTTTATGTTTGTTGTTGATTTGTTTGTTTCATATACTGTATAGGGTCTCTTGTATTTGCTCCATCAGTCAGTGTACACACTTTATTTTAAAATAAATCTCTTTTGTGAATTTTTTAATTTTTTTTATTTACCACTACATTTTTTGTACAAATAAATGTTCTTTAATAACTTTTTATCTCTTGTACTTTTGTCATTTTTTTATTTCTTACACATTTTTTTTCGCTCATGCATTTTTACTTTCACTTGCTCTATCAGTTGTATGTACCTACTTTTTCGTATCTATTTTTGCATGGTTTTCTTTCATTTGAACTTTCATTTTTGTGTAAATACTTTCTTTTGTGCACATTTTGTATGCTGTTTCTTTCTTACATTTACTCTTTTACATTGCTATCCACACTACGTAGTTTGTCTTAGTTTCTTTTTTGTTCCCTTCCCTTCTTTCTATCACAGTGCCACTTTATATTAGGTAGCCTTAACTAATATACTTGCACAGATTTAATATTTTTTTAGAATGCACTTATTGTGTAAATGCATGTTTTTCATTGTACTTATGATTGATTAAATGCCTGTATGTAATTACATCTGTATTTAATTTCTGTAATCACATTTGTAATTGCACTGTAGACCTTCCCTTACACTTGATCCAGCCTTAAACCTACCCATACCACCAAACTTGTCCCTAACACCACCTGTTTTTGCCTCATGAGCACCAAAAGTGTTTTGCTATACACTTTAATACAAATACTGTGCATTGTATTTTATGCAAGTACATGGTAGTTAAGGCCACCTAATATAAAGTTGAACCTCACTTTCTTTTGTAACCTTTTTTTTTTTAAAGTGTGCAATTTTTACTTTTATTTTTTTAATAATACTCTCTGTATGACATTCTGGCCCTACAATATGTCACAAGTCTCTATTTTAATGGAAGTCTATAGGATTTTTGACCTCTTTTATGGCTTGACTGAAATCTAATTTCAGATTGCTTCGAAAAGTAACATCACACCTTACCTCAACAAGCCTCCTGAGTTATAGATCATGCCTGTACCATAAACACTTCCCTTGCCAAACACAGCTAATGACAGATGAGTGAGCTTGCTGTCAACATGCATCCCAGTCTGTTCCTTACATCATTAGAGCTGAAGTCATATTACGGGACCAGATCATAGCAAAGCAAAGTGCTGAGTATCACAAATCTGGCTCTGTTTATTGGAATGGAGAATGTTGCGTGACTGTCATGTATGCCTTGTTGGTGTCCTGATGTCTTCTTTTGAGATCAGAGCAGATCTCTTGTTCTCACTCTCTAATTGGAATGGCTTCATGCTGTGCATGGTTAGAGAGAGAGAGTCAGGCAGCTTCCGACAGCCTACACTGCATTTCTTTGATAAAGACTCTTCCAGTTCCTCCTCCCAAAATCTTCACTTACCCCTGCACACAACCACCCACTCTATGCTCTCCTCTGGGAGTCAACGTGTGCATGTGTGATGACTTTAGCAGTCAGTCTCTGTGCTTTTTTTTTCTGAAGAAGCAGAATTGATAACAAAAATAGACCTGCATATAAAAAAATGTTCGAGGTGAAAAACATGTTTTGCTCCCTTCTTCTCCACCAGCACGTAGACTTCACCCTCCAATTATAATACCCGCCGGGGGACGACGGCTCCAATTTCTGTCAATACAGACAGGTAATGCCTCTAAATAACAACCTTAAATATTAATGAGCGAGAGGGAGAGAGGAAAGGGATCAAGAAAGGAGTGCATTTTGCATTCATAACTTTAAAAGTCAAAGAAGAAAGAGACAATTGGAAGGTAAGGCTGCATAATTTCGGGCTTTTGTTTGAGGAGGTTGCCGTCGGGTCGTCCCTAAGAAAGAAAATGCGGATTGATTTTCCTCTCAGTCTAAATGACTGATTTGCAAAATTAATGTGTGCCGCAGTGAGTCCGAAAAACAGACGCAAGCCAAGCAGGGGATGGATGGGTGGCGCTCTGCTAATGCCGCTACCGTCTGCCTGGCTTGGCGACAGCGTTGGAGAGACTCGTCGGTGCTCATATCGATCCGTTCGCCCGTTGTCTGCAGGCTGGCACAGAGTCCTCTCTAATGTCTGGACGACATCTGGCTGGGGATGCCGTTTCGAGAGGGAAATGTCAAATTAGTTTGATGCTCATTGGGATGAGTGTAGCCACAACACGTCCGCTGCAGAGTTATCGGCACAATGTGTGTCATATGCATCACCGAGCGGCGCGTGGCAGGATGTGACACATCACGTGCCAACTTTCATGCTAATCGAGATGCATGTTGATGCCTGCTGACAGCAAGTCCTCTTGGAATTTCAGCAGGGAACGGGATGAGCAGGAATTGTCATTGGGGCATGAATGAAGACTGATGGGGCTTCTTTCTGCCATCATTCCCAAAAGAGGAACAGCCAGCTTGAGTTCTTCCTCCCATGGACTGACCTTGTCAGGATGGAAGAACCCTTGTGGCCCAGTCAGATCCCTTTCCTCCTCTGGGATTGGCTGACTGGCATTGATAGTGAGAAGATCACGACCTCTTGCTGACAGACCAGACACCCACGTGACACAAGATGCCTTTGATTCTTTTAACAGTTATTTATGCTACCGGTCTAGTTAGCATTAGATGGTACACAAGTAGGCCTTAAAATAAAAAAAATGCTAATACAATGACATGTAACATTACCAATCAGTTGGCCGGTAACTTCTTTAAATAAGTTCAGTATGATTCGAATTCAGTATAGTTTGGTGCAATCATCAAACTGATAGGACTGCATTTATTTAAATCAATGTTTAATCTCATGCACTGTTTCACTGCAATGTTTTCATGTTAGTAGCTCATGATAACAGTGTTTTCAGTGACTCAAATTCTGCGTCACACAAACTTGGTTAGAGTCACTGATAATGTGCATCTATTTCTTTACTTTTTTGGGTTTATTTACTGCAGATTGCTTTTAGTTTTAGTTTTTTCTCTAATACTCGCATCACAAACTGCAATAATAACTGAACATTGCATTATTTATTTGTCAAGTTCTCATCAGCACTGCATACTGCAGCACTTGCCATCAACGAAATGAGCTATAAAATGTGCCATTACTGCTACTTCCAGCATCTGGCATCTCTGGGACATTTATGATTCAGCAAAATGTAATTAATCCACTCAGATCTTGTGTCAGATGACTCTCATTAGGGTACAACTAGTGCAAAGAATATGGCAGAGGACAAAAAATATATGTATATTAATTAAATTGTGAATATCTATTTATATTTACATACAGATTATAAGTCAGAATATTTATTAAAGAGCACCTGTGATGAAAATCATTGTTTGTAAGCTGTTTGGACAGGACTGTGTGGAGGAATAGTGTGTCCACAGTCATATTATGGTGATATAAACACAATAGTCTCTTTTTTTATTTCCTGACGTTAAAATAGGATCCAAATCTCTTCCATTTTGAGGTCCATAACAACGTGACGTAGAAGTGCAGTTTCACTGCCCACAGAATTGATTGACAGCAGCGTATTAACATGTCTCCGTAACAACACGTATAATCAAATCAACAAGACAGGACGTACGCAAAGCAACTGGGATTAAAATATCTGTTCAGCTTGCTGTAGTCATCAATCATCATCAAATGTGATGAAGAATGAGTTTAAACGTTTTTTTAAATGGTGCAGGTTTGTAATAAAGTAAGTTAAATATAGTAAAATCACTGCAATTTATCACCACTGCTGCATGTCAGTACAATTATAAAAGAAGACGCTTCAATCCCAGTTTGTGGAAGTTAAATCAGGTTTATTTTATACATTAACATACAGTAATGGATAGTAAGATAACAGCAGTGGATATTAATGTGTATCTTGTCACATTTACCGTGCAAAAACAGTGCAAAGTTAAACTTTGTAACGACAATGTGTGTGACTCATCGTTGCAGAAAGGCTTGAATTAACTCCACAACAAATACATCAAATAATAATCATTGGGAAAGTTCTAATTAAAGTATTTCTCTCAAATGTTATGTGACATCTGCTTCCTTCATGTCTGTCACTGTACTGTTTATCTGATGATTGTGAGATTGAGACACACTCTGACAGGCACATGGGAATGGTGGGCAGGGAGAACTAGCATCAAAGGCACAGGCAACAAAAACAGCTACATTGTGTTCAGAGCAGAAAATTCTAATATTCTGAAAGGTTTAATGAATAATCTGATGGGTGTTTTGAGCTGAAACTTTACAGACACATTCTGCAGACACAAAATACTTCTCTTAAATCTTGAAAAGGGGCAAAATAGGTTCAAACCATATGACAGGAATTAACTAGAAAAAGGTTTTCTTTGTGTAATAGTGTTTAGTTTTTCTATAAAGAATAGTTTACTCAAAAAATTACCATATAATTTACTCTTCAGTGTATATGACTTTTTTGTTAGTTTAACAGTCAGTGTAGTTTTTTTCCATACGACTTTTCCAGTGACTTATTTTGAAGTCTTCAAGTTATTTCAAAATGTTGCACCTTTATAATTTCATATAAGTATAGTTCTGCAATAGTTTTTTTCACTGATTTTACCTTTTATCACCGTAACCATTTAACTTAAGAAAAGTAACCTTGACATCCACATATATATATATATATATAGAGAGAGAGAGAGAGAGAGAGAGAGAGAGAGAGAGAGAGAGAGAGA
>CAIGQZ010033112.1:14976371-14992292 GCA_903798205.1 Danio tinwini
CGCCCTTTGAATTTTTTTTCCTTTTTTGAATATTTCCCAAATGATGTTTAAAAGAGCAGGGAAATTTTCACAGTATGTCTGATAATATTTTTTCTTCTGGAGAAAGTCTTTTTTGTTTTATTTCAGTTGGACTAAAAACTGTTTTTAATTTTTTTAAAAACATTTTAAGGTCAAATTTATTAGCCCCTTTAAGCTATATTTTTTTCGATAGTCTACAGAACAAACCATCATTATACAATAACTTGCCTAATTACCCTAACCTGCCTAGTTAACCTTATTAACCTAGTTAAGCCTTTCAATGTCACTTTAAGCTGTATAGAAGTGTCTTGAAAAATATCTAGTAAAATATTATTTATTGTTATTATGGCAAAGATAAAATAAATCTGTTATTAGAAATGAGTTATTAAAACTATTATGTTTAGAAATGTGTTCAAAAAAATCTTCTCTCCATTAAACAGAAATTGGGGAAAAAATAAACAAGGGGACTAATTCAGGGTGGCTAATTATTCTGACTTCAACTGTATGTATATATATATATATATATATTTTTTTTTTTTTTTCTCCTTTGGGTGCTCCGGTTTCCCTCACAAGTCCAAAGACATGTGGTTTAGGTGAATTGTGTAGGCTAAAAAATTGTCTGTAGTGTATGTGTGTGAATGAGAGTGTATGGATAGGTTGCAGCTGGAAGGGCATCCACTGTGTAAAACATATGCAGGATACGTTGGAGGTTAATTCCGCTGTGGCGACCCCAGATTAATAAATGGACTAAGCCGAAAATAAAATGAATGAATGAATGAATAATTTGATATTGTTTTATGAAACCTACAGGTCTTATTTAAAAAATAGTTAAAGTTTACAATCAAACATCAGATATTTATTATTACTGACAAACTGGTTTCCAAAGAATTTATTTAATGTTAAATAAATTAGTGTTAAATTAGTTTAATGTAATTTGATGTTTAAGTCATACAGGCATTGTTTAAATAGTAGTTTACAATTAAACTTTACATATGTAATAATACTGACAAACTGGTCTCCAAATACAGATCAAAATTTTTTTTTATTTAACTTTAAATTAATTAGTGATTAATTAGTGTTAAATTAGTTTAATGTAACTTGATGTTAAGTCGCACAGGCATTGTTTAAATAGTAGTTCAAGATTAAATCTCTAGTTATTACATCATACGCTCACAAATATCATAAAATTGTCAGTATGAATGCAGTTTTCCACACCAAATGTTCTTAAATATTTTTTTTACTATAGTGTAAATTCTCTGAAGAGGTTCACATCGGACATTTATCGAATAAAAAAATGCTTTCCACGGGCTCCCGTCGCCTCATTGAACTCACGCAGGGGTTTTGAATTGTATCAACTTGGAATGAAGTTGACTCAGTTGGACTCCAGGAGCTCTATAAGTATTGTTAGGGAGAGTCTGGCCTCTGCCCCTCTGCTACTTGTGGGTCCCTGACAGCAGGGGTTTCTGGGTAATGGGCCGTGGAGAGCCCGAGCACTAATGTGCTTAATCGTGTCTGAAATGACAGAAGAGCCCAGGGACACCAGCCTTTATTATGTTGGCCCATGTATACAGAGAGAAGACTCATTCAATTTCTGCTTCCGAGGGTGCGAACGGGTCCCAGAGCGGAAGAGGACGGGAGACGGAGCGAGCGAAGTGTGTCCTCTTCATGTGTCACTTGGGACAAAAGCGGGGTGAATCCCATTAAAGAGCGCCTAACACTTATTTAAATTAAAAACCATGTTTCTCTCTCCCTTCTTGGCTGACACCATGTCTCCTTAAGCAGGTATTAAACCGCTGATGGAATTTAAATTTGTCCGTGTGAGATTTTAATCGCAATTTTTTATCGAGAGCCAGCAGTGATAAAAGCCTGGCTTGTTAAACAAAGTCAACCTATAAATGAATATAGATCTCTTAAAAAGCGATACGAGCATGTAGGTCACACGCCATAAAAACGTCATTCTCTTCAGTTCCGTTTATTTGTGTAACACTTTTCATGATATATAGCATTTTAAAACAGGTTCATATTGTGGATAGCATGATTTTACTTTATGATTAAGAGTAATGTAGATAGGTTGCTGTGTCAAAGTAATGTGCATTTTGATGATGATACATTTAGGCAGGTACTGTAATGATGATATTTGTCATGGAGATACTCCGTGACCATACTGGACTGTTGGACACACACACACAAATAGATATTGATAATAACATGTGAAATAATTTGCAGCTGTTGTTTGTAGAAAACATAAAGTATTTTATGCCCTGTATATTAGAGAGGATTGCTTGTGGCTGGTCTTGCATCAATAATCTTTGCTAGTCCAATCAGATATCATTGCTGGACCAATCAGAATTCTAGCCTCCAATAAATAAGCCCATTCCTCCTACCGTACTGATCTTTATTTTGAAGAAACCCCCATCCACCCCATCTCCCCCTTTCCTCTTTTACCAGGGGGAGCTCTCGAGACCTACCTGATCTCGGACCCCTTGTCCTGCCACATGAACAGGCGGGGGCCCTGGGCTCAAATATCTCAGAGCTCAGGGTTCTTTCCCGGAACAGCATGCCAAATCTGCTAATTATTTATAACAAAAGCTAAGTAA
Organism: Danio tinwini; assembly: GCA_903798205.1. Classification (NCBI taxonomy): domain Eukaryota; kingdom Metazoa; phylum Chordata; class Actinopteri; order Cypriniformes; family Danionidae; genus Danio; species Danio tinwini. Next base: position 14,978,987 of record CAIGQZ010033112.1, read on the forward strand.
GAACTCTTGAAATATATATTTGTAGGCCTTTTGAATGGTATGGCCAAGAAGTTAAGATGTGCACCATAGGCTGCATCCGAAGTTGCCTACTACGGGGTATCAGCTAGGTCTTAAAAAGTTTAAAATGTCTTAAATTTCTAAAACAAAATTGTAAAAATTTGAAATCATTTTAAACAGGTCTTAAATTTTCTATGTGCACGTAAAGTTACCCAATCGGGCAAACACCCATCAAATCACTAGCAATACATCTAAATAAAACATTAATCAAAAGTTTATTCATTAAATCTATTTAACAATATGGTTTAATTATCTTCCTTACAATCACATTTGTTTCTAATGGTTTTGTAATGTTTTAACTCTGCCATTAGAAAAAATCCCTAAGCATTTAGCCCCGTGTAAGTCTGAAATGTCACTAATAATGGTCTTAAAAAGATCTTAAGTCTTAAATTGAGCTTGATGAAACCTGCAGAAACCCTGTACTACATGTGTAGATACTACATATGAATTTTCTATATAGAATGTGAGTAGAATGGAATTCAAATGTACCTCATCTGCCATTTGTCGTTATCACATGACCTACCTTCGTCAATTGCGTTGCTTCACTCCCATGCGAGAGAATTCATAAATGGCTCTACATTTCACTTAATGAGTCACGCACTACAGAGTCTCGCTGGATGTAGTAGATCATCCAGGTACTTCTCGCCTACTGTTTTTCGAATACTATGAATTCAGACATGCTACTCTGCTCATATACTCTTTTTCACATACTATATAGTAGGGAAGTATGGGATTTCGGATGCAGCCATTCATTTTTTGCATGTGTGTTGTGTGAGTAGCGTGTGTGTCAGAACAGTCAGAAGACAAAGACAAAGTTCCTTGGCATGACACAGTGAATAAATATGGTCAAGTTTGTTTTTGTTTTTTGTTTTTCTGTATAGCACTATTTTTTTCTAAGCTGTGGGAGATTTTCACCCTGCACAATAAGACACAAATGCATTCCTTGCCACCAAGTCACCTTAGTTGTCTTCATCCCCAAGGTTCATACTTGCATATTCAAGCAATATGAACATGATTAAAGCGATGATTGCATTCTGCGATTATGATTACAATATATGGAAAATTTTCAGCTTTATTTTTTTCTTACATGCCATGATGCTGTTTATAGTTACAGTGCCGTTATTCTTATAGTTCATCTGCTAGTGTATTAAAAGGACTTTTATTAAAATTAGTAAAAAAATAAAAAACTTCAGCAGACCATGATTTACCCTAAAAACTTGAAACGAGCTTTTCTGCAGCAATTCAGTTGAATACAAAGAGTAAAAAATCTGGAGGAATAAAGCACAGTAATCTCAAAAGAGCTTTGGCCACAGACGTGCTTGTGATTCTAATGTCATGTTAAATTAATGTTAATTTTCATGATGGACAAAAATAAAGCACCAAACCAAACATTCCTCTCATTCAGCTTTTATTATGTGTGTGTGGATTATTTGTAGCGCAACTTTATTATTCGTAATGATTCGTTTCAGTTCTTTTGAATGGAAGTTTCCAGATCCAAACTGCAGCTAGTGAAATCTTTGTAGAAACATCAAGCAAATGGGTAGATGCTGTTTATAAAATCTTAAGCAAAAAGATAAACATTTTGTTTGCATTTTATAGATTTCCTTTAGATATTTTCCCCAATCAGGGTTTCTGTTCTAGCCTTTAAATTTTTTTTCTCTTTTTGTCGCGGGGCCCACAGCAAGCCAAGGAGCTGTTGGTAAATCCAAATGAATGTCGGATAATCAATCCTGAGCTCAAAAGATTTCTCCTCTTCAGACTCCTCTTTTTCTCCTCCGCTCTGTCTCATTTACCAGGGAGGCGCAGTGGGGCCCGGCGTCCAGCCCACATTGGGCTAGATCTGACCCCGTGGAGGAAGAGAGGGATAAGCAGGGGTTTAGTCACATATCGACAGCTGTCTGCTCATCAGTGCTTTGCGTCACTTCAAACACCACATGAATGTGCGCTGATTAGAAGAGCACAAGAGACGTGAACAGTTTGCAAGCACGCACACACATTTGTGCAAGCCACCTGCCCAGAGAAAGAGAGGTGAACTGCTTGGCAGTCAAAAAATAAGTAATCTTTGATAAATTGTGCATAGTCCATTTGTGTGATATTTATTGTGTATTTATATAGCACATTTATTGTGTAAGGCGCTTCACAATCATGAGGGTTTCCTCACCAACACCGGTGTGCAGCCACAGGAAAATGGCGCCAGTGCGCTCACCACACACCAGCTATTGGTGGAGTGGAGAGACAGTGATAGAGCCAATTCGGTGGATGGGGATGATTGGGAGGCCATGATGGGTAAGGGCCGATGGAGAGAATTTGGCTAGAACACCAGGGTTACACCCCTACTCTTTATGAGAAGTCCCATTGGATTTTTAATGTCCATAGAGAGTCAGGATCATATACACAATTCTTATAAATAAATGACTCCATAACTGTAATTAAAGAATTTCTAAATAAACTGTAATATCTTTGGATTTTATATTTTTATATATTTGATACAGCATGTTCGCAAGGTCTTAAAATGTCTTAAATTTCAAAAACAAAATGTCAGGCCTTAAAGTCCTAAATTAAATTAAATGTTTTGTTGTAAATCTTAAATTGCTTTAAACAGGTCTTAATTTTTCCATGTCTGAGTAAATCGGTATAACATCTGTCCAATCACAATAATCCATCTCAATAAAAGTTTTATTTATTAACTGTATTTACCTATATGGTTTTATTTTTTTCCCTTAAAAAACATTTAAAAATTTTTTCCATGTATTTACAACAACCTGACCTATACATATTGTTGTGCATACATTTAGTTTATTATGGTTTTTGAGAAAAAACTATAATAAAAAAGTTGGAAAAACTTAATGTATACAACTAGAGTTTACTTGTTTTGAGACATTATTTAAAATATGTGGCTTGGAATAGATTTTTACTTGTCCCATCAAAAAAAAAAAAAAAAAGTTTTTTTTCCACTGGCCCAATCTGGCTATTAGAAAAATTGTATCATTTAGCCCTGTACAGTATAAGTCTGAAATGTCTTTCTTAATGGTCTTAAAATGTCTTTAAGGTCCCGTGAAGTGCTTTGAAATACATGCTTTACATGCTTTTGAAATGCATTTTTATTCAATGTTTGACGAAATTTTTACCAAAACACGATGAGAGGGTGGGACATAGAGTAGCCCCTCCCCTTAAAAAAAAAACATCCAATAGTGTTTTGTTTTATCAAAGCTCTGCCAGTGAGAGCGGTTGAGCTCAAGTGCATCTAATGAAAAGCAAATGAGAAGCGCCTTGAAAGGTGCGGGCATGTCAAATACTAGAGAGCAATTGATTGGTTATGATGTGATGAGAAACTGTAATGTGAGTGGACGTTATCCTTTTGGCGGAAGTAACAAACTACAAGCTTTACAGGTTTATATCAGTTTTAAATTTTCTAAATGCGAATTTTGTCACTGTTTTGAGGCACACTAGTTTACTAAAAACCAATAACACTGATACTAACATCTAAAACAAACTTTAATTTCATGGGACCTTTAAAAAGTCTTAAACTTGATTAATTTAAACCTGCAAAAACCTTGTGAAAGTGCTCAAGTATATATATATAGAGAGAGAGACACAGCAGACGTGCAAATCTGAAGGACTTCATGTGTTTTTTAGGCAGTATATTGTTTGTTTTTACCTGTTGGTGATGGTGTCCATTCACTTTCACTTTATGGAAAAGAGCTGCTTCAGCATTCTGCTAAATTAGCTTTTTTATAGAAGATTGAAAGTCATATAAAAAAAGACTTAAAGTCATGGTGCAAACCACAAATGTCTTGTCAGTGTTGAGTAGCAGAAGTCTCACATCGGGGCCATTAGCTTTTTTTTTTTTCTCTGCACATTCATAATAACAAAATAACATGAGTTGCCTAGTTTTTGAATTTTCATTTTGAGTTGAATCTCTTGTAATATAATGGTTTGGTTATATGCAGATTTGCCTTTATACTCATCAGTGTGCTACACACCAGCTCTTGGAATACATTTTTTTTATTCGCTGTTATACTTTATAGCCTTCTAAAAGACACATACTGACATCTGAAATCAGCTCAATGGAGATCTTGGCTTTGCGAGCCGTCAAGCAGCCCCTTGAGGAAGACCACTTTGTGTTCCAAACGAAATGGTTATTAGCAAGTTAATGTCTGTTCTATTATTGAATCACTATTATTGAATTATTGATCTCTTTTGGTGCGCTTCAGAAGTGAAGTCAGTGTGCAGTGATGTTCTGACGTTAAACTAAAATCTATAAAGCAGTTGTTCTCTGCATTATATATACTTGTTAAGAGACTTTGAAAGATTATCAACTCAAAAACGGATCTTTTTGTTAATGTGGAACACTACAATTGTCTCATCAATGTTGAGTAGCAAAACACTCACATTGGGGTCATTTGCTTTTTTTCTCTGCGCAATAAAGGGTGACGTTGACTTAAAACTTGGCTGAAAACTTCTCGACTGACTTGATTGTGAATCTTTGTTTCAATTGTTGTAAAGCATTGTTGGAATCTGGATTTGTTTTATCCTGGCTGTGATTTGCAAAGCTTTACGGAGATAGAGAGAGAGAGAGAGAGCGAGCTGAGGGGAAGTAATTAAGTTCAAATCCATTTAGGTCATTTAATTAATTGAGGGACACGTTCACTGGTTTCCCAGTTCTATCAGTGTTCACATCAGCCTTGAGTGCTGATTGAGATGCCATTTGGAGCATGTATTAATGGCAGCAGAGAGAGCAGCTTGGAGGAACGGGCTGTCTGGTCTTATCTGCGCGAAGACGCTGAGGTCTCAAACTTTTGGGTCTCTAAAGAGTGCTTCGCCTTGAGCGAAAGGGACATCTTTATTAAAAAATAGTAGGACGAGAGTTTGTTGAGGAATAATTTGACCTGCTTCCTCTGAGGTTTTGAAATATTTTTGGAGTCTTTTTATTTGTGGATTTCAGCAGCATTAAATAAAAATTAATCAATTTTATTGCATGCAATCTGTGTTGTTGTTCATAGTTTAGCCATGCATGCTTTAGAATTTTTCTTCAAGAATTTAAAATAAAAATATTCATTATGTCTTGTAATGTGCTTTTTTGTTTTGTTTTGTTTTGTTTGTGTTTTGTTTTGTTATTTATGTTATTTATATTCTATGTTGTGGTTAGTTTGCTGTGCTGTGTTGTGTTGTGCTTTGTTTTATGTTTTGTTTTGTGTTTTGTTTAATGTGTTTTGTTTAGTTTTTTATGTTGTGTTGTGCTTTGTTTTATGTATTTGTTTTTTGTTTTTAATGTGTTTTGTTTATTTTTCTATATTTTGTTGTGCTTTGTTTTATGTTTTGTTTTATGTGTTTTGTGTTTTGTTTAATATGTGTTGTTTAGTTTTTTATGTTGTGTTCTGCTTTGTTTTATTTGTTTTGTTTTTGTTTTTAAAGTGTTTTGTTTAGTTTTTATGCTGTGTTGTGCTTAGTTTTGTGTTTATTTTATGCGTTTTGTTTAGTTTAATGTTTTGTTTAGTTTTTTATGTTGTGTTGTGCTTTGTTTTATGTGTTTTGTTTTGTTTTTGTTTTTAAAGTGTTTTGTTTAGTTTTTATCCTGTGTTGTGCTTTGTTTTGTGTTTATTTTATGCGTTTTGTGTTTTGTTTAATGTGCTTTGTTTAGTTTTTTCTGTTGTGTTGTGCTCTGTTTTATGTGTTTTTATCTTATGTTATGTTGTGTTGTGCTTAGTTTGTTCTCTTGTGATGTGTTTTGTTATGTGTTTTGTTATATTGTGTTGTCTTGTGTTGTGCTTTTTGTGTTGTTTTGTTTTGTTATTCATGTTATGTGTTGTGTTGCGTTGTGTTGTGTTCTATGACTACATACGCACATCATGATTTTGCCAAGTACTATGTGATCCTACAATCCCTGAGTTTGTTGGGTTGTGTTGTGCTTTGTTGTATGTGTTTTGCTTTGTTTTTGTTATGTTGTGTTGTGTTTTGTTTCATGCGTTTTCTTCAATGCGTTTTGTTAAATATGTTTTGGGGGGTTGTTCATGTGTTGTGTTGTGTTGTGTTGTGTTGTGTTGAGTTATATGACTACATTCACAAGTTCATTGCTATCCCGGATTAACATCTATGTTGATTTACATTTATGTGGATTACATTTTCTTTGAAAATGTAATCCATACCTATTCCCTACCCCTAAACCAAATCATAACTTTAAATTATTCCCAAAATCTGAGGGGAATAATAGTTGGATAACAATCATGTAGAGGTGCATAAACCTTACTGTAAGCCTAAACTTAACATGAATGGTAAACATATCCCTTAATTCTGATTGGCTGATTGGAATGTTGTTCTAGGATCAACATAGATGTTAATCCAAAGTCCTACTTGGTGAAATCAGTTGGCCATTTCAACCAATTTAATTTGACTGTTATTTTTCTTACCCTTGTGTCATTGTACACCAATTTTCACACTGGTGAAAATAATTTGAATCAAATCTGAGAGATTTCTATTCAGCCAAAACGTTTAATGCCTCAACTTTCACCTTCATGTTATTAAACAACTCCATATAAAAGGAACAGTTTAATCTAACTCATCAGTTTATAAGACGAGCAGATTAATTAGAATTTTTATTTCCTTTTTTCATTTAAATAATTCAAATGTGGTCACTAAACCTCAAACATGCTTGCTTGGACTGAAAACACATGAGATTAATTATTGTGTCAATTAGATATGGTTATGTTTCTGTTCACAGATGTGAATAAAAGCTGTTTATATGTATTGGATTCATAGCAGTACATTGATTTAGACTTTAAATAGAGAGACACAAATCTTTAACATGTAATTGAAAAATATCTCACAGCATTTCTACTACAGGCATGAATGAGGCCTCAAATCATGGGGCTTGTTCAGGAGAGACGTGCTAGTATTTTTCTAAGCAATCTGGCTGATTTTCTACAGTAGTTGATGCATAAAAAGGTATGGGGAAAAATAGACTTACAGTTAGCAACCACCCACAACACCCTGGCATCATGGCATGGCTCGCTATTTTCTGCAGAAATTGATTCAGATTTTTGAGGTGTGGATATTTTCACAAATAAGAATTGTTTGATAGTCCTATACTTTTCCCACTCTTGTTTATCTTCGTTCTGTACTTATCGGTTTTCACATGATCTCTTACTCATGATCCGTTCCTTGAAAAGCAACTCAACTTTTTGCTTTGGATCTGAAGTCATAAGACATGCGGATGGTATAGCTTGTGCTCGGCTGTCATGATCCTCGTTTGTTTGTGTCCATATGAAAACGACCCCATGATCCTTTCAGCTTTGTACAGAGAGAAGATTCTGTTTCACATTTTGTGCTGTTTTAGTTCTAGAAAAGTGTGTTGTGCTCCATTAGGAGCGTCGCTGCCTGTCCCTGTACTCCGTTCTCTAAGTATAGCTAATCCATCACACAAAATATCCCATTATAAAGCTCTGAGGGGACTTTTTTTTTCTGGTCACTGATTGGGCTTCGTGTAAGCGCTAAAGGGAGATGTTTATTTGAGTTGATGAACTAAAAATAGAGGCTGATCATTTCAATCTTAGTGGCACAATGTACTGTTGTGTTTCTAATTTCAGAAACGAGCCACTGGTCTGTTCTGTTCGGTTAAGTCTGTAATATTAATTTCAAGGTATCAGATCAGATCTGTGTGTTTACAGACACAACCAAGCCTATGCCTATGGGTTGCTTTGGTAACAACGTAGGCGTACCCACATATGTGAGAAGGCTTTCAAAATGGATCCAGGAAAAACGGAGGTGCATCATCTCAGTCTGTAAATAAATGCCCTGTCAGGTCGCAGTGCAAAGTTTCATTTGTATAAGAAAAACTCATTGATGGGGGAAACTGCTATAATTTGGGAAAATCCATGCTCCTTCAAGTGGGATTTAAGTCAGATTTGAATATGTATGCATGTACTACAATATAATACTATAATAACTACAGCTAAAATAAATAAAAAAAAAAAAAATTAAAAGTATAAAAAAAAAAATAATTAAGGTGCTATTTAAAAAAAAAATGTGCATGGATATAGTACATACACTTTAATAAATGCAGGGTTCCACACAATTCTTTCATGTAGCTGGCAGCTAGCTCTCTGCAACTCCCACATTGACGCCCACTAAAGCTAAGTAGGGCTGCGCCCAGTCAGTACCTGGATGGGAGACCACATGGAAAAGCTAGGTTGCTGCCGGAAGGGGTGTGACCTGCAAGTCTCTGTGGGTCATTATGCCCCAGTATATTGATGGGGACTCTATACTGCTCAGTGAGTGCTGTCTTTCAGATGAGACAATAAACTTAGGTCCTGACTCTCTGTGGTCATTAAAAATCCCAGGAAAAAGAGCAGGTGTTTAATCCTGGCCAAATTTGCCCACTGGCCTCCATCATGGCCTTCTAACCATCCCGTTATCATAGCTGGCTTCATCACTCCTCTCCATCAATAAGCTGGTGTGTGGTGTGCGGTCTGGCGCAATATGGCTGCTGTCGCATCATCCAGGTGGATCCTACACACTGGTGGTAGATTAGGAGATTCCCCCCAAAAATGTGTAAAGCACTTTGAGTGTTCAGAAAATGTGCTATATAAATGTAAGGAATTATTATTATTATTATTATTATTATTATTATTATTATTATTATTGTTGTTGTTGTTGTTGTTGTTGTTGTTGTTGTTGTTGTTGTTGTTGTTGTTGTTGTTGTTGTTGTTGTTGTTGTTATTATTATTATTCATGTTGTCACAACACAAATCCTTTAAGTTAACCTAATCATTTTTTTTACAAATTTAAGTGAATTGAAAATAAAACAATTACATTGTCTCAAAAAAGACCTTTAGAATTTTATTGTTTTTAACTTGTTTTAAATAAGTAGCTTGAACAAGCAGCAAAAGTCATTTTTGACTGTAGTTGAAGGCAAAATTATTAATTTTAATTGTTAAAAATTCCAAACAATTAATAGAGCAAGGACATTATTTACAGTATTTCCTAAATGTAATATTCTGGGTAAAATCTTATTTATTTTAGTTTGGATTTTTTTTTATAATAATCAATAGCCCTCTTTCTATAGGCTACATAACAAACCACTGTTGTCCAATGACTTGCATAGTTAACCTAGTTAACCTAATATGCCTTTAAATTGCACTTCAAGATGCATTCTAGTGTTTTGTAAAATAACTATAAAAATATTATGCAGTCATTCTGAGCAAATCTGAATGCTGAAATGATTGTTCATTGATCAGTGTTTAGGTGTCAATACAATAAGCTTGAGTAGCCAGAGTTAAATTTGTACCTCATACTGTATAAAGCACTTATTTCTCTTTAGAATACTTGTAGCTAATGTTCAGTTCATACGCTGAAGCATTAGATGTGAATATTCAAAGTCTTCTAACGGAACAGTAGAAATCTCAGATTCCAGATTTGTTATTGGTAGCACTTAATTTCCAATATAAACCCTGCGTCCTAAAGAAAACTATTTGAGATGCACTATACTAGAGGACAGTCTGTCCTTTGTATCATGTAGACTAACCTGATGCCAAACTCATTAACGTCAGTATCTCAATCCATTATGAATCTAATACAAACACTCAATGCGGTCATTAATAATTCAGCCGGCTTTCAATAGGACTTTTTGGTAGAAGAGTTTTCTCGTTTTTTCCATTGCTCTGAAAATAAGTTTTTGATCCATCCCTGTTGGCCTCATGTAAAAGCTGACAGACTGCAACGGCATCCCAGCAGCCTTTGCGGTTAATTGAGTTAAGTCACCTGTGAAAGACTGTACAGTCCGAGTCAATGAGCCAGGTGTCCCCCAGGCTGGGGCCCTTATAAAATAACCTATTGGGCTTTCTTTCTCTCTCTCTTTTTTCTGAGCTCTGCTTCTTCGTTATTACATTGGACGTGCTAATAAAAGCTGTACTGTCACCGGTGTCATCGGTGTGACGGCAAGATTCTTGCATACTAAATTGCATTAAAGTGAAAATTCAATCATTATTTACACCCACTGTTGACTTACTTCCTTCACTCACACTGGTTGCTATTTTTTTAGGCAGTTGGTCCACATGGGGATGCTTTCAGGCTTCCAAAATTAAGCCAAATAACCATTACAGCAGTACAAATGACTCATGCACTGCATTACAAGTCTTCTGAAATTGTATGAACCATTTTACGACACTTTCTAAAGCTTGAAAGCCTCTGGATGTAAAAGAGTAGCTAGCGGAATTTTTAGTCATGCCGATTTGAAATGGCATGCCAATGACTTTCACAATCATTTACAAATTGTTCAGTCGCATAGAAGCATATACATCTTATTTATTGTGAGCTTCCCAGTGACCATTGTCATCATGGCTCTGTTTTTTTGTTTGTTTTTCAGGTGGTTTTCAGTCTTCTCTGGGTCATGCTGTGTGGCTGAATTCTATGCTGTAGCTGAAATGAGGTTGGTGATTTTGGGGTCGCGGCCCCTTTTGGCCTTGACCCTCGTGCTCACCCTCACCTGCCTAAAGCATCTGTGCCATGGTGCAACGCCCTTTCCTCAGGATCTGGAGCCCGTCAGGACCGTTGGTAGTGAACGTAAGTACTCTGAAAAATGGCTGAACAATATATCGATATCAAATGTATCCATAATAGAGGTGTCAAAATAAATTGTTTCTTTGATGCACCGTGATGCAGACGCGAAAAATTTTATATTGATTCAGTTTTAATCATAATCGTTTATTATGTACAGATGTCATTTATCACATATGCGTTATATGGCTGTAGCTTACTGTGGCGGGGGAGGAGAATGCATAATTAAAACGCTCTAACTATTTAAAAAGCAGATAACTGTGCACACATCACTGCTTGTGAGTTTGCTGGACAGTCTTTCACCGACAGGGAAGTACATAAGAATCCAGCTAGAAGAAAATTAAAACTCTCTCTATCTCTCTCACACACTCTCTGTGGCCCCTTTGACCTGCTGCCATGATCATGAGGTAACGTTGTATCTCTTCTCCCGGCTGTTACAACAATAACGTTACTTGTGAATCCATGAGTGTGTCTGCAGAGCGAGTTTTCTCCACTGCGTCACTGTCTATAATGAATCAGCTGATCGCCTTGGCCGTTTAACATCAGTGTCCGTGTCACTGTTTGCTGAACAGCGCCAGAGCCGTGCTGACCATTAGAGCCAACCGCAGCCCTTTCTGTTAAGCATGTAATCAATCATAGGTGTTTAAGAACTCGCTCAACAACGCTCAAAAAACAAATAGGATAATATTTACATTTGACTTTCTGTTTAAAGAACAAAATTGTATTACTAATAATATATAAATATAAATATATTTAGAAATTATACATTTTAATACAATAATTATTGTGTTGCTAGGTAAAATATCAAATTGTGTATGGAAAGCATCATCAATGCACCTTGACATAATAATATATTATTAAATATGTTTATTTATACAATGATGTCCATGTTGTTAAACCATAAACACTGTTTGTTTATTTATTTTTTATTTTTGCTCTGTTGCGTTTATATACAGTTGATGTGAAAATTATTAACCCTTCTGTGATTTTCATTTTATTTTCCTTCTTTTACAAATATTTTCTAAATGATGAGGGCAAGGATTTTTTCACAGTATTTCCTATAATATTTTTTCCTCGGGAGAAAGTCTTATTTGTTTTATTTTGACTATAGTATAAAATGAGTTTTTAATAAAAAATAAAAAAACATTTTAAGGTCAATGTTATTAGCCCTCTTAAGCAGTGTTTTTTTCAAACAATTGTATACAATGGCTTGCCTAGCTAACCTAATTAACCTAGTTTAGCCTTTAAAATGCACTTAAAACTGCATGCTAGTATCTTAAAAAATATCTATTTAAATATTATGCACTGTTATCATGACAAAGATAAAATAAAATCGGTTATTAGAAATGTTTTGAAATGTGTTAAATGTGAAAATGTTTTTCTGTTAAACAGAAATGATGGGAAAATACACCGGGGGGCTAATAATTCAGAGGCACTGCATAGAAAAATACTTAATCACTGCAGTCTATTTAAACCAATAAAAAAACTTCCAAATAGATCTATTCAGCTCATCTGATTCAGTTATATTCATATCTCAATATATATCACAGAAAACCAAATATCACAATGTCAGATTTTTCCAATATTGTGCAGCCCTACTCTGAAATATCACTGAATGCTGCAGTTTCTGGCATAAGTGGCATTATTCCACTGACATTTTTCCATTTGTTTACAACTTTAGTCAAGTGTTAAAACCTTTGTTTGTTTTTCATAGATTCATAATTCAATCACGGCAGTCAGAATTATGAATGCTTTATCTTGCGTGATATATAGCAATAGGCGCATTAAACCGTACCCGGAGCTTAAAAGTAAACCGCCTGCCAAGCAATCAGATCTTGGCAGGCGTAAAGAGCTTCATATGCCAAATACGTATATCAGCAGACATGGCTTGCCAAGTCCATCCTCACTCCACCTTCCTGTTCCAGCCCTAATCTACCCCATCCCAGTTTTTAGCCCCATGCTACTCCCCAGTTTCCAAACCCAGTGGGTCTGATGAGCAGCTTCACTCGGAGCTGCTGTGAGGTTGTTACTAATTGGCAAATATAAACTCCTCAGTTTGGCTATGTAGCAAACAGCAGGGTGTGGACAGGCCGACTCAATTACAAATGAGGTGTGATGGAAGTGTTCAGTTTATGTTGATGTTTTGCGGACAGCTCGTAATCTAGACATGTACTGTTCATCGTTTTTTAGGAAACCAAAAACAATGATTTTACTTTGAATGTTTGACATAGCTTACTTTTTTGTCATTCCCTACTAAATTGTGATTACAATTTCGGAATTTGATTTGAAATTGCAAACACTATATGGAATTTTAATAAGATTGATGGATAGATGGATGGATGGATGGATTGATGGAAGGAAGAATGGGTTGAAGAATGATAAATAGAAAGGGATTGGATGGATGGATGGATGGATGGATGGATGGATGGATGGATGGATGGATGGATGGATGGATGGATGGATGGATGGATGGATGGATAGATAAATGAACCGAAAGATGTAAAGATGCAAAGACATGGAAGGAGTTGTGGGGATGATAGATGAATGAATGGATTGTGAATTTATTGATTGATTTATAGAAAAATATGAATGGGTTAATGAATGATGAATTGAAAGAGCTGGATGTATACATGACACAAATTGAAGGAGATGATGGATGGATGGATGGATGGATGGATGGATGGATGGATGGATGGAT
>CAIGQZ010033112.1:15017314-15046346 GCA_903798205.1 Danio tinwini
TAGTAGTAGTATTAATATTATTGTTATTTTTGCTATTATTATTATTATTATTATTATTATTATTATTATATAAAATAGTAATAAAAGTAATAATGATTGAATAGCAGCTTATGTTTATAATGATAATGATTGTTGTTTATTGTTATAATTATTGTTATTATTAACAATACAAAATGTTATTATTATTATTATTTTTATTATTATTTTAGATTATTATTATTATTATTATTATTATTATTATTATTATGTATACACATTTATGTAATCTTATTAATAATAATTGTAATGGTAAAGTAGTTATCTGTGCATTACTAATACCTTATAATGATTATTATTATTAATTTCATAGTTATAATAAAAATAATTCAGAAAATTGTAACACTTAGCTGTGCATTATTACTGGGAATTATTAGCTACTTGTGTTGTTGTTGTTGTTGTTGTCGTTATTGTTATTATTAGTATTAATATTATTGTTGTTGTTATTGTTATTTTGTATGTACATTTATGTAATAATGTTAATGATAATTATCATAATAATGATGAGATGATATTAAGTCTAATATTTAATCTAGTTTTTAATGTGTGCTTTTTGGTTATTTATACAGAATATTGTAACAATTATATGTGAATTAATAATGTACTATAATTATAAAAAATATTATAAATAATGTAATAATCATAATAATATTGTAAAACATTGTAAAAAAAATTGTTGTGCATTATTACTGTGAAATATTGTTATTATTAGCTATATGCATTATTATTATTAATAGTAGTAGTAGTAGTAATGTATGTTGTGGTGGTTATTATTATTATTATTATTATTATTATTATTATTATTAGTATTATTATTATTGAATAGCAGTTTGTTTATGATGATGATGATTGTTGTTTACTGTTATAATTATTGTTATTATTAACAATACACAATTTAGTTTTTATTATTTTATGTTATTATTATTATTATTTCTATTATGTATACACATTTATGTAATCATATTAATGATAATCGTGATTGTAAAGTAGTTATCTGTGAATTATTAATATCTTATAATCATTATTATTAATTTCATAATTATAATATTACAATTAAGCATTGTAACAATTAGCTGCGCATTATTACTGTGAATTATTAGCTATGGTTGTTGTTGTTGTTGTTGTTGTTGTTGTTGTTGTTGTTGTTGTTGATGTTAGTAATAATGCACAGCTAATTGTTACAATGTTGAGTTATTATTATTATTATTATTATTATTATTATTATTATTATTATTATCATCATCATCACAGTAAAACCACTTATGCTTATTGTATGAGACAACGTTTTTATAGTGGCCCATCTATAAGCGGGGTTAGCATTATTTTTTATACATTTGTTTGGTTTTTTATTAAAGCGCTGAACAGATTCATAAAGTTAACAAACAGACAGTGTGGAGACCTGTGGAGCAGTACAGATGTTGTGCTTTGACACAGAGGTGATGCAGTGCTTGAGTTCTCCTCTATTTTCCTCTGTGTAGTGTGCTTCAGCAGGTTCAGGAGGTGTTAATCCACTGGGAATGAACACACAATACCAACATGCCTATAGGATCTTTTCAGCCATGCTGCTAAATGTGTGTTTGTGTGTCTGTTTAATCCAGACTCGAGACCCACAGGGTGAATATGTTTGTAGATTGTGTGTGTGTGCGTGTGTGCGTGTGTGCGTGTGTGCGTGTGTGCGTGTGTGCGTGTGTGCGTGTGTGCGTGTGCGTGTGCGTGTGCGTGTGTGTGTGTGTGTGTGTGTGTGTGTGTGTGTGTGTGTGTGTGTGTGAGTGTGTGTGTGTCACCCAGCACAGCCAGTTAGCACAATGTTTTTGTTTGTTTTGTTTACTCTATTATTTTTTGTTATATTTTTATGCATAACAAATAAATAAAGTAATAAATAATGATAATAATAGTAATAATAATGATAATAATAGAGTAATAATAATTTTAAAAGCACACATTATAAACAGCTACTTAGCACAAAGTTTTTGTTTGTTTTTTATTTTGTTTATTTTATAAGTTTTTTATTATTTATGTATAACAAAAAAATAAAGTAATAATTAATAATAATATTTTTATTGTTGTTATGGTTATTGCTATTATTATTATTATTATTAGTAGTAGTAGTAGTAGTAGTAGTAGTAGTAGTAGCAGTAGTAGTAGTAGTAAATCCCAATGTAACATTTAATTACTTATTAATTTTATCATTGTGTACGTTGGTAATTAAGACGTAAGATCTGCAAGTTGAATGTTTGTATATTGGTTTGTGCATGTCACCCTGTACAGTCAGTTAGCATACTGTTTTTTTGTTTGTTTTTTTTTTCCTTTTTTTTCTGTGAACAGCACAGGTCGAAAGCTTCTGCTCTGCCTCTCACTAAGAAGACAAGCAGGCACACTGTTCACACCTACAGCTCCTGAAGAAGAACTAAAGAAAACAAATTCAAACTGTGGAGCACAAACCACCCACTGCTACACACACATTTATACTGAAGTCTGAGCAAACTCCACCAACACGCATTCAAAACATTCTCAGTCTAAAAGGTGTTTGGAACTAGTGGAAAAAAATATGCATCCAAGCATGGTAATTCTTTTTCAAAAGATTCTGGAGCCATTTGCCCAATTTAAATATAGAAAGGATATGTACATCGTTTACTCGTTTACATCGTTTATATCCCCAATGGCCTTCTAGTTAGTTAGTTAGTCAGTTAGTCAGTCAGTCAGTCAGTCAGTCAGTCAGTCAGTCAGTCAGTTAGTTAGTTAGTTAGTCAGTTTATATAGCACATTTTTTAAACACAACGTTGCCCAAAGTCCTGATCACAATCAATACTAATTAAAATAACAAGTCATAGAGCAAATACATACCAATTAAAACATAAGACAAACCCCTCAACATTAAAAAGGCTCAAATGCTAAAGAACAAAGATGCAGAAGGTTTTAAAGAACAGATAAGGTTGGAGCATGTCTAATGTGGGGTGAAAGCTTGTTCAAGTATTTTTGGGCGATAACAGCAAAAGCCAGATCCCCACTTCGCTTACACCGAGACTTTGGTACAGACAGAATAAACTGATCAGATGACCTTAGTGACCTACCAGGATTATATACATGTAGGAGATCTGATAAATAAGATGGTGCCAGACCATTTAAGAATTTATAAATTAAAATATATTCAAATAATTAATTAATCATTTTAAAATCAATCCGTGACCTAACAGGCAGCCAGTCCAGAGAGGAAAGAACTGGGGATATGTGTTCATGTTTGCAAGACCCTGTGAGAAGTCTCGCAGCTGCATTTTGGACTAATTGCTAATCTGTTCAGGGCATTTTGACTGATACCCACATACAAAAAGTTCCAATAGTCAAGTATCTCCAAAATAAAAGCATGAGAGAGAACCGACTTCACTTTTGCCACACTGTCACCTCACAGCAAGAAGGTTGTTGATTCGAGTCCCTGGGACAATTGCCGTTTCTGTGTGGAGTTTGCATGTTCTCCCCATGTTTGCATGGGTTTCCTCCAGGTGCTCCAGTTTCCCCCATGGTCCAAAGACATGTGCTATAGGTGAAGGGCATCCGCTGCACAGTCGCATACCCCTCGCCGCTGACACACACCTCTCAAAAAATGTATCTACACATCACAACGACGCGTAACAAGTTCTGTGATTGGTCGTCTTGGTATTGCCAACGAGTTTGGGTGGGGGTGAGAGCCGCGCGAACCTGTTGGAGCTAGTTTTACAAGTGTGGAGTCCTGTGAAGGATAACTTGATGCAGAACTTTAAACCAGCCTTAAGCCTTATGCCCGATTCACACAGGGCTTTAGCGTCAACGCTTGACAGAGGGCGTGTCTGAAGTTGGGGCTGATGCGATCGTCATAGCATTGTCAGTCAATAAAATTAGTCCTCAATCAGCTACTGTCTAAGCTGGTGTATTTGCATACAGCAATCTGATTGGCTGACACTTCTGTTGGCGCTTGAAACGTTGAGAAATTTCCAACTTCTGCAGTGAGCACAGTCACTGAAGTGGCGCCAACGGATCAACAATTCAGTTCGGCAACACTTGGCGTCACCCATCCAAAGTGACTGGGAAGCGTTGACGCTGACGCCCCGTGTGAAGAATAGGGTGTAGCTGTGCACTATTTTTCGGTCTGTCTTTCTTTCTTTTTTTCTTTCTTAGTTTTAACACATTTTTGTCTGTTTTAAACTGTTTTTATTCTTTGTTGTTTTAATTTATTATGCTTATTGTGATTATTTTATTATCATTTTAATCATTTTTATTATGTAAAGCACTTTGAATTACCAAATAGCAATAGCTGATCGAATGCCATTTTATGTACACCATATGACCTGAAATTACAGAAAAAAGTGCATTGCTAACGATTTGCAAAATAATCACTTTTCAACTTACCTGAAAAACCACCTCATGCAAGCATAAAACTTTTTAAAACTATAAATAGAGATTTTAGCTTCTATTAGCCATAGTATTTTCAATGCACAATGTTTCAGTTTGTGCCATTTAGGGAGTAATGGGTAATCAGAGTTTACAGATCTGTTAGACCACTGCCACTGATTAAAAAAGTCATCCTACCAACAAACAGAAGCACATCATCTTCAGATATTGTACTTTCATACCATTTTGATGGAGTGTGTTAATGGTCTTTTTCTCTCTGTCTCCCTCTGGTCAGATGTCATCTCTGGAGCAGGACGGAGAAGAGGTGGTCGGTCAAGCCCGCTGCCCTTTCGAGTCCCGCCAGTCTAACGTTGGCCTGTTTGCCGGTAAGTTGGCAGAGCAGCAGTCGTCTAGGGAGGAACACAGGAAATCTCCTATAATCTCACTGGTGTTACACTGACATTTGACAAAGCGCAGTGAGACGGCAACGATCACAGACGTACAGAGATTCAAACAGGACACGAGGGAGATGAGACACATCCCTCTTTTTTTCCTCTTTGCATCGTATACACACTGAAACTCCACTAAGCTGCTCTTTGAAGGGTTTGTCTCGTTTTGATTCATCAATAACTGTTTTTCACCTCACTTCCCAGGCGGTGACTTCTACTCAGCCACGATGACTGATTTTCTAGCGAGCGATGCAGTGATTTACCGAAGTTTAGGAGAAAGCAGTCCTGTCCTGCGTACTGTAAAATATGACTCCAAGTGGCTGCGAGGTGGGTCACATTCCTGAGTTTGTTTATTCGATCATTTCATGTGTGTTTATGGTGATTTTGTCCTTGTGTGTTTAGAACCACATTTTCTTCATGCCATCGAGTATGGGAACTACGTGTACTTCTTCCTCAGTGAGATTGCAGTGGAGTACACCACCCTTGGCAAGGTCAGACATTTCATCTACACTGCAAAACAAAATAAAAATTCACAAGAAAAAATAAACACAGAAACATCCTTAATAAAACAGGTTTCCCAACTATTTAAAATACACAATTCACTTCAGATATTTGTAAACGTTTACCTTATGTACTTATAATACACAGTTGAATCAAAATGATTGGCCCTTCTGTGAAATTTGAGGTTTCTTTTTAAATGTTTCCCATGTGCTTTTGAAATGTTTCCCATTTTTTAACATAATAGTTTTTATAACTAATTTCTAATACCTCTATTCTTTGTTTTTGCAATGACGACTGTGCTTAATATTTTGCTAGTTATTTTGAGATACTAGTAGTCAGCTTAAATTACTATTTAAACTAGTTTAACCCTTTAACTGCCCCACCAACATTTCTTAACTTCTAATGTCGCTAGTTAACACACTCAGTACATTTTTTTCAACACATCCCATAATTTCTAAAAAAGTCAACCATTTGTTAGAGGTAAATATGTCGGTTTATGGTAAAAGTGCCAGAATTAATACATATACTATGAAGTGTAAGACCAATTTATTTAAAAATATAATCAAAATAAAACATTTTTGAATACTAAATCATCTTTATTTTTGGAAGTATGCCATCAAATATTTCAGATTCTTATTAAAAATGCTTTGTTGTTGTTTTTTTACAATAACACCAAAATCAAAAGTAGTAGTGCAACAGGGTTATGTTTGTTTGATTTTCTTGTAAACCAACAATGCTGTGTGTGTGTGTGTAAACCATTATTTAAACAGTCATTATTTAAAACAGTCAAAATTTGGTCAACCATTTGGTAGAGCAGGCAGTTGAATGGGTAATTAGGTTAAATTTGGGCTAATTAGGCAAGTTTTTGGATGAAGGACACGGTATAGTTCAAATTAAATAGAAAAAAAAACTAAATTGACGTTATTTCAAACCAAATGTGGCCACAGCAAAGTTCTTTTTTAGTTTGTTTCGACAGTTCAAAACAGCTCACCAAAGCAAACTGTTTGTAGAGTTTGTTTTATTCCTAAACACATTTGAGTACGGCGGAACAATATTTCCCTTGAGCATCGATATCGCAATAGTCATATCGCAGGTTTATATTAGATATTTATTAAAGATTAAAAGATAAAGACATTATTAAATAATATTTTTATATTAATGTATAAAATTAGGCTGCACATGGTGCAGTGGGTAGCACGTTTGCCTCACAGCAAGAAGGTCACTGGTTCGAGCCTCTGCTGGGAAAGTTGGCATTTCTGTGTGGAGTTTACATATTCTCCCCGTGTTCACGTCGGTTTCCCCTGGTTTGCCTCACAAGTCTAAATACATGTGGTATAGGTGAATTGGGGATGCTAAATTGTCCATAGTGTATGTGTGTGAATGAGTGTGTATGGATGTTTTCCAGTAAATGGTTGCGGCTGGAAGGGCATACGCTGCGTAAAACATGTGCTGCATAAGTTGGCAGTTCATTCCGCTGTGGCGACCCCAGATTAATAAAGGGACTAAGCCAAAAAGAAAATGAATAAATTAATGTATAAAATTATTTATACAGTGATGACCATGTTATTTTATGTTTGATTGTTACATTTTTGTTTTTGAATACTGTTAGACCCCCCCAAAAACCACAAAAAAGTACTATTTATTTAATTTTTATTTTTGCACTTTCGTATTTATTTCTGCTTCTAATTTATTATAGTTATGCATATGCACTGCATGGGAAAAGAATTGATCACCCCAATCAATCTAAATGTATTAAGTCTTTCCAAATAGAGATATTCAAATTATCTGATGGAATTATATTCATATCGCAATATATATTGCAGCAAAAAAATATCACTATGTCAGATTTTTTTCAATATCTTGCAGCCCTACCTTTGAGCTATCATAGGTCCATGAGTTTTACACAATTGGTGGGTGTGTCATGGAGCTCCACCATCTTTGACGTGCATCATATCCCCGCAGTACATAGTCAGACAGGAGAAAAACATCCAGCACAAAAACACAATATTAGCAACATGAATTCGCTGTAGAGTGGCATATCAAAGCTGGTACAGATGTATTCGCACATGTACTATCATTCACGGAAAGACTCTGAGAGTTTCACGTGCCAGACAAGAAGCACAACCACGTCGTGCCACCTCTGTGTTTTCATCAATGACTGTCCATGGCAAATATAAAGCAATGTAACATGCCGCGGTCACTCAAAAAGGTTGTTTGTTAGATATTTATGAAATTGTTATTCCCTCAACCGCCGTTGTTGCTGTGTTTAGCAGTACTCAAGCACGACACACTAAAGTACACATTAAATCAAAAAGAACCATATTGATTTTGTTAGCTCACATTGCTAGTTTTGTGGTGAACAATTAATTAAATTAAAATAAATAAATAAATAAAAAATCACAAAATGCACTTCCAGTTAGTTTTCAGTTAAATTATCATATTACATCTGTCTGAAGTATTGGGCGTGGTTAACAATCTTAACCACGCCCCTCCAACTGTCAGTTTTGACAGCCCTATTACAACAAACAGTGGTGAGTAGGAGGTGTCTGTTAGGTTGTAATATGGTAACTCTCCCGAAATCCTTTTCCCTAAATTTTCTGAATAAAATGCCTATTACTACAACCAGTCACCTCGCAGTAGAAAAAAAAACAAGCCACGCCCACTGAATCTTATTTAATATTCTGTTTTTCTAGGAATTGCGTCACAATACAAACAAAAATGGTTGCAGCTTTCGATCCATACAGACTTTAAAACCCAACCTTCTTCAACGTGGGGTGTCTGAAAGTTCGAAAACAGTATACCGTCACGATACAACGTTATACCACCTTTTTGAACCCTCAAACAAAGAACGAAAAAGAACTGCAAAGGGTGGTTTGCTCTTTGTTCTAATATATATTTATATATGTATGTATATATTTATCTATATATATATTTTATAAATTATATTTTATATTATTATTTTCTATATTATTATATTATTTTATTATAATTTTTTATTATAAGTTTTATTATTATTATTTTTTTTACAACTGTTTTTATTCCAGCCAAACTAAAAGGAATACTATTGGAAAAAATATTATTGGAAATACAGTTAAAATTTCCTTGCCTCATTAACATTGCTTGGGAAGTGTTTGTAGAAGAATACAAATTTCAGAGGAAGGCTGTATACTGTGTAATATGTATGTTAAAAATAAATGTGCTTTCCTTAGGTGGTGTTTTCCCGAGTGGCTCGCGTGTGTAAGAATGATAACGGCGGTTCTCCGCGGGTTCTAGAGCGATACTGGACATCTTTCCTGAAGGCCCGGTTGAACTGCTCAGTTCCTGGCGACTCTTTCTTTTACTTTGATGTTCTGCAGTCATTAACAAACGTCATGCAGATCAACCACAGACCTGCAGTGCTGGGCGTCTTTACCACTCAAGCCAACAGGTACTGAATCCCAACACAATATGTTTTGTGTTTCCTCTTCAAAGCATGCAAAGCTTATTATGATGAAGCTAATTTTATTGATTTGTTTGGAAGAGAGATTTATTAGACTTTTTTTTGTCTTCTTCACAGCATCACCGGTTCTGCTGTATGTGCATTTTACATGGATGACATAGAGAAAGTGTTCAATGGGAAGTTTAAGGAGCAGCGAAACAGCGAGTCGGCCTGGACGCCAGTTCCTGATGAAGTGGTGCCCAAACCCCGGTAAATCACGAAGGGTTGTCATAAAAACTATCAGATGCAACTGACACCAATATCAATGAATTCACAAAACCATTTCAAAACAGGCTTAGTCCCTTTATTATTCTGGGGTTGCCACAGCGGAATGAACCGCCAACTTATCTAGCATATTTATGCAGCAGATGCCCTTCCAGCTCCAACCCATCACCAGGAAAAATCGATACACACTCATTCACACACATACACTACAGACAATTTAGATTACCCAATTCACCTACAGTATAGCACATGTTTTTGGACTTGTGGGGGAAACCGGAGCACCCGGAGGAAACCTACGCGAACACAGGGAGAACATGCAAACTCCACACAGAAATGCCAACTGACCCAGCTGGGGCTCGAACCAGCAACCTTCTTGCTGTGAGGCAATTGTGCTACCCACTGCGCCATTCTGCTGCCCAGCACCCATTTAAAATATTACAAAGATCCTCTTTTTTTTGACAGTGAATGAAACAGAAAACAGCTGTCAGAGCTCAAGTTTTTTTTGTTTAGTTTTGTTTAGTTTTTTGTTTTGACTTGACTTGACTTGACTTGACTTGACTTGACTTGACTTGACTTGACTTGGCTTGGCTTGGCTTGGCTTGGTTTTAGTTTTTAGTTTTGTTTAGTTTTTCTTTTTGTTTTTATGTAGTTTTGTTTTGTTTTTAGTTCTTTGTTTAGTTTTATTTTATTTTTTGTTTTGTTTTGTATTAACATTTAACACGTATAGCAGATTTTATATTAGGAGGCAGTCACTTTAAGACATATGGACCCAATATAATGATACATATTCAGTTCATTTCTCAGTTGCTTACATTCACATAGGAGACAACCTCCTGTCTTTCATGCTGCTTTCCAAGATTAGTCCATTGGCACAATTTTGTACTTTTTGTCCATTCTTAAGCAAAAAGATCTGCCTGCTGTATGAAACATGGCTCTCTGTGTTTTTCTTGTTCATATCATTGTATAATAATAGTATTGCAATAATACTATTATGATACAATGCAATTATTGCAATACCATTATGATACAATTTCACAAGATTACAGTTTAGACAACAAGATTATAGTTTACTGTATTTTTGATATAAAAAAGCTGCAACGTCCCTATAGAGTAGCATGAGCATATCACACAAAGGAATACTGTATATTCATGAACTTATCAATCGAAATTAAATCCCACTTACACACTATGCTCACAAAGAATAGACTTCCTTGTCATCTTGCTTTGCGTGATATGCCTGTTCTCTGGAGCTCAAAGAGCAGCTTGTTTGGCCTGACGGACTCTTAAAACAGCTTCTATTTAACAGCGGCAGATGGCTGGAATGGATCTTGTTAACTGTATGTGTACGAGCTGTATTTGTTGATCATTTTAGTGAGCCACAGAAAAGTCTGTGAGGGGTTGAAATCTATTGTTTTCTCTCTCTCTCTTTCTCCAGACCGGGGTCTTGTGCCGGTGATGGCCCTGCTGCTGGTTACAAGTCCTCCACAAATTTCCCTGATGAGACTCTTACCTTCATTAAGTCTTATCCACTAATGGACGAGGCTGTGCCGTCTGTCAACAACCGACCCTGCTTCACACGAACCACCAGCAGGTTCGCACACACACACACAAACACACACATACGCTCCAAGAGAAATTAGACACTCGTCCACTCATTATTTTTGCACTCTGTCTTTATTTCCCCAGTTGTTTCCTTAACATCTGCATGTCTTTCTCCAAAGGGGCAAGCAGCCGTTATTAGTGTTGGAGAATAAATGAGCACTTAGCTGTTGTGAAGAAAAGATGAACATTTTTTTTGTGATTTTTATTTTGTCAACTAATTGGCTTATGTTCCTCATGTAGGTTCAAGCTGACCCAGATCGCGGTGGACACGGCAGCTGGCCCATATAAGAACTACACCGTTGTGTTTCTGGGGTCAGAAAACGGACATGTCCTTAAGGTTTTAGCCAGCATGCATCCAAACTCCTCATACAGCACTCATGTTTTGGAGGACATCGATGTTTACAACCCTAACAAGTGAGTTAGAGAGCAAGTGCTCTTTTGTTGCAGTGTGTGCTGTATTGTTGTGGAAACCTCAAACCCTCAAAGGAAATTCTGGATTTTTTCAAATGGAGGATTTTGATCATCAAATTTCAGACATGTTTTTTCCATCATAAGAAGAAAAATTAATTTTAAACAAAATTTTTGTGATTGTAAACACTATCATAGCTATGTGGAACAGCTTTTTTCCATTTTTCAATATACAGTGCTTAGCATAGTTGAGTACAGCCCATTATGAAAATAAATATTTTTATCCATTTCTCATTGAATATAGGCAATGTGATTTGGTGCAAATAAACAAAACAGATTTATTAAACAGATATATTTATTAAAATAAAATTTAAGTTACCAAACATGTTTAGAAATTGATAGATAATACAATTAAATTCAAGCAAAATATTGCAAAACATTTTTTTTTTCAAAAAATCATCTTGATTTTTCCTCCTTTTAAAATTTGTGGTAACACTTTACAATAAGGTTGATTAGTTAATGCACTTACTAACATGAACTAATCATAAACAACACTTGCACAGCATTTGTTAATCATAATTCAACATTCACTTATGCATTATTAACATCCAAGTTCATGCTTGTTAACATTAGTTAATGCACCATTAACAACTGTATTTTCATTACCTAATGTTAACTAACATAAACAAATGCTGTAGTAAATGCATTGCTCATTGTTTGTTCATGTTAGTAAATGCATTAACTAGCATTAACTAACGAACCTTATTGTAAAGTGTGACCAATTTGTATTTAATATTTTTCTATAACATAAATTTGGGTGTACTAGTTTTTGGACCATTAATGTGAGTTATTTTGTTAGATAAGCTCCAGATTTGGCTTCAGTACTGACTAATCTAATGTATATGCACAAATATAATATTGTATAGCTTCCTATTAAAAAATATGAATTTCAAAGATAGATTTGTGAGGGGTGTACTTATATATGCTGAGCACTTTCTTTCCCCAAAATGTCATTTGTACACAATGTCATTGTGTTCTTGTAACACTTCATAATAATAACTGCAGGCTATGAATCATTTATTTAGATTTAGCGAATTGCTGAGTAACAGAAGTGTCGAAATACAATATAAAATTTGATAAAACAGCAACAATAGAATCATTTAACAATATAACAATTTGAACATTTCATTGTTATTAGCAATGTTTAAACTGTACATTAATTGTATAATTGTATTTTTAGATAAGATTGCATTTACTTGATTCAGTGTTTCTATCTTGAATATATTTTTTGTAAATTATAATTTCTCAGTCAGTCTGAGTGAGACTGACTCTCAGTCAGTCAATTCCTTGTTCCTTGAGATTTTAATGGTAATTTTTAAGAAATTTACTAAGCAAAAATATTCCTTACCTTAGATGAGTTCACAAAACAATAGGGATTTGTGGTAATAAAGCATTAATTAACATACTGAGTAACTTTTTAAATATAGCTCAAAGATTTGGATTACACTTTATTTTAATATACAATTCACGCTATAGGTTGTTTTCACATGACGTCATTTATGACATGCAAAATTCAGATGAACGACAGTAATTCTTCTAGGAATCGCTATCAGAACATTAAAATGTTTGTGTTTTCTGTTGTTTATAATTGTTTAAATCGGCCAAAATAAGAAATTATAAACAGTCTTACAGACTTCTAAAAGTTTTTGCTCCTAAAGGGCGGAAAGTTCAAGAAACTGGCTGAAAATGGAAGAAAAGGCGGCATATAATAAATATTTATTCAATACATTCATGTGTATAAACTGTTTTTGAACGCGATAATTTGTTAAAAAGCATCAATAAACATTATGTACAGGCCTAGCTATGTTAATTATATGTTAATGTGTTATATAAAAATCAGATGCAAGCACCACCACACTTATACAAAGTCCAGGAGAATGTAAATAATGTACCCTGCCATGCAATTGCTGCAAAAAAATCTCCATTTTGTATTGTGGAATAAACAACCATAACGTTAACGTCTATATGCTCAGCAGCGGTGAATGTTTGTTGATGATAAGTTCAATGCGACTCAACTAGACGGTTATTCTTGTGGAGCACTTTTCACCTCCTACAAAAATAACTAAATAATAATGTAGACTATGCCTCCATGCTTTTGTATGCTTTCATTTGTTATTTTGTTATTTGTATCTGATATCCGCATGGGGGAAAACTATAGTAATTTATAATAAACATGTCTTTGAACCACATAGTAAAGTGTATAATGTGTACAACTGATTGTTAATGAATGCTACAGAATACTGTAGCATAGTAAACTGATAAACTAATAAATACTGTAACGTTATTGTAAACTGTGGTGCATTGTGATGGTGTATATTATAGCGTAGAAAACTGAAGCAGCAATATAAATACTATGACAGTTTAATTCAAGTAAGTATCCATAATATGCTTGTATACAGTATGTACCAGTATGTACAGTATACAGTATGTATCACTTCGATAACAGGCAAATATATTTTATTTCAGTAGAAAACTCGGCTCTCTTTATGACTTAAGGATCATGCCCAACATATGTGGTTATTTTCTATTTATATGTCCTTAGAAATATGGTATAAGTCACAAAAATATGGACTTTCCACTATGTCTCCAATTCAGTTTTTCACTTCCTGCCCTCCATCTGAATTTTGCACGTCACTAGAACGCCGGGATTTAAAACAACCTATTGAGAAACATTAAGAAACCAGTAACTAAAACTTTTAGCTCAATAAACTACTAAAAAGGTGCACTGTTAACAATTTCCTGTAGAATCTACAGTAAATTACTGACAGGAGTTTGCCAGTAACTTACTGTAAATCAATTACAGCAAAAGTACTGTATTTACATTTATACAGCACCATTTATCTTGCTGTATATCCGTTTACAGTATTGTATATCTTTACTGTAAAATATACAGTAATTTTCACAAAGCAACTTTAAAATAGCATACTGCATAACTGTCCTACAGTCAAATACAGTTCATATTACACTTAATTACTGTGTAATTTACAAAAATTGTTAATAATTTGTTAATTAATAGTTACTAAGGTAGTAGTTTTAGGGATGTAAAATAAGTCCGCACTTTATAAGTGTTAATAAACAGAATAATTGGCAGGTAATAAGCAAGTCGTAAGTGGTGTGAATTGTTTCTTAAACTAAAGTGTTACGAAAAGTAGATGTATAATAGTCATTTGAATAGTTTATTAATCATTTACTTAC
This sequence comes from Danio tinwini, assembly GCA_903798205.1. Taxonomy (NCBI): domain Eukaryota; kingdom Metazoa; phylum Chordata; class Actinopteri; order Cypriniformes; family Danionidae; genus Danio; species Danio tinwini. The sequence continues at coordinate 15,031,631 of CAIGQZ010033112.1, forward strand.
TCGTTTTGAATGATTTTCAAAACCACCAACTACTCTTAAATAACTGCATTGCATGTAATGCAATACTTAGTTAAGCATTTTTCATTAGGTATGAAAATACAGTAATTAAGCACATTATACAGTATGTGTGCTTACAACTATTTCCTAATGTCTATTATTAAATGTAGAGTTATTGTTTAACAAATAATGAATTTGAACTATCTGCTAATGCTTAATAAATGATTTATAGTGTACAGATATTATAGTGTTAGCAAAGTTCTTTTTTTGACTTTAATAAGTAAGTAAGGGAAAATTGCTGATAGACCAATGAAATCTTACAAAATAATGCACAATGATGAACAACGTGAAAGCAGAATGGAGTGACTGTTATACCTCAAGTGTGCATTATTTTCTAAGAATTCAACAGACCGTAGTTAATTATTCTGTGTTTTCACTATGTTTACCACACCTAAAGACATTGTTCAGAATCAGACGTTGTATTCGGTGTTATAATATGGAACTCTAATGCGGTTAAGAGCAGCAATGAACTACTTAAGTGTGTGTTTCCATGAAAATGATTACAATTGATCACCTTAGAATGGTTATCAGCCAAAAAGAATCAAGTTTTCAACAGCCCCATAGTATAAATATGTCCAATAGTCAAACAATAACTGACCGGTAGAATGGAATGCATTGAGAAGAAATTCTAGAATGTTGCCAACAGCAATGATGTTTTATTTTGTTTTCCTACACCGAAGGCAAAAATACATTTTGATGTTTAATATGCAAACAGCTATTCACACTTTTGGACTAATTACCTGTACTGTGGCAAGGATACAATAGACTTTATTGAGTGCTACAGTAGTGGTTTTGGATGTATGAATCTCATTCATTTTTTCATAAAGGTATTGATTTTTTTTATGGTAAAATAAATTTTAAAAAATAGACCTACATGTGAGCTACATAAATTAGAAAGTACCATATTGGAAATCTATATATGCATTTTATATAAACCATTTTATTTTATTTATATCATAGGACTGTAGTTCTACCATCTATTTAAAGTTTCTATCAACCATATGTTATCATTTGTTTTCCACAAATGGACAAGTGTTTCCCCTTATAGCTGGCTGGAATGGTTCATGGCTTATAGGTCTTCAACAAAGATTTGTTTACATCTCTATTGGATCTCAAACGAGGAATAAATGCTAAAGGATTGACAGATGGAAGCCCCACCTATTAGTTAAAAGAATCCATTATCACTGATCAAGTATGCCTTTATTTAGATAGGACTGAATGAGACAGACAGGAAACAGTGGGTGAGAAGAGAGAAAAACAGGGCTTGGAAAATATCCTGAGGACTAAAATTGCCTGAGGTGCCAATGTGCCATATGTGCTCATGAGTCCATCACTGTGATGCTGATGAACCGGACAAGCCTAACAAATAGTATGAAGTTAATAAGTCAATTGTCAATAAAGCTGAAGATTCCATAGATTTGATGCAGTTGTTGTCAGATTTGATTAATTTAAAAATGTTAAATTTTTGCGAGATTTATTCAAGTACTACCAATATTATCCAATTGCACTGGTTTTCATTAAAGAATTCATCGGATGAATTTGTTGCTTATCCCAATTATTTTGTATTTAGTTAGGTTGCTGTTTTGTCTACCTGCTTAGAAAAGATAGCACACAGCCAATTTGTTAGCATTATTTGACCTTGTTTATTTTTATGCTGGTTTTGACATAACTAGCTAGTTTTTTTAATGTATGTGTTAGCTCTTTCACTCATATTTATAATCAGATCATCATCCTTTCATGGGCAGAGTTGTGTTTGTCAGCATCATGTTGTGTTGTTCACACGGACCAGCACAGAATGACATTTAAATTGCCAATGATAATGGTGAGCTACAATGTCAAGCAATGATAAGTTAGGCATAACGTGCAGTTTGTTATCACAGAATAAAGCCTGATAGACTTTTCAGGCCTATCTGTTGAATAAAGACTGATTTATACTTCTGCGTCGAGTGATTGGTGTGACCCATGATGCCTGTCGCGCATTTTTACTTGTGTTGCTCTGCAATAACACTTCTAAGATGCTATAGCTGGAAGTAGGTTTTTAAGTTTCTCTGTGTCAAGTTTCTTCACGAGTGTGTTGTTTTTTACTGAAGTAGCTAAAACTTGCTTATTCAGAGGCGGGAACCGGCAGACGTGCAACAACTTTAATCATAAGGTCAAAACAAAAGTCTCCATCTGGAGCTCCTTTCTGCGACTTGACACTTGTAAACAATTGCTCCATTGGACTTTCGACTCTCAGCACCGCCCATGTTGGTCACTACAACCAAGCTGAGCAATCACTGAGCTTGCGCTACGCGTCATTGCAATGTGTAGTTACATTTTTTTAAAGGTGTGCATCGTCTTCGGCGTCAGCCATGGCGAGGGCTATGCGACCATGCACAGGCTGCACCGGAGCAATATGCTTGCGCTTGATGCAGAAGTATAAATCATCCCTTTAGCTGAAGGGCTTTATCCTGCAAAAACAACTAACCTATGAAAGTACTTTTTTCTGCTTATTACATGACTTCTTGCCACGAAACTTAAAAATTAGACAAAACACTGTTCTGAGCCATAATAGTTTATTAATTCCTTAGTGAAATGCGAAGCTGACAGAATCAAAGCCAGCTAAGTGAAGCTGATGGAGCATACATTAACTGGTGTATTATTAAGTCACAAGATGGCGCCAAACAGTCAAAAAGTCAAAGTTGACAGAAACCAATTTGGCTATTAACTTATTAATATAGTCAAAATATCCACTGACAGTCAAGATAATTAGAAGTACCCCGGAATATCCTGTGTTATTTGATGGTTGTTATCTTGAAATAACATACCTTGGAATTTTGTGAATGACCAGCCAGAATCAAGTGTTTCAGACAGTCATGTAAAAATGTGAGATGCTTCGACATTATAATGTGGAAACAAATTTAAATACTCAAGCACTAGCTCTAGGCCCAGTTTGCATTGTAATTGCGTAGCTTTTGCTACCTAAAGTATGGATAAGTACCAGCCATTCGTGATTCAGCTTAAGAGAGGTGCAAGATGAGCAGCAGCTTAGTATCATTTAAAGAGACATGCACCTAAATGGGTCTCTATGAACTGAGGTTTCTTCAGCAGTGTAAAAAGGGTATTCATTTAACCTACAGCTGTGATATTTTAACCAAAAAGAATCATATCAACTTGATAAAAATGGGCATCTGATGTTTAATGATGACCTTTAAAATAGACTTCCAAGCAGCAGATACTGTAAAATGAAACTTGTCTGAGCAAACACCATTTTACAGGAAGCTTCTCTGTAAACATACTGTCGCCATTCTGCTCTTCTTTTGTGCTCTTTACACTCATTGACAGCTCTCGGGCAGATATAAATGTGCACACACATAACCCCAAATTCAGTGTCGACGGAGGTGTTTGATTAAGAGAGAGTCTCTCCTGCAGTAAACGGGACGGATGGTATGTGTGGAGCTGTAATTGTACTCCTGGGATCTCGCCCATGTTTGTGCGCCTCTTGTGTATCTGACAACCCGCCTCAACTCCAGCTGAGACTCACAAGTTCCACAACAAAATGTGACCACATCTTCACGCAGCATTGCTCAGTTTTTCCCCTGAAAAACCCTCTTTGCGGCACTGATAGCCTCTGGGAAAGACACTTACAATGATGCAAAGGATTTATTTTGAATATTATGGATATTGAGGAAGATGAATTGCGTTCAACTTTTACGCAATGACCTTCTTCAATCAGCTCAATGGGGGTGACTCATCCAATATCGGATTTCTTACTGTATTGGGTTTTCATTTTCATTCTTTCTTTTATTGGGGATTGCTTTTTGCTTCCATTAGAGAGAAAGGTTTACCCCCGACCTTAAAAACTACTTCAATTCACCCTTTGAACACAAAATAGAATGTATTAAAATTGCTGAGCTGCTCTTATCTATAAAATGAAACCTATTTTGAGTAGGAAGACACAAAAATGAGGAGACTTTATTGTGTGTATGGCTACTATAGAGATTCATGTGTTTCCACCCACTTATTCAGCAGCACTCTTTTTAAAGATATTTGTAATTTTCACCCAAAGGGGTTTTATGGAAAACACTTCTTTTAAGTGTTGTAATAAGTGAAAAATCAAGCCCACGAGTTTAAGGTGAATTACAACGTTGCAAACTCTGATTTAAAAAAGGAGTTTATGAAAATCAGACAAATAGACAAGACTGTGTGTTTAACGGCTTTAATATGAGAGATAAAAAACTACAATACTGTTCAGCATAATGATTGACACAATTAAATAAAACATTATGTAAGTTTAAATAATGACATGTTGTTTGCAGTGCTTTATTTGAGTGGGTGGATTGTGCCATCAAACCTTGTTTTCTGCTCTTTAGTTTTTTTTTAATTGGTTGAGTTCAACAAAAGCATTTACAATCCTCAGAATTCATCAGAGTTTGGTCTCACACGTCTGCTATGTTTGTAGTTTATTTACACTTTTCACCCACGTTTGTAGTTCTATTCAAAGTCACGCCCAACACGCAATGTACCTTGGGCAATATCAGCTGTTAGAATATGGACTGTTTTACACTTCGAACTTTTACCAGAAATAGTAAACCATCCGGGAACCTTTGGCATACTCTTTTCAACATATTACAATTTGGGGCACACTAATTCTATTTTCAAAGACTATTTATGATGGATGGTATGTGAATTAAGATGCAGCAAATGACACAGTTAACACAAACACCAACACAACATCAAGTACACAAACAAAAACTGAAGGGGAAAAAAAGATAATAATAATAATAATATTATATTCATATAATAATAAATAATTCATTGATTAACTACATTTATTACATAAATGAATTGCTGCATCAGGAACATCCTATTGTCCTTAGACGTCACCCAAAAAGCATCCACTCAAAATATTTGTGTGCTATCTCCTATTATTTTATGTTCCATCCTCAGCATCTGCTGTTCATAATAGGATGCAATACTTCGCAGAGGAACTCCTAAAATATTTGAGCACAAATTAACAATGCTTTGAAGACTATTCCAGTTTTTTTATGGACAGTGAGGAAACCCAGCAAATAAAGGAAAAGGACAAAACTTTCAAACAAACAGTTAAAAATCACTCAATAAAATCAATCAATAAAAGTTAAAAATCACTCTCTCAACATTAAATGAGCTGATTTTCTGCAATAAATATCTTTGATGAGCCTTATTAATTGTATGTGTGTTTTAGGATTAGTTTGCATTATTGTGTAATTTTACATTAGTAGTAATTTTGCTGTGTTTTTAGTTATTTTCATATTGTTTTAAATCATTTTATTTCATTTTAAGATTTTTTTTTACCTCAAACTATGCTAAATGAAAATGAGAAATGTCTTCTTGGCAACTATATGAAATTATAGTAACATATTTCAGTTACTCAATAGGCGTCCAGTAGACCTTCAGTTATTGAATTGACAAAACAACCATTTATTTTACATTTTAATTAAGTAAAATAATCCTGCCTTTTACAAGTTTACAATAACGGTTCATATGAATAACAATCATTTGATACTTTGCAAATCAAAGGTCGTATTTAGAGCATTCCTCTGTGTTATGCTGCTCTCCATGCAGTGGTATTAATGTTTTAAGGACTTGTATGGTACTTTCAAGCCATCTTTAATAACTTAACATATTTCTCTCCTCAGATGTAATGTGCGTGGGGAGGACCGGAGGATTCTGGGATTGGAGCTGGATAAAGACCATCATGCCCTGTTTGTGGCCTTCACAAGTTGCGTAATCCGTGTTCCACTCAGTCGCTGTTCGGACTATGGCATCTGCAAAAAGTGAGTGATACAAAACCAAGACCTACAATCACTCTTATTAAATATACTGTATGTTACATGTCAGATCACCTTATATGTAGAATCTTACACCTTTTAAGAGTCTTTTTAGTGTCTATAGTATTTTAATCAAGCAAAATCACAAGTGTTTCTGCCATAGCAGTTTCAAACGTGAAGATAGACCCAGTATGGTAAACTCTATTGACGATGAAGTGCAGCAGCTCAGCCCTGAGAGAAAAATTTATGGCAGTTGTGCAAGAATCTTCTAAAAAGTCCTATGCGCCGGTTTTCTTTTGATCTATTATGGATAACATTCTCCATAAATGTGCTGAAATCGGTGTGTATTTCCAACGACATGCATTCTTAAACGCATTCAAATTTAAACACAAATGCATTTTAGAGGGCAAAAGGTTTTAGATTGTAGCTCAGTGATGGAAGAAGACTCTGAAACATGCTGCCGTTGATGTAGACGTGTTTCCTCCATCACATGCTCAGTCCTCCAGCCAGCATCACCACATGCTTTGACTACTCACACGCAAATTAGAGCCATCTGATTGGCCACAGGCCACGACACAGTAAACGGTGTCTTTTTTTCCACACAGCTGTAGCATGAGCTGTGTTTCCTTTTAAAATAAGATCTCCAAATCCTATCAGGGAATTTTAGTCTTTCCAAAAACAATCCTGATGTCTGATCTAACCGTGCCTTAACTTTTTACCAATCTGTTAGCTCATGCCTGCTCAGCCTCAGGAGAAACACTCACATGGGATTCTCTGTGGACTTGTGAGAAAACATCTCTTTTTTTCCCCCCTCTGATTTTTTTTTTCACTGAATTGTTTTTGCCCATGTTGAGTGCTGGATGCAAAAGCAGCAGTGTTTGTCTAAATTCAAACTGTTGTTTTTTTACTTTAAAAGAACAGAAAAGGTTTGCTGTGGTCAAAGTTTTCAAATGTACGTACATCATCAAACAGAATTGCAAAAACAACAACGGTTGTTTTCAAAGGAGGTTTCCTGTCAAACAGATGCTGTTGGTTGAGCTGCTTTTGCAACATCATGCTGGTCACAAGGTTTTATAACAAAACAGAGACACACTGTTTATACCAAAAAATCAAGTACATTAAGAGTGCAGGGATATTATTGATAAGAGAGTGTTAGTGTTAGAAAGACACAATAGTGTTTTTGTATTTAGAAATGAATAGAAAAGAAAATAGAATAGGAAAAGTTCATTTCTTAAGTACACAGCATAGAAAATAGAGTTAATGATAAGTCAAAGTGCTGTCTTGTTTAATGATAAGACATGGTTTTGTATTTAAAAAAGTATATACTTTGCTCACTAAAGTCCAAATGTCTTGTATGTGTAAAAATTTGTCATGTGTTTTGATGAAAAAACGCAAAACAATTTTGGAGTCAATTCAAGCAGTGATGCTTTTGTTCTTCTCTTTGTTCTTCCTAAAATACACAGAAATAGGAAATATTGTGTCCATCCGATCTATTGCATGAAGTAGAAGGAAAGTTTACCTTATCATGCCAGGATTATACCGAAATTCAAAGTTTATTTCAGTAAATCAGTGATGTTTTAATGCATTGCCTGCGATACTGCAGCCGCATAATGAAACTAATTTCTGTTAATGAAGTAACCCTTAGACACACACACACTGTAAAAAAAAGAAAAAGAAAAAACAGTTAATTAACAGTTTCCGTATTTTGTGTTTTCTGTCTATTTACGCTTGTGAATTGCATTATAGGATGTTGACCTCTGCTCTGTAGAATTTTGATGTTGAAAATTCAACTCTACAGTTTGACAAAGTGACTTTTATTGAAATGTTAGTAGTTCGAATTAATATCATGTTTAAGAAATAATATTTAAATAAATGAATCTGTAAAATAACTGAAAATTTACAGGCAGCTTATTACATGGTTTTTGCAACATCAACCCAGACAATATAGCACTTTAAACTAAATGTTCCTAAAAGTCACTTTTTTCCAACTTTTTAGGATTGTTAGAAGAAAGATCAAAGTCTCATAATGCGATTCCAAAAGCAAAAACACAAAAAAATTAAAACATGAATCACAAATATGGGAAATTTACGGATTTAATTTACGGATATTTCTTAAAGTGCACACAACAAACATTGGCATGGGAAAGGTGCGCAGCAGGCATTAAAACCAAACATACAATACAGCAGTGGTTCTCAACCATCCACCTTGTTCTGTCTTTATATCACACTCTTTGTTTGTCATAAAGTGCTTCGCTCTCCGAGTGACACCATTCTGGATTTTGGCTTTTGCTTGTATGGTGGCTTTGAATTGTCAAACATCCCTAAAAATGCTTTCTACAGATGTGAAAAACAGAAGAAAAAAATCTAAACCAAACCCATTTTTTAGGATAAAAGGCAAAGGGCTGTCATGTTTATGATAGACAAGGATGAATGTTTCCAAAGCAGTGCATAAATGCTATTGACACGACGAAAAGTCGTATTTATTTTTTGCTAAATTTAGCAAAAACATGCAAAATTTTGGATTAAAATTTGTACTACACTACCTGACAAAAGTCTTGTCACCTATCCAAGTTTTAGGAACAACAAATAATAACTTGACTTCTAGTTGATCATTTGGTATCAGAAGTAGCTTATACGAAAGGCAAATGCCTCTAGATTAAGCTTATTTTACCAAAATAAAATATGATCATGCCTTGATTTTTAATTATTTAATGAGGACAGTAAGGTCTGACTTTGGTTAGACAAAAGTCCTGTCACTTAACAGAAATAGTGTACTGTACAGAATATAATGTCATGGTGCAGTGGAAAAAGAATTCATATTGTGTATGACTCCCATGAGCTTGGACGACTGCATCCATACATCTCTTCAATGACTCAAATAACTTATTAATAAAGTCATCTGGAATAGCAAAGAAAGCGTTCTTGCAGTACTCCCAGAGCTCATCAAGATCAAGACAGCTTGACCTTCTTTGCTATCAGGAACTTTGATGTGGAGGCTGAAGTATGAGAAGGAGTGCTATCCTGCTGAAGAATTTGTCCTCTTCTGTGGTTTGTAATGTAATGGGCAGCACAAATGTCTTGATACCTCAGGTTGTTGATGTTGCCAGCCATTCTGCAGATCTCTTGCGTGCCCCCATACTGAATGTAACCCCAAACCATGATTTTTCCTTCACCAAACCTGATTTCTGTGAGAATCATGGGTCCATCCCCAGTATTTGTAATGATTGAAATGTAGTTTAACAGATGATTCATCTGAAAAATCTACCTTCTGACACTTTTGCATATGATCAACTAGAAGTCAAGTTATTATTTGTTGCTCTTACAACTGGGATCAACAACAAGAATTTTGTCAGGTAGTGTATACTGTCAAGCTTAAAGTTAAGTAAGTTAAAGACTTAAAAGTAACATTAAAGTTAATATTAAACACATTAAAGTTTAAAATGTATTACGTTTAAAGTATGAATAGTATAGCAGAATTACAGTTATAAAAGTAGTATTTTTATCAACCTAGCATATAGAATGAGCATACAGATGACTTTAAACCTAACAGAGACACCAAAAGCCACCCAACTCTTATGTTTTGCTTTCATTTCTCCATTTAAACTGGGAATAGAGGAGACATTTCATCATGTTTAACACATCTAACCTTTAGCAATAGATAAATGATAGATGAACGGCTATAGCATGGTGAAATTAACAACCTGTGAAGAACAAAGAAATAACGATAAGGCAGAATTGACCTCGCATATAGTCGCCTCACTCCTTTTGTCCTTTCTCCCACTCTCTTTCGCTCTCTTTCCATCTGTCTCACTATCCTCGCCAGCTTCCCCATGTATTTGAATCTCAGTTGGCCTCTGGCAAACACAACACACCTGTCAATCATGCAACACAAACACACACACACACACACACACACACAAACACACCTGATTCACCAGCAGTCTGTCACACACTCTCTCTCTCAGTCTGACCAGCGAGAGGCATTAATGCTTTGTTATGGAGATGCCGTGTCTGGCTGTCCCTTCCAGCTTGTCACATACACTTGGAGAGAAATAGAGGGGAAAGGGAAATTGGAGGGGGAGTATGGAGACAGTGAGCGAGGAAAACACACACAACCTTTCCAGCACATGTGGTACGAGTTAACTCTGTATGTATGTGTGTGTTTTTTTTAGGAGCTGCCTGTCCTCACGAGACCCCTATTGCATTTGGCTGAGCGCAGGGAACTGTGCCACGGTGGCGCCAGGATTCAAGTGAGTTAAAGCTACATCACGATACCCTTCTATTAGTCCTGCCACAGTAAACGCTTTTACGCTTCGTTACAATGAAAGAGCCTACACGGCTACTGAATACTATACACTAGTTTTCTGTGCAGTGCGCAGTGTGTTTCTGTAGCACGCTTCATTGTCTCTAGAAGCTTACGTTACTCTAAACATCCGTAAAACATCTGGTAAAAATCTGATGCTCGTAAAATGTCTTGAAAATTTATAGTCGAGGGCACTTAGAGAATTTTGCTAGACAGTCTACATGGGGACCAGAATGACTTCATAGATAACGTTTGAAATGGTTTTGTTGTTTAGCATGCTGGGTAATGTTTGACTGTAAATTCTATGTTATTTAATGCATTAACAGTTGATTTCTACATTTAGTTTGCTAATATGTTATCATTTCAAGCCGTATATATGAACATCTGTCAATGCATACTAATATTCCAGAGTTTAGGATTGAGAAGTTTCGAATATTTTTCTATTTTTTTTTTTATAAAAAGTATGTGTTAATACTGTGCAAAAGTATTGCTCTTTTTCAATTTAATATACATTTAAATGTAATTAACCCGACTACAGTTGATCATTTTGGTTAATTTTGCTGACAGACAACCGCTGCTTGTTAACCCATTAATTTTAAATTATTATTTAATTTAAACAAAATTGACGTTTTTTTTTACTTAAATGACACATTTAGATTACAAAACAAAAACACTGACTGAATCCTTTTTAAGAACCGGCGTAGGCTTTTTTTTTCCAATCATATGTTTTTTTGTCTTCCATCAAATAAAAATAGCAGGCTAAATTGATCGCTCCACGGAAATTATATATGCCTTTAATTAATGCTCCGCTGTTATTCTTATATCACAAAACCTTTTTACATTTTTAATTGAAATCATTATTTTTAAAGATTTTGTCTTGAGGATCTGGTTTTACCTTCTGAGCTTCTGTGCTTTGTTTCCCTCGCTCACTCGCTGTTCAAGTGCGTGCGCTGCGTGTAATGGAAGACAATGATAATAACTTGCGCATACAATATGTTGACTTCTTAATAACAGTTTTGTTGTTTAAATGTGATATTGAATTCATTTGCATACATGTTTTATAAGCTGTAAAATGAAAGCTATTTATTTATGATGCAGATCCAGAAGACAATCAATCGCTGGTTTGGCATCCATTCATCTGTGTCAAACTGCAATATTCTTCTTCCATTTTTTTTCTTTGGCAAAAATGTCTGTAGACACGTGTGGTTGCACATGTTACCGTCCCGCGAGTTAACTAAAATGTGTTGCAGTTGCACAGTAAGGGGCCAATCACAGAACGCGCTTTTCCGTTAAACGCGAGGCGCGTCACACTGCCTTTTATGTTGACAGGAAAAAAGAAGCGCAGTGCTCTTTTTTTATGTCACTAAGAAATGACTGAATCAGCTGGGTATTGATTGTGCGCCAGTGTTGCTGTCTATATTGTTATAATTGTAATATTTAATAATATTGTGAAATAAAAAATTTGTGAAGTAATACAGCGCTGGATAACTTGAAACAGAGAGCACTAGTCTCTCCTCCATCTTTAAAAGTTCTCCGTAGTCGTCTAGACAACACAAACACCGCTGATCTAGGACAAGCAGCATGCAAAACACTCATGGCTGTTAGTAAACCATTCAAAAGATGCCCCTCTCAATGCAAAAAGCGCGTTCACTGTAATCGGCCCCTTATGCAGCCAAACTTAATATACAAAATAATAGTTTTTATCGATTAACTAATACTATTAATCGGTTAAAATTGCACCCTTTCAGTTAACGGTTATTCAATTATTTGGAGCATGTCTAAACCCTCTGGTTTATGATTTATTTTTGATAAAAATGACAAAAAAATAGTGGACAATTTTGTGATTAAAATATATATGTCTCCCCTCCAATCTGACACAATGACACAAATCATAAAAATAAATCTTCTTTATTTTGGTCTCTTGTCAACACAAGATCTAAAACAGAAATAAATAGTAGGGATTAAGCCAAAGGAAGGTTGTGTTACTCTTTTTCTACAATCTTATTTTCTCTTTCTCAGATTTCACTCCGCGGAGCATCTGACATCATGTGCCTCACACATAGGACATGCGCTAGGGCTTCCCCTACCATAATACACATAAAATACAGATTGCCTTAAAACTCGTCAATGGCAGGGAAGTGTTTTCTCTTGTCAACGACAGGGAAAGACATCCATCATTGTACTCATCTTTATCATTATAAGCTGCTTGCTTTTTTGTCTGTTCCACTGCTCCATTTGTTAGATGTTTGCTTTCACTTTCCTTTGCAGTCTGAAGCCCATCAAACGCACAAAACACCTTCATGCGCGTCTACTTACTGCAAAGGCTGCAAAACAATTTCTGCGCACTTCCATGTAATGTAATGATTGTGAGGGTGCAGGTGAGACGTCATTTTTCTGAGATGTCATCACGTGGGATGTGTATGCAACGTCTATAAGTCATGTAAAACAATTCATTGCAAACTGAAATAAATCTAATTAGATTATATGATTTGGAATTGGATGTTGGTGATGTGGTGGCACAATGGGTAGTGCTGTCGCTTCACAGCAAGAAGATCGCTGGTTCGAGCCTTGGCTGGGTCAGTTGGTATTTCGGCGTGGAGTTTGCATGTTCTTCCCATGTTGGCTTGGGTTTCTTCCGGGTGCTCCACAGTCCAAAGACATGCGCTATAGGTGAATTGAATAAGCTAAATTGTCCATAGTGTATGTGTGTGAATAAGTGTGTATGGCTGTTTCCTATCGATGGGTTGCAGCTGGAAGGGCATCCACTGCATAAACATATGCTGGCGGTTCATTCTGCTATGGCAACTCCTGATTAATAAAGGGACTAAACCGAATAAGAAAATAAATGAATGAATTGGATGTTTTATGAGATTGTTTAAATTTTTTGTGATTATTTTGTGTTTAAATTAGGAATTTTGTAGGATCTAAAAAAATTGCGACTTTTTGTTGATTTCTGCATTGGATTTAGCAATCGCGGAATTGCGAAAAACTAGGGCGTCTGATTAACCTCCGTGATTCAAATCTGAATTTTTGAGAAAGGTTTAAGAAACATTTCTTATTGTTATCAATGTTGAAAATGGTTAAATTGCTTAATAATTTTCTAAAAATAGCTATATATACATGTCAAAACATTTTAGTGTATTATTTTATTTTAAATAGAAATATTTCATAAGATTATACACATCTATACTTTCACTTTTGATTGATTTAATGCATTCTTGCTAAATAAATGGATTAATTTCTTAGAAAACTCTTTCTGAGCCCAAAGATTGAATGGCATTTGATCGTTGTGATAATTTTATTCTTCTATTTTTTATGATGTATCTTTGGGGGTCAGTGGATCAGATTTATTGCATTTTTAAGATATTGCATTTTAATACAGTTCCTGACCCCCATCCCCATCTCTCCCACTTTCTGACAGATTTCAATAATCTTTTATCCCAGTAGGCAAAAAAAAAGACAAACATAAGCCCTAAAAAGAAAATCCTCATAGCCTTTACAGTAAGTGCTTGCAGTAATCCCATTACGGCTTGTTTGCGATGACATCAGCTTTGTACTCATTCGCCCGGTCTGTTGTTCATTTAATCTACAGCTTCAGAGCAGATATATGTGCAGATATTTATCTCAGATAAACTTTATATTAAAGACAAACATACTTGTTTACAAGGGTTTGAATGCACATTAACCATTGCAAATATTAGTGTAAGTAATGTCAAATAGCGTGCACGGGAAGCTCACTGCAACTTTTGCAAACTAAATGTTTTATTAATGAGCATTTGCTGTTTTATAGTTTTAGGACAAGTAGAGAATAGACAGGAAACCAGACAGACAGAGAGGCAATGAGACATGACGTAGGTCAGATTTTAACCTTCATTCCTTTTTACATGTAATGTCATGAGCATATGTATCGTATTGTCCAGAAGGAAAAGCTTGACTGTAAGCTGCACTGGGTCAAAATTGCACTGTTGAAAGATTTTATAGATAACCAGTTACCCAAAATGATGTTTGCAAACACTTAGGCATGCAGATATTCAACAATTCAATATATTGTGATAATGAACATGCATGATATTTAAATTGTGGGTATACTTTAAAATACTATGAATATTTAATTACAGTATTAATTGTTATTGTTATTATTATTATTATTTGCATTATTTATATATTTATTATTAATACCTTTTTTATTATTTAATAGTAATGCTTTTAGAGATACTCACATTGCATTTTCAGTGGTGTATAACCACTCCAATTGCTTAGAGCAGGTGTCTCAAACTCAAATTGAATGACAATTCAAAGGAGGGCCGTTTTACCATTCAAGCACAAGAAAAAGTGGAAACCTAATGTAATTAATGCACTCAGACATTCTTCCCCAGAGTTTCAAAGCTCCTTTTGTTTCTTGTTGTACATATTGAAGGGGTAGTTTAAATTGCTATGAAAAGACTACAATTTAATAATAGGCATAATAATAATAATAACAATAATAATTATAATAACAATATTAATATTAATAATAATTGTTGTTGTTGTTGTTGTTGTTGTTGTTGTTGTTGTTGTTGTTGTT
>CAIGQZ010033112.1:15046356-15060824 GCA_903798205.1 Danio tinwini
TTGTTGTTGTTGTTGTTGTTGTTGTTGTTGTTGTTGTTGTTGTTGTTATGTCCCAGTCAATTGTTAACCAAAATTTGACAATTTGAATCGAATATTAACAAAATACAAGCGGTATAAAACTGATTATAATCAAATGACCATTAAATATTTACAAAAATATAGCTTTAGTAAAAATAGAGCACTTACAGACATATATTTCAATGTTTAAATTAGCCCAAGAAATAATCCGCGTGTGCGTTACTTTCGACCACACACTGAGAGAAACCGAAAGTAACCCGAACATACTGTATAGTACATATTAAATATCCAGTAGGTGGGGGGTCAAAACCACAAGTTGCTATATGTGACTGCACCACA
The DNA here is from genome assembly GCA_903798205.1 of Danio tinwini. Lineage (NCBI taxonomy): Eukaryota > Metazoa > Chordata > Actinopteri > Cypriniformes > Danionidae > Danio > Danio tinwini. Next base: position 15,046,714 of record CAIGQZ010033112.1, read on the forward strand.
ACGAATAGTGATTCAAAGTATATGTTTTTTTGTGCCAAATATGGGCCGCAACTGGCCACAGTTGAGACCCCTGGCTTAGAGGCTTAATTGTTTATCTCAATAGTTCAAAAATAAACATTTTCACGATAAGCCTTCTACATGCTAAAATATTGATTGAAAATTGACTATTTATGAGGCTATTACATTGTAACGCTGTGCAATAAGGCTTTAGATAAGTTAACTTTAATTATTCTAACTAAATTACTAAGGGAAACTATAAAAGCTTTTATTAATCTTAGGTTTTTTATCAATTTCTTAGTTAATGGCTAATAACATTAAAATCAAAGTTGAACTCTGATTGGAAGTGCTCTAATTCTTTTTTTGTTTAATAGAGTTAACAATTAATACAATTCAGTTGTATTTTTTTAACTAATAATAACAAAAATCTGTCTTTATCTCATTTTATTCCATTAACTAACATTTACTAATCAGACTGTGTAAAGTCTATTATACTTTATATATATTTTTTAAAATGTTTGTTTACTTTGAATATGTATATATGATAAAGCAATATACTAAGTATTTTGTTATTAAACCTGTTAAACTTTATTTGCAGCTTTGGCTCATATTGTAATAATTCCATATACAGCTATGAAAGCTTCAGCTATTAATAAAAACACAACATAATGTGATACTGTCATAAACCTACAAACATTTGAGTTCCCATCACCCTACAACAAATCCTTTAAACGTAACAGTATTGAAAGCAGAAAAAGCAATAAAAAATTGATGTAAGAAACATACTAATTTTAATGATGTTTACTATAAATAACATTTATTTTAAATGTCAAGCCTAAACAAATAAATTTTAAGGGAAGCCAGCTAGCTGAGTGAATGAAATGTGCTGTACAGACACTCATGTTTCTTTCTCGTTCGGCACCAATCCAAATGTGGATGCGGTTTGCATGTTTTGCTTGCTTAATGTTAATTGCATTAATTGCAAGTAAGTCGCTTTGGAAAATAAGTCACAGATGATTTAAAAACATGTATTTTGGAAATACAGTATTTACCACTGCACAACAGCTCTGACTAATTCATGCAATTTTGCAAATGTATCCATTAAAGGGGCAGACCCTTTTATCAACAGTGATTTATACTGCATTCAAGCTATAATTTTTATCATGAAGCAATGACTCTGGCAGTGCAGGACCCATGGTGTTCCGTTTGTGCTACAGAAATACATATTTATATAGGATATTTGTTATGATTCACATCCTGTTTAGTGTGTTTTCTGTTTAGCCTTTTGTTACCTCTACTTCCTTAGTGATTAGTTACATTTGTTGTTTATTTCTCTCCACAATGTAAAAATATTCATAAACTAGCAGTTTTCTGTATTTTGTGAGGTTTTTATTTTAGTTTTTCTCCATTTATTTATGCTTTTTAAATTGCATTATGGGAACTTGATCTTTCTTCTTCTTTTAATTTTGAAAAGTTCTAAAAAGTGACTGTTATTAACATTTTAATAGTTTAAAGTGATACAGTATATACAACTTCCCGAGACTGCATTTAGATCTTCACTTTATTATTTGTCCAATTTGCAATACACGTTTGACATGACAGAACAACAGACTCTCAAAATGGCGGCTTCCAGTCTGTCAGTTCTTAAGGTCTTTGCACACTGAAGTCTGAATTTTTAGTAGTATGCGCTTTTTGTATTTATATGCGAAAAATTCACAGCGTAAACAAACCTTGCACACTGAGTTTGATGCGTATTAATTAATCCATTACGAAAAGATGCTAAACATTTCGGACTTAGCAGTGATACTCCTCTCATCTCCAAAGTAGAAAAAGAAAGAGGTTCATGCAATACTGCATAGAGAGGAAAGAGAGTTCAGCTCATATTCAAAGAGCTGCACTGGATTATCATGAAATGCAACGTTTATTTCAGGAAATCAGTAGAATTTTGATACATTGCCTGTAATACTTCACACATTTATGTACTTAAACAAATTCTAAGCAGAGATTGTAGTACATTTATAATAGATGGTGGCCGGGTTGACATATTGGAGCACACACACACACTCACACACACACACACACACACACACACACACACACACACACACACACCAAAAAGCAGCAGGGCAGACGTGCGCTAGTCATGGGTTCTCAACTGTCCGCCACATTCAGTCTTTATTTTTTATTTTATGCACTGTGTTTGTTATAAAGTTATCTGTGGCTCAAGTGACGGCATTCTGTATTTATCCTTTCGCTTGGCTCTGAACAGTCAAAACACCTCTCAAAGGGCTTTTTCAGATGCTTTCGGAAGCAGTGGGTCAATACGATTGACACATAAGGTTGAATTTATTTATTCACATGCGAAAATTACGGACAAAAAAATGCATTCGGTGTGCAATAATAACCTTTATAATGGCAACCATTAGTTTTCAGAGATAGATTCAAGAGGCTCCAGAGATGGTAATGATGATCTGTTTTACATATTTCCTGGTCCTAGTTCCTGAGTCAGGTGTATCGTCATCACCTCCATGTGTTTCATGACTGGTTGCAATAACCTGAGTTTTACGACTGGCTGCCGACATTTTAAGAGTCTGTTGTTCTGTTACGTCAAACTTGTTGTGCAAAAGGCAGAAATAATAAAGTGAAGATCCAAACTCTCGTCTCGTAAAGTTTTAATAAATTAACCAAAGAACAAAACAAAGGAAGCAGGGGACACATGGACATCGTGTAAGCAAAATAATAATAATACAATGGGAAAGAGCATATAAATAGTGCAAACAAGATAAAGAGGGAGGTGGAGATAAATAAATAATCAAGTTAACTAATAATTAAGGAACAAAACATAGCAAAAGGCTGATCAGAAAACACTTAAAACAAGATAAAAACCTGAGTTCTACGACTGACCGCCGCCATTCTGAGAGTCTGTTGTTCTGTAATGTCAATGTGTTGAGCAAAAGGGAAAAATAATGAAATGAGGATCCAAACACAGCCCTGTAAAGTTTTAATAAATTGACCAAAGAACAAAACAAAGGAAGCAGGGGGACACATGGACATCGTGTAAGCAAAAAATAATAATAATATATTAGGAAGTTAACACAAGAGCATATAAATAGTGCAAACAAGATAGCAAGGGAGATGGAGAAAAATAAATAACCAAGAGAACTAATAACTAAGGAACAACACTTAACGAAAGGCTGACCAGAAAACAAGATGTGAATCATAACACCTAAGTTCTACGACTGGCCGCCGCCATTTTGAGAGTCTGTTGTTCTGTAACATCAGTTATGATGAGCAAAATGGAAAAATAATAAAGTGAGGATCCAAACGCAGTCTTGTGAAGTTTTATTAAATTAAACAAAAAACAAAACAAAGGAAGCAGGGGGACATGCGGTCATCGTATAAGCAAAAACATAATAATAATACAATGGGAAGTTAACACAAAAGCATATAAATAGTGCAAACAAGATAACAAGGGAGGTGAAGACAAATAAATAACCAAGATAACTAATAACTAGGGCCAGACGGAATCTGCAGAAGTTTTTTGCTATTTCTGCGGAGAATTTTGGTAAAAATCTGCGGATTTCTGCGGAATTATTTTAGGAGTATCATAACTAAAACCTTAAAATGTGAAATAAAAAATTATATCTTTTTAACTTTTATTTAATGTTTAAAATGCAAATCCAATTAGATTAACAGTAAATAGTTAACTGTACGTAAATAAATAGAATTAATGATGGGCTAAAAATCTGCGGAAAATCTGCGAAAAATCTGCGAAATTCTGCGCACGCAGATTCCGTGTGGGCCTACTAATAACTAAGAAACAAAATGTAACAAAAAGCTGACCAGAAAACAAGATGTAAATCATAGCACCTAAGTTCTACGACTGACTGCCGCCATTTTGAAAGTCTGTTGTTCTGTAACATCAATTGTGTTGAGCAAAAGGGAAAAATAATGAAATGAGGATCCAAAGTGTTGTGAAGTTTTATTAAATTAATCAAAGAACAAAACAAAGGAAGCAGGGGGACATGCGGACATCATATAAGCAAAAAAATAATAATACAATGGGAAGTTAACGCAAGATCATATAAATACAAGATAATGAGGGAGGTGGAGACAAATAAATAACCAAGTGAACTCATGACTAAAGAAAAAGATGTAAAAAGCAGAACAGAAAACACACTAAACAGGATGAATCATAACAATACAGCATTTAGATGTATCAGGAATGTGCATCTAGCGTTGCCTTTCCAATTGTCAAACTGATGTTCCTTTCGTTTGTGTGTGCTATAATAAATGCAGCTCCGTGCTTGAGTCTGCGGTTGTCATCACTTTCTGGAAAGCAGCAGCGACAATATTCTTCCCAGCATGCTCTAATGTTTCCCTGCTCCTGAAACGCATCCAATGACTTACAGCTGCAATTTTGGTTTATTAAAAGAAGCTTTAACACTGAACCCCAAAATGTTACTGAGAGATCAACTTCTTTCTACTGTTCAGTGTTTATTTATTCACTACACTAAAATCCTACAATAAGTGACTTTATTTTGGCTGTATATATTTAATTTATTGGTGGTTTTTTAAATGCTGCTGCTCTGTAATCAGGTCACAGTGTTTAATGTTGTTTTCTGGCCATAAACTCAATTATCGGTTCTTAATGCGCCTTAATGTGATTATTGATCTCTATAAACAGAGATGGGGAATCGTTTCATCTTGAGCTCATAAACATTATTACGTGCACAGCAGATTTCCGGACCGATGCCAGCAAAATGGACAGAACTTGCGGAGAGTATTTATCAGTGTCCCAGAAAAGCTTTGAAAAGTTTACTTCAGCGTTCAATTATAGGTTTTCTGAGCCAAACTTATGTCTGAGCCATATATCTTATGCTGTCCGATGTCGTAAAGTCTTCTGTAATCACACGGTGCATTACAATTATAAAGAACTTTAGACTCTTGGCTGGAATCTAGTTTTGGTTTTTGACAGAAATCTAAAGGATCAGCTCTGAAAATGTTAAATTGGCATTGAATAAAGTAACATCTTAAAAAATATGAGCAGATCTGTTACAATTTAATAGTTTTATGTAATATATAAACAAAATATGCTAGTTTTAAGAGATTTTACACTGTAAAAAAAGGCTTACTGCATTATTTTTTTTTTTTTTGTTGAATCAAATTAACTTTTTTGTCATCTCAACTTTTCAATCAAACTGACACTAAAATATGCAGTTAAACCTTGTTGAAACCTTGAAACCTGGTTAACTTGTTAAAGTAACACAAAAACATTTGTAAAAAAAATTATATAATTTTTACAGTGTATTAAGCACATTTTTAAGAAACTAACTCTAACTTTTAAACAACTAGCATACATTAAATTGACCAAATAGTTACATTTATAGTACTAAAGTAATTTATAGTAATACAAAACATTTCAAATGTTTTATAAAAGGCTGTTAATAAAAGAATTGTGAGAAAGTTATGAAGATTTTAACAAGCATAATATGCAGCACATACATTTTTAAACTTAATTTACCTTAGGATAACATAATTTTTCATTAAGAAATATTTCTTGAAAGGGGAGATTTATTAAGAAATTAATTTTCTTTACACATAAGAGATCGTCGAACTATTAAACATCCTGCAAGTTTCAGAAAACAAAAACATTATTTAAACCAAGCTGCCAAAAGGGCTTGTTTCAGTTTTTGTCAGTTATAGTATTACATATGTTCAGGGTGATCTCAAGAATATTCTCATGTATATGAAGTAAAGCGTGATTCAACCTTACATATATTGACATATACAAATCCAGAATCAAACAAAGAGTTATTTAGTGATGTGTCTGTGCTCTTTGGTTAAGGGATTCATAAACAGTGTTGGGGAAAGTTACTTTAGAAAGTAATGCATTGCAAAATTGAGTTACTCCCCGAAAACGCAACTAGTTACTTTTTATGATAAGTAATTACGCTACTTTTGAGTTACTTTTGCATTACTTTTGCTGACCTGGCTGAGGCTTGATCTCTTTCAGAACCTGCAGGGGAGGTTCTTCCATTTTAATAGTGGAGCTCTGCAATTAACAACACTCTGTAACCTTCATTTACCTTACAAAAAAACATTAAAACATTAATGTAGGATAATGTTATCTTCTGAGAACTTCCTGACCCTGAGCTATACATGCAGTATATACAGATCAATGACAGTTTAAAGCAATGCATTTGCTACTTGTGCACTTTTTGTCTTATTTAAAAGTAAAATCACTGTCCATTCAGATGTCCTCTTTTCTTTTTCTTCAGTGTTCAAAATAAAGATAATATTTCCATCGCAGAAATGTAAGGCTCTGCCATCTTCCTTTCTGCCTCTTCCTGCATTCTATATTTTTGACATGACTACGATCATTTTAGTTTAACAATTAATTTTTTTAAAAGTGAATCAACTAAGCTAAACAGTAATTAGCATTACATGTTTTAAAAAGTAACTCAAATAATATTACTTAATTTTGAAAAGTAATGCGTTTCTTTACTCCTTATGTAGAAAAGTAATATTATTACGCAACTTGCATTACTTGTAATGTGCTACCACCAACATTGTTCATATTATGATACACTAAATGTCCATGAGTCCAAGGCACAAAAAAACGTAAGTGAAAGCATGTGAAAAGGTTAAAAAGCCTTTATTGACATGGCTATTGGTTTTTTGTTTGTTTGTTTGTTTGTTTGTTTGTTTGTTTTAAAGCAAAACCTAAAAAATAACTTTAACAAAAAACAACAACAACAGTAGCCATGTCAAAGGCTTTTTAACTTTTTCACATACTTTTCAAGTGCCTTGGACTTATAATATTTTATATATTTACAAGCGTTTACATCCTATTTCACATCAGTATTTAAACATAAAGTATTGGCGTGTTAAAGTATTAATACACCAATACCCCGCTACACACACACACACACACCAAAACATTTCTTACTTAAATCAATTATTTATTCTTATTTTGGGGTGGAGTAGTCCTTTAACCGCATCTAGACTTGACAGGAAGAAATGTTATTCAGTTCATTTAATGCATTTTATGGTGGAGAGGCTATTGTTAACCTATGTTTGTTGGTAAAGTATTATTATTAACACAAGAAGCCAAATAAGCTGTATTATTTGTTTTGTATTGTGCATTTAGCTGCGTTTAATTTTGTGTCTCAATGTTGAGCTGACTTGCACTGTTTATTTGACAATCAAACAATTGAATGCCTACTGCACACAAAAGTGCAATTTGTGGCTGAAATCAGCAGGTTCAAACTGATTACCTTGTTTTCAGCATTCAGCATGTTCACGCCACATAAATATAAACTGATTTCAGTTCATTTACATGTCAATCAGTGGGTGTTTCTGTGGACGTTCGACCTGTTTAAGATGCAACAGACTTCATGCTATACTTTAAGTCTCCCAATGTAAGAGCTGATCAATTCAGAACAAGAAGTAAGACAAGAAAAACTTCAAGTCCAGAGCAAACTGTGTGTTTAAATGCTAATCGGCATCTAATGAAATTCTGATAGAGCAAGAGGGTGAAATGTAAGAAAAGAGGGCAATAGTTGTATGTCGGCAATACTTTGACTCTCTCGTTTTTAGGCTTGTTGTTTTGTGGCGTACTGCGGGCAGGAGAATATGAAGAAAAATATGACTTTATTACCTTGTGGGATTTTTTTCCTCTCTTTGTGTTCTCCTTTTCCCCATTCGCTCTCTCCCAGGGGCAATTTAATCTCCATATGATAAGAGTGTGTGTGTGTGTGTGTGTGTGTGTGTGTGTGTGTGTGTTGCGCAATTCAGCTATAATGAAAAGCATGCATCTCTGAGGCATATTGATGTTCAGATATTATGCACCTGCAAGATCCCAATTTACCACTTTATGCGGGAGACTTTTTTTTTATCTTGTCCTTCCATTTATCCTTCAATATGAGATGAAGTCATCGGCGCTCCCTCTCTTTCGCTCTGCTTCTCTTTCGTTGTGTCAGTCTCTCCACTCTCAGGTTAATGGAAATAAGGACTTTAAATCATGTCAGGTAGAGAGGGCTGATTCGCTGAGAGATTGAATATGCAGGGCAGGAGAACGGCAGGTGCCTCTGCGGGCCTGAAATGGGCTGCCGGCGGTGGATGAAAACTTATGTGTTTTGTGCAGGACTGTTTGTTGTTTGGAGCTTTGTTTTCTTTTAGGAGTCATTGTACCTTGTGCTTTACAAATCACAGTATAACATACACTGTAAAAAAATGCAGGGTTTCACAATTTATTCATGTTGTCCCAACACAAATTAAGCTTTCTTAACAAATTGAAGTGTATTAAACATAAAACAATTAAGTTGTCCCCAATAAAATCTCAAGAATTGTGTTGTTTCAGCTCATTTTACAGTTTTTCTCAGTCGCTTTGGTGCATTTCTCTCAACACTATTTACATTTGCACAACAGTTAATGCATTTCTCAAATCAATTAGTCATTTGTGCACATCATAGTAGCAGTTTCTCATTCCTTTCAGCAAATTGCAAATGCTTTTGGACATGCATCAATTGCTTTCATACAAATCTCTGCTGTTTTATAACATTATCATTTGCTTATGTCATGTCAGTCAAAATTAACTAAACCTGTGGATGTTGAATAGTCATTGCATATAAAACTAATAGTCCTCATTTTATTACTTGAGTCATCACATACACAAATGTTGAACTAGTTGTCAAAATCTGTCAAGCTAATTTTATTTAAAAACTTTAAATCGTTTTTTTCTGAAAATGTTTTCTAAATTGAACAATTTCATGAATGATTTACAGACCTGTGTATGTTGTAGGTTCAGTTCTAATATGTACTGCAGTATTGTTTACAGTTGTGCACAGCACTACCCAAAGGATGTTTATGTTTGTTGTAAATAAGGGTGTATTTATTCTTTTGCACAATGCTGTGAATAAATTAGAATTGTAAAGAGCATCTGCAGTAAACATGTGAAACATACATATTCAGTGTCTTGCACTCAGATACCTCACTAAATGCAGTGATGTTTAACTTTACTGTAGTTTCCAAATGGCTGTGCAAATAGTATATAGTGCTGTCTGGAGCATTTTCAGGAACTGTCACCCAAATCTGACTTTTATGCATTGGTTCTAATGTACAGAGTAAACTGTCATAATGAAAACATGACAAAGCCATTTGACTATCTTGTTCATAAACAATGGTGTCAGGACTTTTCATTTTGATGACACTGACACTTTCATTGACATGAATACTTGCTTTTGAGGAATGTGCTATCCATTTTGAGCAAGTGACACACTTTTGCAGGTTATCCACTAGGTTTTGCAGTTTGTACTAATTGTTTTGAGAAATGCATTAACTGTTGTGCAAATGTAAATAGTGTTGTGAGAAATGCACCAAAGCGACTGAGAAAAACTGTGTGACAAGCAACCAAAATATCATTTTTTTTATTTTTATTTTTTTTGAATGTACACTGCAAAAAATGCAGAGTTCCACAGAGTTGTGTTGGGACAACATAAAGTACACTGTAAAACACAACAGTCAACTTTATCAAATGAAATGATTGTAGTTAACTCAAAGTTTACTGAAAGTTAATTCTACTAATTTGCAAAGAGTTTTGAGGAGTTTTGAATTTGTTAATTAAATACCTCATTACTTCAACTTAAGTTAACACTGTACACTGTAAAACCCAAAAAAGTTAAGGTAACTCAAACCGTTTGAGCACATTAAAACCCAATAAATGAAGAGAAACCAATTGAGTACTGTAAAACTCAATAAGTTAAGGCAACTCAAAGCGTTTAAGGAAACTGATTGCTACAAACCATTTGATTAAAAAATCTATATGATTACTATGAACTTTTTTTTTTTACAAATTTAAGTAAATTTAACATAAAGCAATTAAGTTGTCCCAAAAAAATCTCAAGAATTGTGTTTTTTAATCTCATTTAAAAAAAGTAGTTTGAACAAACAGCAACCATAATTGTTTTGAGTGTATAGGTCTAATAAACTTGAATTAATTAAGTCCGGTGCATTATTTTTGGATGATGAGGACCTCAAGTATTTTGATTTAAATGCAGTTGTCCAATGTCTAAGACTCATAAATAGATAAATGATATTATAAATAAGTGTCATTTATTATTTTTATTAGTTTTTGTACCAAAGAAAAGAAAATTAATAATAGTAATAATATAAATATTATTTATACTTTGGAGAATGTGAGAAATGCAATAATGGCTTTAAAATAATTGTTTAAATATATATAAAAAATCTATTCAACTTGTATTAAAATATACATGATTTATCTATTTAACAAAGAATATGTGACCACAAAACCAGTCTTTTATTATTCAAGCATATTTTGGGTCAAAATTATTTGTCAAAATTCATTTGAATATTAAATAAAGATCATGTTACATGAAGATATTTTATAAATTTCTTATTGTAATTATATCAACTCATATTTTGATTATTGATATGGATGTGTAAGAACTTAATTTGGACAATGATTGTTTTTTTTTTTCTTTTTTTTTGTTTTTTTTTTGAACCCTCAGATTTCAGATATTCAAATAATTGTATCTCAGCCAATTATTGTCATATCCTTGCTATCCCATAACCAATGGAAAGATTATTTATTCAGACTTTGGATCATATGTAAATCTTAAAAAAAGTGACACCTACTGTATGACTGGTATTGTGGTTTTATTTTTATTTTATTTTTTACATTTTATTTTTTTAGTATTACATGAAGCCATTTTTCTTCTTTCATCTCATTCATCTTTTTTTTCCCTCACAATTTTTTTGCCAATCCCCTAATATTCCCCTGGGTCTGTCTAGTCTCCACTATAGCACCAGATTAATTGCACCAGGCAAAAAGCAGTTCTCGTAAACTTGAATAAGCCACAATCTATAGTGAACCTAATTTACATTTAAAAGACGCCATCTTCGCACTGTAATTAATGACAGCAATTACGCACTAATAATTATGTCACTGCGTTTAGCTGCTGAACTGGATTACGCACTGAATCATGAATAAGATGAATAGGTTATTGAAAACAAGTGACACACACTGATTTTTGAGAATCCTGGTTTTACACTTTTAAGTCGAGACTCTGTAGGCAAAAACCTTTACATGCACCTGTAAATTTTAAGACTATTGCTATCTGGCTTTTTATCTAATCCAAAATACACTTTGAAGTGCTACTTTGTTGCATTTTTTATTTTATTTTTTTGTCTTGATTTCAATTGCAATTTTAAAGGCTTTTTTCACCTGCAGGGATCAGGTGAAAATCAGTCCCTCCAGGATTTTGTAGGTCTAAAATTATGTTTTTTGTTTCTGCTTTTCTCAAACCTTATGGTATTATTTGCTTTAATTCTCGTGTTTTTCTATGAAAACATATAAAAGTCTTGTAAAATCCTGGAGGGACTGATAAATCTCTACTTTAGCAGCACTTACAAACAGCATTCCTCTCAGTTTGATTCATATCTGTGTTCTGAAGGTTTTAACTAAGGGATATGTTTTTTTATTCTGGCTGCTTGGTGGATTTTATGCTTTATGGAGTGATGAAAAGAATCCCGTCAGTAAAACCTTTTTGCTCTACTATGTGAAAAGGTTTAAACAAAAATTTCAACCCAACCTAATGCAATGTACTAGACATGTTTGCAAATTAGTGGATATTTAATAAAGTAATGCCACATTTAAATATGACATTTTAGAAAACCTGTATTATAAAAAAAAACATTTGCAATTATTATTGTAAAAAAGTCAACTGGAATTTGATAATTTTGGAATGATGATAATTATTCAGTATTTTATCGTGTTGTCTTGCAGTGTTTTGTTTTTAATCCTTGTGTGCTGTTGGGGAAGTTTTCTTCCACTCTGGCGTAATTTTGAGTCTGTGTTTCAGTAAATGGAATAATATTTTGTGACAAATCTTATTTGGACATATTTTAAGAAAATGCTTAAAAATTTTTCCAAAACTCATCAACACTGGGCAAATTGACTACCCTTTTGATATGTTAGTGTCTCTCTTTTCCCTATTGACCTCCATTATAATGACATTTTTTTGATTGCAAAGCCATGACAGCAAATAATCATGCATTTTTGATTGTTAGTAGTTTTCCTTGTTGGGAAGAGATACAATTTGTCAATTATTGCTGTTGATCATCAGTTGCAGCACAAAAAAAGCATTGTTACTGGTTTTTATATGGAGTTTAATGTAGTATTATGTATGTACATGTGCATGCGTGAATGTGAGATACTTTTGCACAGTTACTTTGATATGTCTGATAAAAACAAAAAAAAGTAACTCATCTCTCAGAACATAGTAAATATAGTAAGTGTATTTTTGCACACACACTATAACTTTGCTGTTATACTCAGTAGAACTTCATATAAAAACCAGAAATCTTTTTGCACAGCCCTGTCTAAAGGATTAATGGTGCCAACTGCCAACTGATGATCAACAGTAAAAAGTACACATTTTACCTCAAACAATCAAGAATGCATGATTATTTGGCCTCAAAGCTTTGCAATCGAAAAATGTGGTTATAATGGAAGTCAATGGGATGAAAACAGACACTAACATAATGAAAGGGTAGTCAATTTGAACAATACATAAGGGTTAAGTATAGAATTACAAGCCCTGCTGATTTGATCATGTCTCCATGCTAACACTAAGAGGAAGCAGAAAGCATGTCCGTCAGTGAGCGCCAATGACAGGCTCGATTCTGTAATGCCACAAACAGCTCAACACTGCAGTCTCTCAGAGCAACCAATCAGTGCTGACGCTGTTAGCCTGTATGAGTCAGCAATGGCTCTTGCAGTAAACATCCGCTGAAAACTGTAACTAATATGTTATTTTGCCCAAACACACATTTCCTTCACACAAAGGTTCCTTCAGCACAACTGAACTGGAGTCAGAGCTGAAGGCGCTCTATTTATTGACACTTTAATGAATAAAACTGCTTTCAGTTTGTTCTGCTAATTTGACATATGAGCACATTAGTTACATGCAGTACCGGACATGTTCAGTACAGAACATGTTCAATTCATTTAGAATTTGTTTTATTGCTTAGAAATAACGATTGGAGTCTTAAAATTACTTAAATGATTAATATTATTGTTCTTTTTGTTTAGTTTTTTTGTGATATTTTGGTTGAAGTAAGACATACTTTATTTTTTGTGGTTTCTGGGGGGTCTAACAGTATTCAAATACAAAAATGTAACAATCAAACATAAAATAACATGGTCATCAATGTATAAATAATTTTATACATTCATTTATTCATTTTCTTTTCGGATTAGTCCCTTTATTAATCAGGGGTCGCCACAGCAGAATGAGCCGCCAACTTATCCAGCATATGCTTTACGGATGCCCTTCCAGCCGCAACCCAACACTGGGAATGTGACATTTTTTAAATCATTCATTTATTTAAATATGTTTGCATTATTTTTAGTATATACTCTAAGAAATGCTGGGTTATTTAAACCAAATTGGGTAAAATGTGGACTAACCCAAACATTGGGTTAAATTTGCTACTATTAATTAAAAAAATATCCCAGCGTTTGGGTTAACCCAGAACTGGGTTAAAATAACCCAACATTTTTAAGTGTATATTTGTGGGAAGACAACTGCAGCATCTAATTCAGAATGAGTCAGTCTCCATTTCTCTTTGAAACAAAGACAGGTTGTGATTGCATTTTCATTTTTGATGGCTTAATGTGAGGAATATTCCATATATGAGTCACTAAATGCAGTTCTGGAGCCATAAAAAAAGTACTTAGATAAACATGCGATGATTAATCTTCCATTGCAGGAAAAACAGTTTGAAGTCATCACAACATATATTCTTAGAAGATGGTTTGATTTGAATTATGCATGTCAGCTTCTGCAAGTTTCAGTTTTTAAAGGAAGTTCTAAATGACTTTTTACAGATATTTCATCAGAGGTGTTTATGTTGCACTAGCAAGCATCCATGAATTTTAATTGTAAGGGAGTTTTCTTGCACTGTATTTTCAGTATTAAAAAACTACAGTCAGCATCACAAATTTTGACCTGGCAAATGACCAAAGTAATCATTGACATATCAATATGTCATAACTATTTATATATATATATATATATATATAT
>CAIGQZ010033112.1:15071158-15103911 GCA_903798205.1 Danio tinwini
AAGGAAGGAAGGAAGGAAGGAAGGAAGGAAGGAAGGAAGGAAGGAAGTAAGGAAGGAAGTAAGGAAGGAAGTAAGGAAGGAATAGAAAATAAATGGAAGAAGGAACAAAATATAAGAAAAAAAGGAATTGTACAGAAAGGAAAGAATTGAAATAACCAAAGGAATGAAGAATTGAATGATAAATAGATGAAGGTAAAAAGAATAAATACATGAAGGACAGAAGAATTAATTACAGCATGAAAATTGTTGGAAGGAAGGAAGGAAGGAAGGAACAAACTATGAAGAAAAGAAGAATAAACAGAGGAAGGAAATAAGCAAAATAGATGAAGGAAGGATAAAGAGATTAAGGAAATAAAGAAAGAAGAATAATTGGTGAGGAATGGAAAGGAGAAAGATTAACGAAGAAAAGGAGGAAGAATGAATAGACGAAGTAAGAATTAATAATTGATGAATACAGCAGGGAAGGGGCATGGAAAGAAACACGGAGGGAAAAATCAAATATAAGAAAAAAAGAATGAACAGAGAAAGGAAAGAAGGAAAAATTGATGATCTAAGGAAAGGAGGGAGAATGAATGGTTGAATGAAAGAAGAATAAATTGATGAAGGAAAGAAAGCAGGATGAATAGTGAGGTGGGGAAGAATGAATAAAGCAAGAAACAACGAATAGAGAAACGGAGGAAGAAAGAATGAATATAGTAAGGAACAAATAATACATGAATGAAAGAAGGAAGAATGGATAAATGGTGGAGGAAAGGCAGAATGAATAGATGATGGAAGGGGAAATAAATGAAAGATAGAAGAGAAATGGAACAAAATAGAAAAGAATGAAAAGAGGAAGAGGCGGCACGGTTTCTCAGTGTTTAGCACTGTCACCTCACAGCAAGAAGGGTGCTGGTTCAAGTCCCGGCTGGGTCAGTTGGCATTTCTGTTTGAAGTTTGTATGTTCTCCCCGTGTTCACATGGGTTTCTTCCGGGTGCTCTAGTTTCCCCCACAGTCCAAAAGACATGCACTATAGGTGAATTGAATGAACTAAATTGGCGGTGTGTGTGAACTTGAGAGTGAATAGATGTTCCACAGTACTGGGTTGCAGCTGAAAGAGGTTCCGCTGTGTAAAACATATGCTGGATAAGTTGTTGGTTCATTCCGCTGTGGTGACCCCTGATGAATAAAGGGACTAGGCCAAAGGAAAATGAATGAATGAACAGAGGATTGAAGGGAGGAAAATTTGAATGAATGAATGGAAGAACAGAGGAAGGAAGAATAAATAGTAACAAAGGAATAATGAATGGATTAAGGAGCAATGAATAAATAGAGGAAGGTAAAATAAAGGAGGAAAAAAAGATTGACAGAGAAAATGGATAGATTAAATTAGGAAGAAAGAATGGATTATTCGCAATAAGGAATGATGACTAAATAAAAGGAAATAGGGAAGGAAGGACAAATTAGAAGTAAGATAATGAGACAGAAAGAAGAGAAAAAAAGTCTAAATTGAATGAATGATGAGATACTGAAGGAAAAAAATATGGATGAAAATAACACTGTTTCCTGGTTACATGTGACATGACACAACGTAAAATGTATCTTTGCCACAACTATCCGCAATGGCGAGATTTCTATTTCAGAAATGCTTTCTATTTCCATGACTTCATGGCAGAACAGCCCAGAACAGCATAAACTACTATGACATTGATCACCTCAGGCTTATTATGAGCTTTAGTCCGTGTTAAATACCACCAATGTGTGATTTAATACATTTTACATGACATTTATTGCTTACTAAAAGCAGTAGCAGAACGTTTACCTCAGATCTTAAATAACTATCAAACAGTTTGACGAGTCAGAACTGTGACTCAAACCAGCCAACATCATTCACTAAGTATACTAATATTGAAGTTAATTCATTTGTGTTGCATCAAATTTGGTGCGGACATCCAAATTGCTGGTCGCTGGAACCTTGTTGTGTCACGTGTAGTTAGGACACAGTAAAGTAGCTAAAAAGGAGCAGAGATAAAGGTAGAGGCTGTAAGAGTGTGAAAGGTGAAGGTTGTTGATGGTGGCACTGGCCAGTGTGGGCTGCTGGACGAGTCTCTGAGCTCCTCTGTGTGATGCAGCTAATTCAATGAGCTTCCCCACGGCTTCATTCAGCAGCAGAGCTCCTCTTCCAGCCATTGCAAATGACACAGCAGAGCAGCTTCTCACCTCACACTGAGACAAAGCCTCCCACGGCACCTTGGCAAGGTAATTAGAGCTCTACCTGCATTCAAGAGGAGTTATTACACCCTCAGAACTCTCAGCGTCTTCCCACTGCGTGATAAAGCCATCCCATTGTGAGAGGCCGAGGAAAATCTTCACAATGCACTGCTGTTTTCCGACAGCTCCTTTCTTCGGGCACCCTTTAAATAGAATGGAAACGGAATGATAATAAAAGCGTCCCGTGCGACAGCCCTAAGCTCCCCTGTTGAGCGGGCACTGTGTGGCACAGATGGCAAGATGACAGGCTTTATTTAGAGATGGGCAGGCGGAGGATGGGCTCTGGTCTGGCTGATGATGAGCACTGTGTGCTGCTACATTAAGCATTAGTCCGATGATGGAGCTCTTCACAGCAGCCCGAACACACAAGGACAGAGAGACAACTCCGCAAGGTCATCTGTACTTGAAGTCACTAAATCTCCGATTCAGCCTTATGAGGATGTCCTCAAAGTATGTGGTCCGCAAGTTGTGCTTAGGATCAGGGGTTTTAAGAATGGTGAAGGAGAATGGGAGGGGAAACTTTTCAAAAAGAGGCTTCTGTGAGATTAGCTCAGTTCGGATCAAGTGTCTTCAAGTCCAAGTTTCGATTTTGCAATGCTCTGGGGCTCAAAATGCATGCAGTGGCACAACAAAACAAAGAAAATGTACTATTGATTTTGCTGCAAGAAGGTGTTTTGTTTTTTTTTAGTTTTACGTGATTTGTACTGTGATTCCTATAGAACCCTTTACATCAACTTTATAACTTCTAAAATCTTTAACTAAGCTTTTTTTAAAGGATAGTTCAGCCAGAAAAATGTTTACTAATCCTTAAAGCCCCAATTTGCTAAAAGCTGAGTTATCTTTCTTTGTTAAAGAGGTTGTAACAAGTTTAAAGTACAACTAAATGTGATGCAGCTAAAATCACTTCAACTTATTTTCATTTATTTTAAACTGACTTCAACACCAAGTAAAAATTTTATACGTTGTAGTTTATTAAGGTACGTAAACTTAACCCTTTAACTGACTCACCTGAAAAAAAAAAATTACATTGCATTTCTTAACTTCTAATGTCTCTAGTTATCATTTTGTAGAGGTTGATATGTCGGTTTATAGTAAAAGTACTGGTATTCATACATATACTATGACAAATCTAAAAATCTAAAGTGTAAGACCAATTTATTTACAAACTTAATCAAAAATAAATCATTTTTGAATACTAAATGATCTTTATTTTTTGAAGTATGCCATAAAATATTTCAGATTCTTATTTAACATGATTTATTTTTGTAAAAAAACTAAACAAAACAAACAAGTGTAGTAGGGCAACAGGATTATGTTTGTTTGTTTGATTTATTTTATTTTTATTTTTTATTGTAAACCGTTAAATAAAAATGTCATTCTTTAAATGGCTTTAACAGTCATTATTTAAAACAGTCAAAATATGGTCAACCATTTGGTGAAGCAGGCAGTTTTAAAAGCTATAAAGTGTTTTTCTTTTTGTTTTGTTTTTGTTTTACTTGTGGATGTCCAAGCTTGTTAGACTAAAAACAAGAAATGAGATTTCTGAGGAGGAACTTCGGTCACACCTACTGTACCATTGATCAATGATAGCTTGAATGTGTTTACAAGCTGAAGCCAATTTTTCCAAAAAGTTCACCTTGACATGTGTTTTCAACTATTGAAAGTAACTCCAGACAAGCTTTGACTTAATAATTTTGAAATGATGTTGACTGAAGTATACTGTATACGGAAGTATAAATTGTTAGACAGCTGTAAAGCTTTCGTTCTTAAATGAAAGACATTTACATTTTATTTATTTATTTATTTAGTCTACTCATTAAAAATCAAAAAGGTCTAATGAATTTTTATTCATTCATATTTGTGCATATTATTTAATTAATATTTTGAAATTGTTTTTATTTTAATATTTTCAAAAATGTTAATCATTTAGCTTGTTTAAATTATTCAATGCTTTTTTTTCAGTTGTTGATGTGTCCTTAAATTCAACATCTCTCTTTACAGTTTTCATTTGTATTAATTTCCTCAGTTAACAGTGACAACATTAGATGTTTTGGTCACTTTAGGCTTTCATTATATGGAAAGAAACACAAGATTTTCCTTCAAAATATCTTCCTTACAACAAAATAAAACTGCTGTCATCATTTATTATTTCAAAACTGTATGCAAGAACATATTGCAAAGAATGTTTTGATTAATTTAATAAAAGTCTGTATGGAGTCAAAAACGACCAAACTGAAACAGTTTCATTGTATGGACTAAACAACATCAGATAGAATAACAAAGTGTTACTTTTTGGCTGAACTATCTCTTAACGATATCCTACAGAAATGGGAATATGGTGAACTAACACTTTTCAATGGATGTTTTCCTGATTTCAAATGCATATTATAAATATTTCTGTTTAGTAACTTTGTTGCCCCCCTTCCAATACAACCACAGGAAAGACCTCACCCACAAGTGCCAGCACAACCATTCAGGGGCCAGCTGGTGCCCCTGAGACAGGTATCCACCCCGAGGAGGGGAGGCGGGGAGGGCAGGGGTCTCCTGACTTGGAGCCCGGCAGTGTGGAGATGGAGGGTAAGGGGGTGGGGAGAGGCCCTTGGGCCCGATTTCCGTCTTCCAGCTTCCCTTTATCCCGAATTTAAACTTTTTCTAGCGCTCTATTGGATTCTGCTGCATGAGCCCACAGCTGCACAAAACAAACACAGTCTCACAGAATCAAAGTCAAGAGCACACTCAACCACAACAACTTGGAGATCCGAACAAATTCTCTTTCTTGTAATAAAAAAAAACTTTCTTTGAGTCTGGCAATCTGCTAGTCGCTTTTCATCGCGTTCGACCTTCCCTGTTGTTTCTTCTAGACAAACCAAACGACCCAATTGTTTGCAGTCGTCTTTGTTGTTTTTTAATGCATTTAAGTCCAAAGGTACTTTGTAGGCTTTTCATTCATGTGTCCCAGCTGAAGTTTTTGCAAGAATCCGGCAAACTGATCATAAATCCTGCGCCTGCCACTATGATCATCCACTCAGCCTGTAATGAGAAGCACCAGCAGTCGATAAATAAGCAGTGACTACAGACCTGCGGGCAGACGCTGCCTGATAGAAATTTCAGCGTGCAATCTGTTCAGCTACTCGGTCAAGAGTCGTCGCACACTCTTGCAATCAAACCACCCCGCAGACAGGAGAGTTGCTGCGCTTTAGTCACAATGTACTGTATATCTCCCTCTCCACACCTCTCGACACATCCCTCTATTTCTATATCCCTGTTGTGGAGAGGTAATGTGATGATGCATAGAGGGCCAGTTCTTTACATTTGATGACAGGTTTTGTACAAGCTGATTAAATTAAAATTATCTCATTTTGTTTTTGTTTTTTTCTGGTCTAGGCAATAATAGCTTCTTATCAGTTTTTTTATCAATAAAGACCAAAGGGATATAAAGTCATAGTTTAGTCTTTCAAAATGATCTTTTAGAGGGTTAGTGCTAATGAAAATTTGCTGCTAATTTACTCATCTTAAGGCCATCCAAAATGTAAGTGGCTTTTTTTTTCAGATTGTTATCCTTGTTTATACTTGGTGAGTCATAAAATGCAAGCCCATGGTCACCAGGAGAGTAAAAAATTAAATATCCAGGCAAGACATTAACAAAGAGCTTTAGGAAATGCACTATTTCATCTCCATATGCACCAGATACTTTCTTATAAGCATTCCTTGTTCCAGGGAAAACATTGCTGTTTATTAATTTCTTGTTCATTTGTTTTTGCTTTGCCTGTATATGTTTTTTGATTCTCAAAGTAAACATTGTTTTCTGAAACATCAAGGACAAGAATTACAACAAAAGCTCGTTTTAAGTGATATATATTATTAAATTTAGTCAGTATTTTAGGGTGCTTTCACACTTAGACTTTTGTTTCGAAACCTGGCACGTTTCCCCAGTTAACACGGTTCGTTTGGCATAAGTGAATACAGCAATAACGCTTGAATCCTCGCCAAAACAATCGGTCCGAGATCGCCGGAACGAGGTGGTTTCGACTTAATAAAAAAAAAACTCTCAAGAGGATTGATTGTAGTGAGAAAGCAATACGATTCAACGAACTAACAAACCAGACTATATCACAGTGTATTATGGATATGTAATAGGCATATATGGCTATATGAATGGGAATTATGATTAGGGCAAGATGTCTTCATTCCTACTGGTAAATGTGCTTTTAATGTCAAATACGAAAGTGAAAGCTCACTGAAATACTAACGAGAGCTGTTTATTCGTTAGGAAAATTGACTGAACTGCAGTCTTGGTTTATCTGTTATTTCTCTCTATAATGTAAAGCCTATAATGTATAATTTATATTTGGTGATGATGTCTGTGGGTGTCACCATTCAAATTAAAGTGCAGCTTTACACTTATAATGTCTTATTGCTCATCGTCATAAGTTAAATAAGGATGCATGACAGCTGAGCGGGACTTTAAACCATGAAACTACAACCAATGTGAGGAGAATTTACTCACATGTGACTTGTTTTAGCTATTTTAGAAACTTTGCGGTGGGAAAGCGAACCACACCAAGAGCAAAGTGCAACATTGTAACAATTGTAATCCCTGTTTTGAAACCAAACAATTGATCTACAGGTTTGAAAGCACCCTTAATGTGTCATACTAATTAGCTGAAAAAATTGTAGGGGGTTTTAGAACAGCAATTAAAACAGAAGAAATATATAAGTAAAAAATATATATATTCAAGCATTCTGTATGTTTATTTAAATCAGGCCTGCCCAAACTTTTGTATGACACTTTGTATGAAGTGCCAAAAAAACCAAATATCATTGCGAGTCATATGCCGAAGGTATGTACACCAAACTTTATTATATTAAAGTTCCCATGAGTAACTTCCTTAGGGTTTATTTTCTAATATTTCAAAATAAATAGAAAACATTGATTTAAATTGTGTTAAATAATGCATTATAATTTTTTAAATGATAACTTATTGCAATAAAACCATAAACAATCACATTGATAACACATTGGAATTCAGTGCTGAATACACTAGTCAGGCAGAATCTTCCTTTGCTTTGATTTGCTCATCAAAATCTTTGCATTGTCCTTTATGGTGACAGTATGTACATTTAAACAAAATCAGATTAATTTACACCATTTAATTGAAACATTTCATTTCAGTTAGCTTTTAACAATAAAACAAACAAAGTATTACATTAAATTTGAATTGACAATCTCTAACCCATTCTCATCATTCTACCTCTTCTCAGATTGGATATTGGGCCAAATTAAAAGTTAACAGGGGACAACTTTGGTTTGGGCATTTCTGATTTAAATAATTGCATTTTTTTAAATATTTCAACTCGTGAAAGTATTAATACCAAAACAGAATGTTTATTTGTGTAAAGTGGAAAGCATATTTTTTTATTTAAAATATATTCATCATCAATACAATGCACAATTGAGGTCTCTTATTCATTATCAAAAATGGAATAAAAACTTTTGTCAGTATTTTTGTTGACCAAATTAAGACTCATGACTAGTTCTCAATTTAATTATTTAAGCTCTAATACAATTAAAATGCCATTTGCTAATGATTCCGTCTTTACGTTTATTCACACCCAGCGTCAGTACAGTTTATTATAGCCATGCAGCGAGGTCTGAGTCAAGCAATCCTTTCCGACCATTTCTATGGACTTAGGTAGTGTTGACTTAGGCATGCATGGATAAATCTCCCTCTCCCGTATGTATAAAAGGAAAGTGATAATGATGTCTGCTGAAGCTAAAGCTCTATTTGTTCAGAGATGGCGGCTGCCGAATCTGCGCCGCTCGTTAATGTTATTTTAAACACACCTTCTCGCAGGTCATTCACACACTCGAAGAAGTGCTATGATGGCAGGAACTCTGGCCTCCAGATAATTTGCGTGAGTGTTCGAGGATGGACTGCCATGAGGGGGTGGGCGGATTCAGAAACTCATTAAAACACAGTCAAAGATGAACTGACAATGAACTCTGGCTGAACTCCAGGCTGAAGATGCATTCGGTCCTGCAGAGAGGCTATTAATATCGCGGCAGGAAGACCAACAGAGAGCCACCGAGGTTTAGGGAGTCAGCGAGGGATGGAAACATGTTGAAATTGGGTGGAAGACATTGAGCTGTTTGCATCGAAGGAGTGAAAAAGATAATGGAAGAAGACGGAGTGAGACATCTACTGATTCTGAGTCTAATCACACACCCAAACGAGACTCCAAGAAAAAACACTTTGCAAAAGAAGGTGTGGTGACGGCTTTAATCGACTTTATAGGAGCTCTGCAGGCGAAAAGAGCAAAGTGACGTCCTTCTCATTAAAGCGTTTCTCTTGTAAATGTCACAGTCGGCCTGCTGCCCATGTATCCAGAGCCAGGTAATAATGTCCATCATCAAAGGTCACAAAAAATAGATCCCGTTTTCCTCCAAAAATTAATTTTTTATATCAAGCCAGAACACATGCAGGCACACACATCAACACTTGATCCTTTAATATTTCAATATCATTATTACTATTTTAATCTTAATCAAGTATTTTGTTCTTTAGTTGTTTTGTTTATTATTGTTATTATTATTTAATGTATTAGGTGTCATTTACATTAGTGCATTTTCGTTTTAGATTTTAGATTTTCAACTCTCCTCGTTCAGAGTGGCATTTTATCACATTTCAGAATGGTCTTAGTGTATACTATACACCCTAAAATGCATGATATGTGACTATTCACACTCACTGAGCATGCGCGTATTATGCCACCATCTGTACTTATGCCTCATTCACACTAGCAGCGACTTTGTTGCTGCCTGTCACTCTGGGTGGCGATCTGCTGTAGATGCAGGTCTGTGTAGATCTACAACATGTAGATCTACAACATGGAGAATACAACCGACCTCTGAGCGAGCTGAGAAAGGGTCACGTGAGCTCTACTGGTGCTCCTATTGGCTGTTGCTCAAGAAAGTCGGAAGTCGGAAAGACTTTGTCGCATCGCTCGTTGTGCCCACCTGGTCGCCAATGGATGCTGTCGATCGCGTAGACGGGGATCGCTGGAGGTCACTCGCTCTCCGTTGAAGTAAACGGTCGCTGCGAGTCACTTGTGTGAATGAAGTCTACCAGTCTACCAGTCATGTAATGGTCAAATCAAATGAAAAGGGCTTCAGAGAACGATGCACAATAATATAGAAGACAAAAAATACTATAGTGTTTTTCAACCATACTATAGTAAAATACTTGAATTAATCTGTTGTGGTAACGGTAGTTGCTATGGTAATACAACTATATTAGCCTACCAACTATAATAATATAAACTATATTACACCACTGTAGTAATATAAACAAGGAACCCAATACTGTAGTTTTCTACAACTGCAGGGTTGTAGACTACGATACAATTCACCTATTTACTGTAGTAAAAAGTACATTATGCTACAGTATTTATTACAGTTTTTCAGTTCACTATACAGCATTTATTAACAAATTGTTGTAAATATTATGCATTATAATATGTATAACATAATACAATTTACTACAGCATGGTTTGAAAACACTATATTACTATAAGTTACCGTCCTTTTTTTCATGTGGGATCAGAGAGCGATTGTGTATAGCTGTGCCTCCATTTTCAGAAGTTTGCACTTTAGTCCCTCTATACCAGGGGTGCCCAAACTCGGTCCTAGAGGGCCAGTGTCCTCCATACAGTAGTTTTGCTCCAACTTGCCTAAACACTCCTATCTGGAAGTTTCTTGTGTATCGTAAGAGCTTGATTTGCTGGTTCAGATGTGTCTAGTTGGGTTTGGAGCTAATCTCTGCAGGACGATGGCCCTCCAGGGCCGTGTTTGGGCACCCCAATCTATACTGAAACAAAAAAATGTAGGTTTATAGAGTTTTTTTTTTCCATTTTCATTGATTGAAGACACTGGAGTAGTATTGACTCCAGGCGAAACCACAACAAAATGAATGCATTTTAAAGCGAAAATACATTAGTGTAAACGGCACCTGTTTCTAAGTTTCCTTAGATAAAAAATATCAGCTAAAGGAATAAATATAAATGTTCTGCAATACACACACACACGCACACACACTGTTATTCTATAAGAACTGTGGGCTCATACAGCGTTGGGATCCATATAATGCGCTTCCTAAAACCCTCTGCCCCTCTCCTTTTCCTCCCCCTTCCCTCTCTCTGACTGGAGGGATGCAGTGTTCTGTTAACCTGCCTGTTTTTTCAGACTAATGCTTCACCTTCTTATGTTCCAAAGCCTCTCTTATTTCCCCCCCTCTGGGTTTAGTTTAGCATCTCGTAAAGCCTGAGCTCTGTAGTCCGACTTTAGGATTATTGCCTTCAGCTTTTGTAGCTTTTTCCCCACCTCTTTTTGTCTCATGTAGTTCATTAGAGATTCTCTAACTTGACATGCAACTTAGGCTTCAGAGTGAGGCTGTAGCGAGTTTGATTGTTTCCCGCATGCTTGTTGTTGGCTTCTCTATAAGGTCGAAAGATCTTGAGCTGGACCGGCCGCTGGCTTCCCTTGAGTTTTCGCATTGTGCTTGTGTGGTTGTGTCAACAAGTATGTGAACCTGCTGCATGAATCTAACGCCATCTCTCAATTGAAAAGCGCGTCTTCAGAGTCGCTCTCTTATCAGATACCTGCTTTATTCAGCATTGAATGCATGGTGCATCATATTATGCATGCGATATTCTGTCAAATATGTTGACTTCTGTGGATTCTAAAGGTCCTTTCACATGAATTGCATCAACTCTATCCAGTGCATTGAAATCTACACATTGTGTACAATGCTCAAACGTGTTCACTGCTGACATTTCAAAGCACAGCCAATCATTACTGGACTATTGGAATTGGGTATCATTATGTAGATGCTGTTGTCTCGGAAATTAGTTTTACAGCAAGCTAAGAGAAATGTGGATTTTAGAAACAGAAAAGTCTACATTTTTATATTTTCTATTAATGACGTACAGCAGGGGAAATACGTTTTGAACATGTCACCATTTTTCTCAGAAAACATATTTATAAAGGTGTTGTTGACTTTTTCCTGGATGTTGGTAACAATGAAATCCATATATGCAAAGAAAACAAATCTAATTAGTTAACAAATGAAGTTATGCATAATAAAATTAAATGACACAGGGAAAAAGTACTGAATACATGAAGAAAAGGAGGTGTAGATAGGCAGTAAAAGCCCAGACAGCAGCTGGAATCTCTAGTTATTCAGCAACCCTCTGCTCTTTGTCATTGTAAATGAATATCAGCTGCTTCAGTTTAACATCTACATTACCAGGTTGATGAAGATGAAACCAGGGTGGACATTTCAGAAAGACAATAATCCAAAACACATCCAAGGAAACTCTCAAATGCTTTCAGAGAAAGAAAATCAATCTGCAAAATGGCCCAGCCAATCACATGACCTGAATCCAATAGAAAATACTAATTGAAGATCAGATTTGATAGAGGAGACCCACAGAACTATTCAGACTTTTACACACTGTTGAAGTCTATAAAAAAAACTCACACCTGAGCAATTCATGTGACTTCATTCTACGTATGAGAGGCATCTTTAAGCTGTCATCACCAAAAAGCCTTTTATGTAAAGTATTAAAGGCATTTTAGTAGTTCAGTACTTTCTCCTTTTTCTGATTTTTTTTGTTTTGTTTTATTTTTATGTTTGTATTGTTTAAATTTTCACCAAAATCTGGTTCAGTTCCATGACAACAGCACCTTTAGAAATATTATTCCCAGGAAAAAAACATAATGTGTTCAATACTTATTTTCCCCGCTGTATTCTATTATTTATAATAGTCTCTTTAGTTAAAAAAAATCTATACTATCAGTAATATTGTGAAATATTGTTTACATTTAAATGAAATGTTTTCTATGTGAATATATCTCAAAATGTCATTTTTTCTTGTGATTTAATGCTTAGTTTTCAGTATCACTGAAAACAGACACTGTCTTGAGTGTCACATAGTCCTTCAGAAATCACTTTGATTCAATGTGAAAAATAATTGTATTGCTTCACAAAAGTAATTCAAAAAGTCAGCATTTTGTCTTTAAAATATGTTTAAATTCATTGAAGCGGCATACAATTATTTTATTCATTAAAAATACATTAAAAGTGACAGTGTCAAAAGTGACCATAATGGCATTTATAATGAAAATTTCATTATGTATTTCAAATAAATTCTGTTATTTATATATAACCTTGTATTCATATTAAAATGTAAATGTTTCCTAGTTTTTACAAAAAATGCTTTTCAGCATTGTTAAAAATAATAGTTGATAAAAATAGGACAGCAATCAGCAGACTAGAATGATTTCTGAAAAGCTGGAGTGATACTGAATATTAAGCTTTGGCATCACTGCAATAAATTACATATTAAAATATATTCCCATAGGAAAATAGTTTCTATATTTCACAATATTGCTGTATTTTAATCAAATAAATGTAGCCTTTGTAAAGAAATGTCTTTATTTTGCCTGGTTGTGTAGGGTACTAATATGTTAATATGTTAAAAACTCTATTTCCAGTCAATTCATCTCCTTGCCAGAAGAATGCCTTCATAAAAGCTTTTGCAGACTCTATCAAATTCTGCATTTAGGGGACAAGAGCGCTGAGCTGAAAATGCAAATCCATTTAGGCAGAATATTTTCTCCATTTGCTCATTTCCTGCGTTCACAGACTCAGATGCGCTAAATTATTTACTTTTGTTTGCTGCTCTGTGTGTACCTGCACATATAGTCAATTATATTCCCTACTGAGGTGAGGCAATACTTCTCCGTGTCTCATTTTCCAGTGGATTTTGCAGTTCTGCGTGAGATCAGAATATGTCACGCACCTTTTGACTGAATTCATTTGCTCTCATTTTCTGCCATTTGCTTGGGTCAAACTAGATAAAAAAGAGCTTGATTTCAACTTCTCGTGGCCAGCCAATGGTTCTGCAGACAATGCAAGGTTTTTTAGCTGGGAATTTATAAAAGCCTCTCTGGGACCTCACAGACATCCATTTCTATTTCTCAGGTTGATTCTATCCCAGCAATTAGTTGGTATACAAATTTAATTTGAAGCATTTTAAATTTTAGATGTTAAATCCCCTGAGCTACACATTTATACTACTGAAAACCCTCCCGGTTTGAGAAAGTAATACTAGTAGCTCAAGTAAAGCCTTGAAAACATGTCTGTATGATTTTAAGAACTGAACTCCTTCCAGCTTCAGCATCTCTGTGTGTCTTGCCTTCCACATACAGCTTTAGAGAGATTATTTATGACAGCATTGCCGCTTTCACGTTAGCACAGGAACACTAGAGGTTATTGGTAATGAAGAAGCAAGGCTATTATGCATAAACACCAAAAACCATAAATGGTTATGAAAGTTTTCTAAAGATTCAGTTAGTGACAATCAATATACTTTAAAGTGTGATCACATTTCAATACCATTTTGAGTGCAAAAATCCTACTGTAAATAGCACTGCTATAAAAAAGGACAATTGTTTCCCTGGACCACAAAACCAGTCATGTCTTTTTTGTATTGGGATGGTTTTTTTATTGAGATCACCTGAAAGCTATATATGTAATATTTAGCTGTATTTGGCAACTATTTGAAAATCTAAAATCTAATGGTACACAAAAATCTAAATATGAATAAAATTGCTTTTTAAAAATGTAGAAATTAAGTGTTTACCCATGCATATTACTAAAAAAATTGAGATTTAATATATTTACAGTCATAAATTTACAAAACATCTTCATAGAGGTCTTAACTTAGTATTCTTACGATTTTTGTCATAAAATAAATATATCATTTTGACCAATACATTTTATTGCCAAAAGTATGCTAGTGCCAAAAATATGCCCATGCAACATAAGGTTTTGTGATTCAGGGTCAATTCACATGAAAATTAGCTTTTCATTTTTTAAACAAATAATTATTTTAAGGAACCACAGTTCTTAGATTAAACATTCTTTTTTTGTGTGTGAATAATATTTTAAATACTTGCTATCAAGTTTACCACATCATTTTAAAAAGAGGTTCATGTATGTTAAAATTTCTTTATAAAACCAACGCTGCCATTATAGGACCTTTATTTGTAAGGGTGTTGGTCAATGAGGTGATCTATCATTTTAAGAATTAAGAAGCTAAAGACAATTTACCGGTGGCGCAGTGGGTAGCAGTGGGTTGGAGCTCGGGATGCTCCGAATTGGGTAAGCTAAATTGTCCGTAGTGTATGTGTGTAGGTCCTGGTCCTCCAGGTTGGGGGTTAAGCGTTGGGCTAACGATCCACCTCGTGAAAAGTAGATTTTATAAAACACCAACATGGTGCGGCTAAATATCAACTTCAAAATAAACGGCCCTGGAAGTAAAAATCATTTACCAGAATCTTTTGTAAAATCAAAGGGTTCCATGAATATGAAAGCATTTTATTTGAATCAAAGATGCCAATAAAAGAAGATTTAATTTTAAGAATGTAATCTCTGCTCCTTTACTAAAAGCAGACTCAAAACCGAAAACAAAGAACCTTAAAATCTACATAGATACGGTCTCCGAGGATGAGTCTGTTTTATTCTTGCCTTTGTTCTGTGATACAGAGCATAAACTGAACAACAATAGCCCTTGAAGCTCTGTGACTCCCAGTATCACACTATCACCAAATGGGCCTGATCTATTCAGTGATATCAAATTTATGGTGCATAAAAAGTCCCATTCCCGAGCCTTTCACAGGCAATCAGCCACACAAAGAGAGCTGAAGAAAAAGGATATAGACCAAGAATGCATTTAAAAAGGCACTAGTGTTTGTCTATGAAAGAATTATAGACCTCATTTATAGAGACGGTTCAGCCAAAAAAGAAAATTCTGTCATTGTTTGTTGCAAATGGCTTTGTACTGGTGTGTACTGGTTTTGATGGTTTACAAGGACAGAAATTTGTATAATGGCATTGGTATTACCCAGTTGTACTCTGTTATGGTGGTATAAAAGGGACATGCCTTGTGTCCCCGTAATTCAAAACTCTTAAAAATCATACAATGTTCTATCACATTTTAATTTTAAATTTAATGATTGGGTTTAGGGGTAGGGGTGAGTTGGACCATGTAATTTTTTTACTATATAAAATAGAATATGCTAATCCTAATGAATAACGTAAGTCCTTGTAAACCACCAATACCAACGTGTTTAAATATATTTTCAGTAAAAGATATATAGTCATACTGTATATGTTTGAAACAGCATAAAAGGGAATAAACAATCACTGAATTTTCATATTTGGCTCAGCAATCCCTTTAAAGAGATAAATAAAAAAATTATGTCAATATTTGCTGCCCACGGCAGTTTATTTTATTGCATTATGCTCATAACTGATATTTCATACTCGTTGACCTTCTCTAATAATGAAATTCAGCCCCTCTAAATCCCATTTCTACATAAATTTGGCATATTTTATAGCTAAATGAGACTGGCTGAGATTATATTTGCACTGAAACTTCTGCTGAGCTCTTAAGTTTCCTACAGTTTCAACTATTCTTTTGAACGAGGGCAAAACAGTAGCGCTTCTAATGTCGTTATATAAATGGTGATAACCAAATTTTACACTATTTCTTTCATCTTAAATGAACATGTTAACTTTGGCAGCACTAGCATATACACACTTATATTTTAGCAGGGGTTATGAGAGATTGCTCACAAGGCTGCTTTCAATTAAACACACTTTTTTTGCCCTTCAGCTTTTCATGGCCGTCTCCAGCACTTCTTTCTTCCCCTCTCCCACTCTTTGAGAAGGAGTTACTGGGGTTTTGACAGAGGCCTACACAATCCCTCACACAGCCGAAAGGAAGATTGAAAGACTTAAAGTTTTCACCACTGAAAATCTGTCACTCATTTCTCCCCACCACTTCACTTTATCAACCTTATTTTTTCTTTCTTCTCACCCACTCCCTTACTCTCAGTACCATTCATTTTTTTTCCTCTCTCCCCCCTCCTTTTTTCAATAAATCTGTCATTCTCTTTTCTTGCAGTATGCATCTTCCTCTGTTCTCACTATCTCTTTTCTCTCCTCTTTCTTTATTTCTTTGAGGCAATGAGGAGTTATTGGAGTTTTGACACAGGCCTACACAACCCACAGCCAGTAGAGAGTGAAAGCACCTCTCCTACATTCTTTTCCCTTCATTCCTTAAAAAAATGCAGTGAAAAAAGAGAGGCAAAGGTAGAAAGAAGATGCAAAACAGAAAACTTCAGAGTTCAGCATTCTGGCATGAAGTTCTCGTTCATGCCTTCTTGTGCTTGAATGGACAAATACACACAAAATGAAGCTACAATGCCTGTCTTTTGCGAGTAGCCTCTTAAACACAGTAATGTCTTCAGTAAATGAAAACAATTGCAAAAGAATAAATATGAGTATTAGTATATTGAATCCATGCATTTGACCTTAAAATGACAGTAGCCTTAAAAGCCTGCTGTTGACTCTTACTGAGCGATTCCAAATGATCTAGATATATAAATTAGTATAATTCAATTAGTATAATATATAATAAATGTTATATATTCCATATAATTATATTCCAAGTAGATATTTGACTGTTAAATCATTGTAAAATTCGTCTTCCAAAAAAATGCACAAACAATCTAAAATGGGTGCTCAGCCACAGCAAAAAAAAACAACAACAATATAATCAAAAAGGCGGAAACACCAAAGCTTCAAATAATATAAATTTACTCATTTAAATGAGCTAACACAAAGCGTGTAGTTTCTAGCACACCGGCTTTTTATCAGACAGTATTCAATACTTCAAAACTAATAAAATACCCCAATTAAAGAAAAACATAAGTGAATATAATATAAAAGAGCAACAAATTATAGCCAAAAACCTTTACCCAAACAACTGATTAAACATTAAAGGGTACCTACGATGAAAATCATTTTTTGTAAGATGTTTGGACAGAACTGTGTGTAGGTATAGTGTGTCCACAGTCATACTGGGGTGACAATAAGTCTATTATGTTAAAATAGGATCCAAATCCCTCCCATTTTGAGGCCCACCGCAACGTTGCATAGGTGTGCTGTTTCGTAGCCCACCGGTTTGATTGACAGCTGAGTATTAACATGTCTACATTGTAATGCGTATCATATCAACAAGACAGGACGTGTGCAAAGCAACTGGGATTGAAAGATCTGTTCAGCTCTGTGTGATCATCAATCGTCATCAAATGTGATCAAGAATGAGACGTTTCAGAGTGCATTTTTGTAATGAATTACAGCGATTTTACTATCTTTATCACCACAGCTGCCTGTCAGTACAATTATTAAAGAAGACACTTCAATCATGGTTTTGTGGATGTTAAATCAGGTTTATTTTGTACATTATGTGAGACGTTATGCGAGATCTACTGCCTTCATGTCTGTCACTGTGCTGTTTATCTGATGTAGCTGGAGATTGAGTCACACTCAGACAGGCACGTGGGAACGGTGGGCAGAAATAACTAGCATTAAAGGCACAGGCAACAAAAACAGCTACATTGTGTTTAGAGCAGAAATCCAATATTCTGAAAGGTCTAATAAATAGTCTGATGGGTGTTTTGAGCTGAAACTTTACAGACACATTCTGGAGACGCAAAAAACTTTTTTTAAATCTTGAAAAAGGGGTAAACTAGGTGCCCTTTAAAGAAAAGAACGAATATCAAACTCCTCATTTAAACCTTTTGGAGACATATTTAGAGTGAAAATCCAAAAGGCTTCACGTTGTACCAGCAGTTTATTAAGATCTCCCCTTCTGACGTGCACACTTAACAACTTCAATGCCTTGTAGAGTGGAGACGGGGTGTCTCATAACTGAAAAATGCTGCGTAAAACAGGACTTCTAGGATCATGATGTCGAATAGCGCATCAATGTTCTGAAATACAAATTTTTAAAGGCCTATCGTCTTGCCAATGTAACATAAACCACACAGGCATCGCAACATATCTCATCAATTATCCACAGCATAATTGAGAACACCCCATTTTGAAAATTTATATTTTTCTACATTTCTCAGTGAATATAGGCAATGTATTTTGGTGAATTTAAACGAAACAGATTTATTAAACAGAAATTATAACCTACAAAATTTCAACTAAATTTTTCCTTTTTTTTTTTTAGCTTCTCTTGATTTTTCCTCTTTTAAATTTGTATTTGTTTTTCTATAACATATAAATGTGGCTGTACTAGTTTTTGGATCGTTATCTTAAGTTGTTTTGTTAGATAAGCTCCAGATTTGGCTTCAGTACTGACTAATCTAATGTATATGCACAAATAAAATATTGTATAGCTTCCTATTAAAAATATGACTTTCAAAGATAGATTTGTGAGGGTGTACTTATATATGCTGGGCACCGTAGATTACCTGTATTAGCTGTCTTGCACTAAATCGTGCCTCTTGACTTTAAACATTTTTTGCTGTATGGTGATGTGTAGAAGTTGACATTTTGTGTGTGAAATTGCATTTTTGACAATTACCACGTTTTAAAAATTCATCTTCCATTCATCTGTGAAAAGCTTCATGCGCTGGTCATTATTTTGGACAAATACATACTGTCTATAAATAAAATTTAGATGTTAATTTTTATCGTCATTATTTTAAGACAATTGGATGGCAGACTTTAAATGGCTAATAAACTCAAACCTGATTTGAACCTTGTGATATACACTACCGGTCAAAAGTTTGGGGTCAGTAAGATTTTTAAATGTTTTAAAATAAGCTTATCCTATCCCTATCCATTTATTAGATAAAAAATACAGTAAAAAAATTTGAAATGTTATTGCACTATAAAATAACAGTATAAAAGTAGTTTATAGTTTAATTTAGTTTATTCCAGTGATTTTAAAGACGATTTTTCAGATTCATTACTCTAGTCTTCAGTCACATGATCCTTAAGAAATCACTCTAATAATAATAATAATAATTATTATTATTATTATTATTATTATTATTGTTGTTGTTGTTGTTGTTGTAATAATAATAATAATAATAATGTAATAGTAATAAAATCAATAATGACTGCAGTAATAACTTAATTTGAATCTACATACAATAAGCAGTTATTTAAAATTTTATAAATGGTTAACAAACCATTTTTTTACATTTAATTAAAGCTGCCTTAATGAACAGAATAATTTTCTTTAAAAAAAAACTGAAGCGACTAGTTTCTCTCTGTTTCTCTATCCCTGTGCTAATTGTCCATCTAATTGTTTTTTTGCAAACCGAGGTCTGCACATTATATGCCCGTCCCTGTTTTTCCACAGATCCATGCTATATTTAGCATGCAAACTTTATTTAAAACGGAGATGGAGGATAAGCCGGCAGCCAAAAACTCTCATATAGTTTTTTTTTTTTTTTTTTTTTACGATCATCTTGTTTGCATGGTCCTGAAAATAACTGACCCACTTGCAAATTCAACTAGATGTATTAAAAGTAGCGTTTAAAATATGTAGTTATTCCTTAATTTTAAGATTTGTGTCAGTGAAGGAACTCTAATATTTCATTGTTAGCGTGAATGCATATAGCCTCATTTTGTTTATTATTATTATTTTTAATGTTAATATCAAGATTTTCTTTTATTAATAAATAAAAAATGATAGGTGTCTGTCATTGTTTGTGTGCCAGTATACTATACAGAATGCTATTGAGTCATGAGGGAGGGCTACAAACCTGTTGTGACACTAAAAGTGTG
Source organism: Danio tinwini (assembly GCA_903798205.1). Taxonomy (NCBI): domain Eukaryota; kingdom Metazoa; phylum Chordata; class Actinopteri; order Cypriniformes; family Danionidae; genus Danio; species Danio tinwini. Next base: position 15,091,133 of record CAIGQZ010033112.1, read on the forward strand.
TGCTTGTGAGTCACCCATCATGTAGCATATGCCGGACCTCAGTGCTTCCCAGGGGCCAAAGACCTCAGTTTATAGACCAGCAGAAAGCAGACGGATGAGTCAGAGAAAGATAAAGGTCCCTTCTATTATTCACAACGTCTTCCAGTGTATTTGCACACAAGCCTGTTAGAGCTTATAAGAATATGAGGCAAACTCTGGCAGGACGATTATTAGTTTTATTCCGCATTTTCTGCAAATATTAAACATGTCAGTTATGATGCCTTAAAAAAAACTCCATCTTATTAAAACAACAACAGAGAAATGAGACATGGAGGTGTGAGAGTCTACTTAGCTGTAGCCCATTTTGTTTTGCATCTATAAACTGTTAAGGAGACTTTTTTATGGGAGAGAATTGAGTCGGCGGGAAGCTTTCCTCCTCCTATAGCTAGCAAAGCACAGTTGCTGCTCTCCTAATGTGTTTGTATTGATGCCTGAAGGAAGATTATCCTTGTTTTTCTCACATAGAGTTATTATGCATTCATAGTTGTATTTTTGCTTGCAGCGTCTCGAAAAAGCACAATAGCAGCGTCTCTCTCTAGCTCTCTTCTTAACTCGATAGCTCGCTAACGGTGGTCCACCCACTCTGTTCTTACACTTTTGTGTTTGCTGACGTGAGCATCAGTGAGTTCGACATCTTTGCCAAAACTCTTAAGCAGCTAATGCTACACATCTTTTAAGCTATCTTTAGTTCTGACTCTCTGCAATCTGCAGTTTTCCTTTAGATATTGAAATAAAGGTGTATTAAATGTGTGTTCCTACAAATATCTGAAGATAAAAATGCTTTTTAGGATTTAAATTGTATTAGTAATATTATGAGGGGTTTTTTCCTCAAGTCTTCCAATAAGATGTCTGTGACATTTCAGCCCAAAATACATTACATATAATGGTATCACTTTTGATGGTCCCTTTAACGCATTTGCATTTACACTACATGGTTCAAGTGACTCAATTCCGTTTTTTTCTCCCATGTAGCACAGATCAGATATGGCCCATGTACATGTAAGCAGGAAAAAATCACATGGATTCTGATTTACTCAAATCAGATTCAGGCCTTGTTCATATGTGAAAATTTATCTGATATGAATCGGATCTGTGTTCTTGTGTCTGCAGTGTAAGCAGGTAGATTGGATTTTCACCTGTCAATGCGAAGTCTTCAGCAGAGTCGCAAACCTTAAATCTCATACACGAGCACAAAAAAAGCATTTATATTGTTATGTAACACAAGTATTTAAGCATGTTAGTAAGAGGGAGAAAGAGAGAGAGCGCAACGTCCGTCACATAACCAACATAAACAAATATAAAACTCTTGCATACATCACGTGCATAAATCACGCAATGAACATTACATTAAAATGTCTACTGGTTCAAAAAGGCCTGGATTAAAAGAAGAGGGCAAAACGAGAACTTATCTGTCATAAACTATAGTAAAACAACTTGTCAAAAAGAATTAAAAAAATGAAACCCTGCAAACAGATTAAATACGGGAACAGAGAAAAAAGCGCTCTTTTATTATCAGCTGTCAGTCAGCGCCCGCTCTTTTTTCTGGTCATTGTGCCTTTGCCGTGTGCAGTGTAAATGCAGACAATTGGAGATGAGTCACTTAAGCTGGTCAACAAAAATATTGGATACAGTCACAAAATCGGAATTGACCGTCAAGATCTGCAGTGTAAATGCAGCCAAATATAAGTCACATTGCATCTATGTGCAATCTTATAATTCTCATTAGATTGTAAGTAGACAATCTAATGTTAAGTTTGTGTTGACATGTACTTGCAAAGTTTCTTATAGTCAGTTAAATGTCTGTTGAAGGAGCACATATTAAGCAGACAGTCTACTAAAACTCAAATGAGAAGTAATTGCCATGTTTCATCATGCATCATCAAAATAAAGTCTTACCCATATAATTTATTATACCATGCTCCTTTTTTTGGCAGAAGCCAAAACTCTTCATACTTTTATACAGTATGCACTTTAAAAATTATGACATTTTTCAACCCAATTTTGGTTAAAATACAGACACACCATTGGGGAAAAATCTTATTTATTAATCTTATTAACATATTATTACATTTTATTTATTAATTGAAATATTTTAGATTGTCATTGTCCGCCTTTCTATCTTCCTCTTCTTAATCTCTTAATTTTCATGACTGACATGTGTCTAAAAAATTTCCAAACTTCTAGTTTCTAGAGGTAATATATCAACACTGTTGGCAATTCATGCTCATCGGATGATAGGGTCATAGATGTTGTATCAAAATGAATCAAAACATCAAAGGATTTCGGCAGATGCATACAGCTCAGTGTAAAATGCCTTTTAGTGAAAAATACCTGTAACGGCAGATTTTTTTCATTTACTGGATCTCTTAGAAATAAAGAGAAAGCAAAAATAAATACAGAAAAAGAGGAAAGTAAGGAAGGGCTGACTGTGCAGATGGCAGTGGGAGTTACTAATTATCTGAACGTGCACATGTTTGCGAAATCACCTCTACCCTCAGCTCATTATTACCGTAAGGTGGTCTGTGCATTCATTTTAATTTGCATTCACTGAAAACATCTTCATATCATTTTCACACCACCTTAATGCCATATGCAGCTTTGTGCAGAAGAGCACAGTCAGCTGTGAGTCAAGCACATAGCGCCGTTGCTCTTGAGACTGTGGCTAATGAGAAAACCACTTAGCTCCCTACAAGACCATTAGCAATTGTTCTTGAGGCTCTAGCGTTATTTGATGTTGAACCAATGAGCATTTGCAGATTGATTCAGAAGGGCCTGCTCAGCCAGCGCTTTGCTTTGCTCTGCTTTGTTTGTCAGCAGTTTCTAACATAAATAGAAGTCTACTAAGGACTCTACAGACTCTCACACTGTTAAAAGCTAACCTAACTGGCACCTCGCTGTGTCTTTACAGTGCACTCATCTTGCTCTCTTCCCCTCTCTGCAGGAGTGCGCCGACCCCCTGAGGTTGATAAGTCCAACCACAGTGTTCACTACACCCTGCTCATTGCGTGTGTCCTGGTGGCGTTCGTCCTGGGAGCTTTCCTCTCCGGATTCCTCGTTTCCTGTTACTGCAACCACAACGTTAACAAGACGAAAAGGCTGTCGAAAGATCCAGAAGCACCGATCCCACATGCTCTCTCTCTGCGCAGCTTGGCCAAGCTGAATGGATTGCTGGAGAGCCAAAACAAAGATGAGAAACTAGAGGTGTCCTCACCCAAACTCTACAACTCATTCTTTGCCAATGGGAAAGAGCAAGCACATCGCAGGAATGCACACCATGCTGCCATGACAGAGCTCATTCACCCACATCATCACCACTCTGCTGAGCTCTCCGGCCTTCCCACACCTGATTCGACACCAGAGCTCCCGATCAAGAGCATGAAGGCCTTCAAGAACCAATGGGAGAAGAACCAAAACTGCAATAACGCTAAAGAACCCAAGTCCCACAATATGGGAGCATCACGGCCAACAAGTGCGATGCAGCATCAGATGTTCCCCTTCTCCCATGGGCTAACTAATGGACAGGTACTAGGTGGCTCTGTACACATGGACGAACGGAAAGTCCACAACACGGAGCGTGTGGTAAGCCAACCATATCACTGCTACCCGCACAAGATTGTGGATGTCACCTCACTTGACGAGCTTTTAAAACATATTCATGAAATCAATGTGGCCACAGGCAAGAGTCCCAGCGTCCTCACCTCGTCCATGTCAGCCAACGCCGGTCAGATGGCGTTCGCCAACCGCGTACAGCCACACATCCCGGAAACAGAGTCTGCACCTTACTACAGTTCATCTACACTTCCTCGGGACAGTCTCACTCGTCGCATGGACATCCCACCGGAAATTCCTCCCCATCATCAGTCCACCCTAGAGAGAGTGTCCCGTCACCCATCTCAACGCCACTCTTTGATAACCACCCCAAAGATGTCCAGCGGGGGTGTAGTACCTCGACAGCACAGCTTCAACCAACGAAGCTCCCATCAGCCACTCCTGCTCTCCCGAATGAACTCTAATGGCAGCAATTCGGGTTGCGACGTACGGCACCCACTCATCCCGAATGGATACTTAACTCGCCAGCATAGCTACAGCGAGCAGCCAGAAGTCCACCGTGGAGCTATTGTCCGTCGGACAGCCTCACTCAAGCCCGACGTCCCACCTAAACCTCTGTTCATCCCTGCCAGCTCACCTGTCAACCAGGCAGGGAAGTTCAACTACTGAACATCAGAGAAGAAAAGCCTGTTTTTTATTTTCGTGAAAGGCTACTCGACCTCTCAGAACTGATTGTGAATGACTGGATGAAAAATTTGCCTTTATAGGAAAAAAAACAATGGAGAATGGCTGCCAGTGTTGTCGATTTGCATTTGAACTATGACCTGTTTTTCTCTGTTTCTTGAATATTTGTACCATATTGGTATTGCTCAGCTATTGGCCATTAGGAATGGAGGAGCTACAAGAGTCCACCTAGATTTAGGCTGCCACATTGATAAGCGTGTGGCTTTACAGTGTTACTTTGGACTGTTTAAACAGGCGTCACTGATCCTAAACTCTGGACTTGAACTTTTATCGAAACAAGTGTATACACCTTGTTTGATAACCTGATCTTTCTTGCTTTGGCTTAACTATTCTGTTGATGTAGAGTTGATGAACTGTGCTGATCCCAATTAGAAATCGTGTATATATGCATGTGTGTGTGTGTGTGTGTGTGTGTATATATATATATATATATATTAAAAATATATATGTATGTGTGTGTGTATATACATATACATGCCCAGTGTATGTATCTAGATTACCGAAATGGTTTGGGTCCCTCAAGAAGTTTTTTTTCACTTTATTACGAAAGCAGTTGAAATGCCCACACAAACTCAAGAGATCGCTGTAAAAACCGTAAGCAATAATCATCCACCCATCTTGTCCACTATAGTGTAATGCAGGTAGAAAAACTCAAACTCAGTTCAAATTCACATGATTAAATGTGGCAAGAGAAACTGGTAAATCCGAATGCCCGGCCCCCAGTGAGGGCATGCAGAATTAGTGTTATGAAGGAGATGTATGTATAAACCTAAGAGGAATGTATTCTTTGTCCATACGCTGCAGAATCAGTGTGAGGTGCTCTAGTATTTACAATCCAAGTCAGTTAATGGGTGAAAGTGATTTCAAATTTGATCTTACATCAGGGGTCCCCAACCTCGGCCCTGGAGGGCCGGTGTTCAGCAAAGTTTAGTTCCAACCCCAATCAGACACACCTGGGCTAGCTAATCAAGCTCCTACTAGGCTTTCTAGAAACATCCTTGCAGGTGTGTTGAGACAAGTTGAAGCTATAATCTGCAGGACACCAGCCCTCCATGACCTAGTTTGGACACCCCTGTCTTACATCATTGAGTGCCGTGTCCTAACTAGGCGTGATAAAGCATTTATCTTCCATGTAAATTAGTTGTTTTAAACCAACCCTGACCACTTTCTTTTTTCATTATATATTGCCCCGCCTACAGTGAAATGTGATTGGTCTAAACATCTGCTTATATGACTGTGTTTTTTAACATCCAATACATATTGATTGGTTCTGGATATATCAGTCCATGAAGCAGTTTAACACTGAAATTGGTCATACCTGGATAGGACACGGCGCAAGTGTCAAAACGATTTCTTACTTTAGTCCTGAGTTATTCCTATATTATGTTAAAATAGAGAATTGTAACGATATTAACACACAGCTGTTTTGTGTAAATAGATGAACGATAACTAGCCAAATTTTAATTGTTTGTGTAAATTTGTGCCTTATTTAATATGATGTGTTAATGGGGGGGTGGCGGCAGAGTGTGAGAGGGGACATAGGAAAAGGGCAAAAAGGCCGTCATTGTATTTTCATTTTAAATATTTGTAATTTTTTTTTACTTGGTTGTCTGTATGTGTCATAACTGTTGTAGATATATATTTCTATATACTTTTGATATCCCCAGGCTGAGTGAGGCTTTTGCATACATGGATCAACAATAAAAATACATAACATCTATCTGTCTGTCTGTCTGTCTGTCTATCTATCTATCTATTCATCCATCTATCTATCTATCTATCTATCTATTTCTCTATCTATCAATTTATCTATCTATCTATCTATCTATCTATCTATCTATCTATCTATCTATCTATCTATCTATCTATCTATCTATCTATCTATCTATCTATCTATCTATCTATTTCTCTATCTATCTCTATCTATCTATCTATCTATCTATTTCTCTATCTCTATCTATCTATCTATCTGTCTATCTATCTATCTATTTCTCTATCTCTATCTATCTATCTATTTATCTATCTGTCTGTCTGTCTGTCTGTCTATTCATCCATCTATCCGTCTATCTATTTCTCTATCTGTCTGTCTGTCTGTCTGTCTGTCTGTCTATCTATCTATATATTTCTCTATCTATCTCTCTAACTATTTCTCTATATCTATCTATCTATCTATCTATCTATCTATCTATCTATCTATCTATCTATCTATCTATCTATCTATCTATCTATCTATCTATCTATCTATCTGTCTGTCTGTCTGTCTGTCTGTCTGTCTGTCTGTCTGTCTGTCTATTTTTTCTATCTATCATGTTTTCTTTGCATTTTGTTGCTTTCATGTTAAATTCTATTTATCGCTTCTATAACATTTGTTTGCTCTTTCTATTTTCATGTTTTTTCGTTGAACTCAGCCCTGCTCTTACAGAACTGACAGGTTTGTTCTGAGATGTATGAAGTAAGATGTAAGATACGCGAATTTCTGCAGTGCAGCGTGTCTTCTGATCTAATGTTTAATGGCGGAAGCAAGACTTCTTAGGGCTTGCACTATGTTTGGAGGAGAGACTTTTGCGCGCGCGCGTGTGTGTGTGCGTGTGTGTGTGCGCGTGTGCGCGCGTGTGTTTCATGAGGAGACCATATCAATTGGCTGTAGTTCAAACACGTACCTCCCTTTGCTTTTTCCCAGTACTTCAGCCTGGCAGAGCAACTCGGAACAGTTCCTCTGCTCAAAGTCATCTTCATCTTTTTCCTCAGTCTGTCTTAAGGCTCTATGATGTGTCGGCTTTTGCATAAATTCTTGGTGCTGGTCTGAAATACAGTTTTCATCATGTACACTTGAATGAACCTTTCAAATTGGCTGCCTGTAACTGTGTGCTCTGTTGCCCCTCACAAAAACCAAATGCAATGTCACATTTGAATAGACGGCTAGCGCATCATATGCATCCCAGGTGGAAAAACGGACTGAGGGTTGAATCCCTGCACCGTACTCGATGGAAATCCAGAGCGAGTGCAGAGACTGGTGTAGTTTCTTTGAATTTCTAGATATAATGATGGAAAGGGAACTGCGTGTGTCTGTTTTATCTGCTTTAACCATTGAGGTCTCTGTTATTGCACAGTGTAAATACAGTCCTGGAGTTTCCCAGGATTCAGTGCTCTGTTATGATTACTATCGGGCAAAGCCCAATGGATTCTCCACCTCTGCTTTTATGGAATACTGTTGTATTTTCCTTATAACAGAAATAAATGAGAGATCATAACATGCATATTGTTTTGTTGATTGTGTAATTTGATAGACTTACAAATTATTAGGAATACTTTAGTTTAAGGACCAGTTCTCGCTATTAACTAGTGGCTTTTTACATGCCTATTATTAAAATACGGGCTGTTTATTTGAACATATAAAGTTCATGTTCTGCATGATCTTATAATATTTCTCTAACTACTACCTTAAAGGTGCTGTATGTACATTTTTGACTCTTTTAAAGCATACAAATACCATAATATGTTTGCAGATATTTAAAAAAACATGCAAAGTGAACATGTTTATCTGACAAACAATGCAGAAGTCAGATATTCTGCTTTGAAAATGTTTTTCATGCTTGAACGTCTGTCTTTGTTTTGGTCATTTTAGCCTGCCCCATGCCAGTTTAGCCAGTTATGTTTCAGCACCTGGGGTTGCCTTGGTGGAAAACCTTGTATTTCATTCATTCATTCAGAAAGGCTCTCAAAGCATGCGTCTGTGACCGACATGTGACCTCTGGTGGACAGTAGACTTCGAAAGGAGACAGATTCAGTACCACATGAGGTTATTAATTTAGCAAATGATATAAATATTACAAACGTAAACATTAAGTGAGCAAGTTACATTGTAATAGCGTGTCCTAACAACAGGCTTTGTGACGAGATACACAGTGACGAGCCATTTGGCTGTTTGCACTAGACAGAAATTTAAATAAAGCCATTCAGAAGCACAGAATATGCACTCACTCACAAATGGATAGGTTTATAATCTATTTAATACATATTAAACCTCTTTAAGATTATTAAATGTACATGTTGAGTCACTCATATGTGTTTAGTTCTAAAGTTCAATTTCAAACGGTTTATTTTATTTTCAAGATCTGAGGTGAACTATCTGCTGCTGCTTTCAGTATATGGCAATACATGTCATGTAAAATGGCATTCAAACTCACATTGTTAGCATAGTTTTCTGTTGTTCACCTGGGAGAAATAGAAGCCGTTTCTAATATATCAATTTGAGGTGTTGGTTAGGACAAAAACGTCTTTTAATATGGAAAATATTCCTTTTATCTGGTGCCTTTGCTTTTATTCATGGTTTAAATAACTTGCTCTTGTCCTCAATCTGGCAATCTGCGCATGGGTTTGTTTTGATCCAGGAGTGCAATACCTAGTTCAACCACTGGGTGTCAAATTTACAGTACATAGTGCACCTTTAATAACTAATTATGAGTCGATATAGGAGTTTTTCTAGTCTAAAATCGTTGTTAATGGTTTGTAAATAGCAAGAAATGTACTTAAAATATAGTGAGACTAAATATTTTTCTTTTTTCAGCATTTACAAGTGTATCACATACTTTTCAGGTAGTTTCTTAAATTATTTTCCAAGTTAAAATAATTTTTTGATGATTTCTGTTTCCGTTAGATACGTTGTTGACCATAAGACAACACCATGTTTTCTGCAGATTGTACTATGTGCTGTTCATTTACAGTACAAGAGCAGTAAAGTACAGGAGCTTAACATGTTTAAGTTTAATTTATCTATTGTTTTTACAGTTTTTCTCTGTCGTTTTGGTACATTTTACAGATCAGAATTGAAATTCTCAAAACTACCTGTTCAATCATACATCGTGTCACTTGTGCACATCAAATAAGCAGTTTCTCATTTCTTTAAACAAGTTGCAAATGCTTTTGTACATCCATGCAAATGAGTATGTACAATTCTCTGATGTTTCCATGTCATGTTGATCAAAATGTATATATTTTTTCTCTGTTGAATAGTCTCAACCCCAATTTAATTGTTTATTCATGGCATGTTTTTACATGCAAAATGGCTGAACAAATTGTCAATTTATTTTCCTATACATTTCCATTAGACTTTATTTTCTAAATATGTGTACAATAGGTACATTTCTTCAAGGTTAAACTTGACTTTTTCTAATGAAGGTACATGTCAAAGCAGATTCTCCTATGATCACATTTCTACTTTTGTTTTTGTTTTTTATTTTACAGTGCTGTCTTTTCCTTTCTGTATCACAATGACATGATCTGTCAACAAATTACAGTACCAACATCCAAAATAACTAAAATTATACCATATTTGACATCAAATCACCCCTCCAGAGTACACTATTATATTGATAACATACCCAAGTAATCTTATCCACATACAATGACTCAAGCATTTGTCATTCTGATCGCACTGACATGTTCATTGACACAGAGATGAGTTAAGGGTTTTGAGCAGAAGATTGGGTTTTGCAGGTAATCCATGGTGTTTTGCTATTTGTACATGTTGCTCTGAGAAATGCACTTACTGTTTAATTCTGATCTGAGAAATGTACCAAAGCAACTAAGAAAACCTGTTAATGCACATTTTCAAATACTACTTTTGTCAGAAAATGGTGACAATGATATGCGTACTTGCAAAGTAAAACAGCTATAGTGAACTAAGGGATAATATGTGTGTCTGAATTTTTTGTTTTTTGTTTTTTTATTATAAAATCTTAGTGCCAACTACCACCCTGGCATGTATAAAAGTTGTTTGTGCAGACCAGTGTAAAAAGGGATCATTTTGACAACGTTTGTATGCAAAACTTTTTTGTGTGTGTTAAAATAAGTATAAAAATGTTCTGAAACCACATTTCATATGTTTTTTTAAATATATTTTACATGTGGTTTTAACATACATGTGATTGCTCATGAGCTTTTATAGATTCCCTGTTATTTTTCATGTGTTTTGGACATCTGTTATGAAATTCTGTATGTTCTTCCTTTCCGAAACAAGCATTTTTCATGTATCTTATAACGAGGCATTAACAGATCCTACACTGCAGATTTTCACTCACTATACTGTATGCAATAACTAATCTAATCATCTATAATAATGGAGCCTAATGTGTTGGTCCATTGAGATGATGGTTGAGCTTCAAGATTCAGAGAAAAGGCTGCTTTTCAGCTCGTCCCTAACCAATTGGTTTTTTTTTCTCACAAAAGGCTAGAACAAGCAAAGAGCCAGGTCCTGAAACAAACACTACAACAAGCCAGATGTGAAAGCATCTTAACTTTAATGTATTAGTAGAGTATTAGTACACCATTAGGCTAGAGTTGCATAGTTACTTAGTCATTCAGTAGAATGTCTGCGCCATCAAAATCTTGGCAGATATTAGTCTATTAATATTCTAATGGCTGCTAGTTGACTGCTGTGTAGCTGCAGATCCTAATTGTCAAAGCAAAGTCTAAAGGAGCCATCAACATAAAATCTGATTTTTAATGATTAAAACAATTGAATGTGGTTAAGGCCTCTCGGCTCTGTAAAGTAGAGCTGATTCCAGCAGTAATGAAGGCCAACTGCAGCTGTATAGTGATGCAATGGATGTTGTTTACTGTACTGTTCAAGGGCCAAAAATGACTTAATAGCCAATTAGTTCCTCCAGGCCCTTCAGTTGTAGGTGATTAAATATTAAATGTGACATCTGTGGCTCTGTAGACAAATCAGGAGTGAAAGGATTTTTGCTTATAGCGTGTTTACAATGTTGTCCAATTTTTAAATAAAAAATCAAGATGTGTGGGTTCTTCTTCTCCACATAAATGACCACAAAACCAGGCAAATATACATTGTATGACAAGATTTTGTGAAAACTGGGCATGCTGTAAAGTCTAATAGTCTCAAATTCAATTCCTGGAGGGCCACAGCTCTGCATAGTTAAGCTCCAACTCACACCAGCTTAAAAGTCTCTAGTAGTCTTGAACACCTTGATTATTTGGATCAGCTGTGTTTGATTAGGGTTGGGGCAAAACTGTGCAGACCTGCGGCCCTCCAGGAATCGAGTCTGAGACCTATGCTGTAAACAATTCACTAGTGAAACAGCCTTACATTACACTATATGTGAGTCTCTTCACATTTAAATTCTCATTTCACCACTGCATCCTGAGCACTACATCTTCCAGGAACAGATACGAGCTGCACTCAGAGAGAAAATAAAGAAGCATGATTTTGATCCATGAGATGGTGCACCTTGTTTAAATGACTCCTGATGGTTCTCTGTTCTCGTTCAAAAGATTCAATTCTGCTGCCCTCCCTGCTGAAAGGCTCTTTCTGGCTAAAGATCTAAGGACGTTCTGAAGATGAACACAACAGGAAATGCTTGTTTTTGCTGTAAATCTGTGTTATTTGCTCTTTTGTTGTGGCTTCTTCTCCTCTTATGGGTTCAGCTGGATAGTGCCACATCATGAAAAAAAAGCTTGTTCTACAGGCTTTCAGAAATATTACAGTGTTTCTTGTACATTTCACTAAGTCAGATGGTCAGTAAAGGCTGCAAAAAAGCATGCTCAATTTTCTTAGAAACATCACTGTACCAATGTTATATTAAGCTTCAGGCATTTATTGTTTCTTTTTCTGTCAAATTAAATGGCCAATGAGAGGCCTGTTTCTGCCACTGAATAAATAGTTAATAGTGACTTATTCACATTTTGTCACATTGAGTTTATATGTGTAACATGCTGTGTGTGACGACAGGTTCAGATCCAGTTCATTGAAGGATGGTCAAAGCAGACAGGGTCAAAAAAGGGACAAACAACAATGATAAAGGTAAATCCAAAAAAGTAATCCAATACTCATGCTAGGGTCGGGGCAAGCAACAAACAATCCTACATCCAGGAGCAGTCCAATGGCAAATAAAAAAACAAAGCAAGGCTGAAAATGCTCAGCAAAGATAGCTGAAGCTAGATAAGACAATGGTTTGTATTTATGTGTGTGTACATTTGGAACAGGTGAACCAGTAATCAGTGCAATGGGTTATGGGAGGTGTAATCTGGGTGGACGGCAATAGTAATGGATGGCACTCCAAATGCCTTTTTATTTGACTTCTTTCCTCAAAATTGTGTGTTATTAAATCCAATTCTGAAAAAATATGTATTTTATATATATATATTTTAAAAAGGAAATGAGTAACACTTTAGTTTAAGGACCAATTCCAATTCTCACTTCTAACTGGCTTTTTACCTGCCTATTTTTAGGATATTGACTGTTTATTTGTTTTTTAAAATACATATTCCGCATAATCCTGTCTACATCTCTATTCCTACCCAATAAACCCAACTAATACCTTAATAACTATTAACGAACAAGAAATGACTACTTTATTGAGGCAAATGTTAAAGTTAAAGTTTGATTAATAGCAGGAATTGTACCTTAAAATAAAGTGTGACTCTAA
>CAIGQZ010033112.1:15105570-15142321 GCA_903798205.1 Danio tinwini
TGTGTGTGTGTGTGTGTGTGTGTGTGTGTGTGTGTGTGTGTGTGTGTTATTTTCCCCTTTTATTGATTGTGAAGTCTTTTCTTGTCAGCAGTGTTGGAGATAGTTATTTTTGAAAGTAATGCATTAAAATATTGAGTTACTCCCCAAATAAGTAATTAGTTGCGTTACTTAGTTACTTTTTATGGTAAGTAATGTTAGGTTACGTTTGAGTTACTTTTGCGTTACTTTCAGAACTTTCCTGACCCCAGAGCTATATATGCTGTTTATACAGATTATTGAAAGTTTAAAGCAATGTGTTTGCTACTTTTGTACTATTTGTCTTAATGACTGTCCATTGAGACAATCCCCTTTTCCTTTTCTTCGATGCGTTCAAAATAATGGGCACTTTCTCTTATTGACTGCTTGATTCATTGTGACTAATTTAAATTCAGCAATTTATTTTTTAAAACTGAATTAATGAAACTAAAAAGTAACTCAAATGTTATTACTTATTTTTAAAATGAATGCGTTATTTTACTCGTTACTTAAAAAATTCATATTATTACGTAGCTCTCATTGTAATACGTTTCCCTCAACACTGATTATTTATTCATTCATTTTCCTTTGGCTCAGTCCCTTTATTTATCAGGGGTTGCCACAGCGGAATGAACTGCCAACTTTTCCTGCATATGTTTTGCACAGTGGATGCCCTTCCTGCTGCAACCCAGTACTGGGAAACACACACTCATTCACACACATACACTATGACCTTTATTTAATTAACTTATAGCACATGTCTTTGAACTGTGGGGGAAACCGGAGCACCTGGAGGAAACCCACATGAACATCTGGCCCAGCCAGGGCTCAAACCTGTGACCTTGCTGTGAGGCGACAGCGTTAACCACTGAGCCACCATGTCGCCCTAACTAATTGTCAGAAATTCAAATTCAATCAATTTGAATCATTTTTTTTTTTTTACCTTAAGCTGTTTCAATTTACGATTGTTTATTCATCTAAGTAATGATCTGTTATTGTTTTTTGTTTGTCTTTTGTTTCTGCTGAACAATTAAACCCGTTCCTCCTTTTTTGATTATACATCATCTCTTGACTTTTTTATTTAACCAAGCGTCAAATGATTCCCCAGTTATCACCACATAGAACGAGCAAAGGAAACTTAAAATGCAGCACGCATATATAATTAGCTAAATAGCTTCTTCATATGCTAAGTGAATATTTACTATTATGACTTTTATTTCAAAGACTATATCAATTGCAACAATTTTCATATTTTGAGATAATAAATAAATGAATAATGCCTCATTCACATTAGCAGCGACTTTGTAGTTGCTTGTCACTCCGGGTTGAGACAGTAGTTCTACAGCACAGAGAATACAACCGGCCTCTAAGCAAGCTGAGAGAGGATCACGTGAACTCTACTGGTGCTTCTATTGCCTGTTGCTCAAGAAAGTTGCTCTTTATTTGCATAAAGTTGAGGGATTCTCAACTTTGTTGCGTTGCTCAACACACCTAGGTCGCCAAAGGTCCTTATCACTTACGTAGACGGAGGTCACCGGAAGTCACTCATTCTCTGTTGAAATAAGAGGTTGCTTGTCGCTTTGCCGCTGCTTGAAGTGTGAAGTGTAAATTCAGTAACATAACTTCTCAACCTGAATAACTTAACTAAGAATTTATTACATCTTACTAATACAATTTCTGATAAACAGTTTTTGGCCAAAACTAAAAATTAACTAACAATAAATCGAAAACCTTATTGCAAAGTGTGACCATTAATTTTTCTGAACTTAAAACGTTATATTGTGCTTTTTAAAATTAATATACAACTGCCAATGTCTTTCTTTTTTTTTTTTTTTTGACGTATTGTCATTTTAATATAAATTGAAACATACAACAATAAATTACATCACATTACATTTTATACAGTGCATCACAGTGGTGCAGTGGGTAGCACGATCGCCTCACAACAAGAACATCGCTGGTTCGAGCCCTGGCTGGGTCAGTTGGCATTTCTGTGTGGAGTTTGCATGTTATCTCTGTGTTGGCATGGTCCTTCTCCGGGTGCTCTGGTTTCCCCCACAGTCCAAAGACATGTGGTATAGGTGAATTGAATAAGCTAAATTGGCTGTAGTGTATGTGTGTAAATGCAAGAGTGTATGGGTGTTTCCCAGTGTTAGGTTGCATCCGCTGTGTAAAACATATGCTGGAAAAGTTGGCAGTTCATTCCGCTGTGGCGACCCCTGATGACTAAGCCGGACTAAGCTGAAAAGAAAATGAATGAACATTTTATACACTGCAAATAATAAATTCAGAAAAACGGAATGTTCAAATGTTTTTAATCATTATTTATGCTCTGAGTCATTCTCCCTTTACTTTAACAATCTCTCTTTTGTAAAGAGTTTTCTTTTCCTTTTGCTTTGTTTTGCGGTATTTTTCTCGTATCTGTGAGATCATCTTGAAGGATGTAAATGATAGCCATGGTTATGAGATTGCTGCCGTGTTTGGCATAAATATACAGTGCTGTGCTCCTTCATTTGCATTATTTTTATTACAAAGAGATGGATGGTTCTGATATTAAAATCCCTTCCATTTGTTGTTTGTTTGTTTTTCCATTGAGAATGTGGGTTATATTATTCACGTTGATACATGGTGTTTACTGTAGCCTAAATGAAAAACTGTAAAAATAGCCTACCCTTAGTGCTTTATGAAACCGAAGGTCCTTTTTTAGTCTTTTCTGACGCCTTCCACTCAGACTCATGTCAAATATTAAATATTGTGCTTTTTCATACGAAGTTGTAGCTGAAAAAATAGTGTTGACCTTCAGTTATATTTTATGAGTGCCAAGAATTTTAGCCGTCACATAGCTTCAACAAATGATACTTGTGAAATGCAGTACAGAACTGATGGATTCAAAACAGGATTGGTTCAATGACTGAATCATTAATAATCCACTGATTTGTTCAACAACACTGATTCAGACGAGTGAGTCAGTGAATAATTTACTACAAACGGATTTGTTTATAAAGTTTATCCTTTCAGTGTCAAACTTCATGAATAAATCTTTGATTCATTTACTTCTTTTTTCCAATAACAAAATTGCTCAAAGATGCTAAATTTACGAAGCTTGAAAAAAAAGACAACATTGTGCAAAAATGTAGGCTAAGTAATTTAATATTAGGCCCAATCCCAATTCTATTTTTGTACCCCTTCCCCTTCCCCTTCCCCTTGGTCCTTAAAAACGAGTGTGAAGGTGAAGGGATTCAAAATTTACCCCTAGGAATTGGGACAGCACTACAGCACCAGCACACGTCATCATACGTCATCGCGATCTCTTGCTTCATATGAGATCAGACGATCCCGACTGCTGTAGTTATTCCAGTTGTGTTATTCTTTGGTATTTATCTTCAGGAAATCACTGAAGGCATATATCATGTTATCATAATGATGTAATGTGGCAATAAGTTCGTAACTATACTGTGCATTTACACAGTGGCCATATTCGTTTATGTAAACACATCAAAAACAACATTAACATTATAGCAGACACTGTAAAAGGCTCATGCAGCCACTAGACTATTCTGACAGGGTATTCGAGTGTCATATAGTGTCTAAATGTTGTGGGACTGCTGTATGGAAGTTATTATTATGGATTATAGATCGCAAAATTTTACGTTTTTTTTAAAGCATGACGGTAAAACATGAACACGGTAATGAATATACTAAAATATGTGTTTGTTTGTTGTAAAAATTCATAATAATGACAAAAAAATACTAATTTGTGGCTCTCCTTACTGCAGCGAAACTGCTGTTGTGGCTGGTGTATTCTGGGAAATTTTCTTACCCCTTGGTTTCGAGTGTGGTCCTGAAAAATCTTTGTTCATAGGGGTGTATACCCCTTCCCCTTAGCCCTACGCCTTCAAGCTAAAGAGAACTGGGACACCCCTACTCTTCACCTGAATGTGCAAAACGAGGGGTAGAATTGGGATTGGGCCTTACTATAATGTTTGCTTAACTGTAGTAAGGCACTTATGTTCTGCTGTTTTGAATTGCAAAGTTGGCTAGCCTGTTTATATTTTACTGGTAGATTATCTGCTTTATTGCTAGTTGCCAGTGTAAATGATAATAATCTCTACCTGGATTTTACAGTGAATCACAGTATGTTAGCATCTCAAATATTCATCTGCATTTCAGGCGATTGTCTTTAAATGAAACTGAACGTGATGCAATAGAAATTGACAGTGGCACAATATATACTAAAACAGAATTTTAGTTAGCAAAAGATTGCGTTTGATAGCTAGGCACACTATTTTAAAAAATCAAAACAATATTTGTTAGCTTGTTTTAATTGGAGCCAGAAATTACATTAGAGCACATCAATCTATTAGATTTTTAGAGATGGCTAATTAGGCTTACTTTTCAATGCAAGCTGATGTTAAATGTTCGTTAAGCAGGAAAAAGAAAATAATAAACAAGTCCATAAACAAATATTAATTTTACAATCATTATTATTTCTGCAAATTGATAGGAGAAAACTTGTTCTCTCACTGGTAAAAATAAATTTCAGACTATGCAGAGGGCACATAATGATGACGTGATAACGTTTGATTGCCTGATGGAGTTGTTGTCCCTGGGTCATCATAGAAAATTTGTCTCAGGACAACTAGCACTTGGTAAAATCAGGATGTGCAAAGTGGACACTGTTCAAACCTATTTAATACCTTTTTTTTTTTTTGTACTCTAAAAATGTTACTGGCTTGTTTTATTACATTCATGTAGATATGGCAATTTTAAAATAGAGGTTTTCAATTAAACAGGCCTATGTGCAGTTCATCACAGTTTTTAACAGTCGTAGTAACCGAAACAGAGCAGAGCATCTCCAAAACAAAAGGTTAGTAAAGTATTTTAACATGGTATGACACATTTTGGTTCAAAACTTTAAGGTGTTTAGTATTACAGTTTTTCTCAGTGGCTTTGGTGAATTTCTCACAGCATTATTTACATTTGCACAAGAGTTCATGCATTTCTCAAAACAATTAGTCATTTGTGCACATCATAGTAGCAGTTTCTCATTCCTTCCAACAAATTGCAAATGCTTTTGGACATGCATCAATTGCTTTTAACAACTCTCTGCTGTCTGTAACATTATCATTTGCTTATGTCATGTCAGTCAAAATTAACTAAACTTGTGGATGCTGAATAGTCATTCCATATAAAACTAATAGTCCTCATTTCATTACTTGAGTCATTACATACAAAAATGTTGAACTAGTTGTCAAAAATCTGTCAAACAAATAAAACAAATGTAAATCTTTTTTTCCGGAAAATGTTTTCTAAATTGAACAATTTCATGAATAATTTACAGACCTGTGTTGTAGGTTCAGTTATAATATGTACTGCAACATTGTTTACAGTTGTGCACAGCTCTACCCAAAGGATGTTTATGTTTGTTGTAAATAAGGGTGTATTTATTCTTTTGCACAATGCTGTAAATAAATTAGATTTGCAAAGAGCATATGCGGTAAATATGTGAAACATACATATTCAGTGTCTTGTACTCAGATACCTCACTAAATGCAGTGATTTCTAACTTTACTATAATGGCTGTTGCAAATAGTATATAGTGCTGTCTTGAGCAATTTCAGGAAGTGTCACCAAAATCAGACTTTTTTTTTTTTTTTTTTGCATTGGAAAAAAATGTACAGAGCAATATGTCCTAATGAAAACATGACAAAGCCATTTGACTTGTTCATAAACAATGGTGTCAGGACTTTTCATTTTGATGACACTGACACTTTTATTGATATGAAGACTTGCAAAATGGAGCTTTTTTATCCATTTTGAGCAAGTGACACACTTTTGCAGGTTGTCAACTAGGATTTGCAGTTTGTACTAATTGTTTTGAGAAATGCATTAACTGTTGTGCAAATGTAAATAGTGTTGTAAGAAATGCACCAAAGCCACTGAGAAAAACTGTAATATATAAATTACTCAGTTGTTCAGTTAAACTTAGACAGACAGACAGACAGACAGACAGACAGACAGACAGACAGACAGATAGATAGATAGATAGATAGATAGATAGATAGATAGATAGATAGATAGATAGATAGATAGAACTTTGGATCAAATGGGTTAATGTAGCAATGTGAGTATCTGTATCACTCCTAAATGTTTTAGTAGACACTCACTCTGGCTTCTCTCTCACAGAGACTTCAACATGCTACAGCACCACAAACCGCACAGCATTTGGATACATTTATACGAACCATAACTAAAAAGAACCATATGGCTCCATTAAGTGTACTAGGAGACAGACAGCCAGTGGACTGTGTCCTTGCTGTTTAAATGACCTCTCAGACTTGCATTTACAATATGGAGTTATAAGATTTTCTGTTTACTCCTGGCTGTTTGCCTCATTTATGTTTTAATAGTTTGAGTCAAAAGAGTCATCGACCCTTCTGCTTGCTTCTGAATGAAGATAAATTACATATGCGTCTGACTGAGTAAAAAAGCTCTTGAGTGAATGTCCCCTAAAGAGGGAGCATGGTAGCATATTCTCTTCCTGTTGTCATGGTAACCTTGTCCCACCATGTTCTTCGTCCATAGACATACGGACCAAACCTGGCTGAGGAGGAAAGCCTTAAAATCAACAAATGCTTTTCTTTACCCTCTATAACACACCTCTGTGGTCTGTGCAGTGACGCTCAGGGATTCTGAACCTCTCTCTGAAAGCCACATGGATCTCGAACAGAACTAAGGGATTCCTGGACTGAATTACTAAAAGAGTTGCACATGATCTTGCCAAAACGCATGTTTTTGAACCAACGTTTGTCCTTGAACAACATTTCTATTAAACAATAGGCCAGACCATAATTCTAACAGCAGACAGAAATGTTAGCTTGATATAGTTTGGTTTAAAAATATTCTGTCATTTTAAACCACTATGGAGACCAAAACTGTTAACTTTATAATATACGTGCTTTTTATTTTACCAAATAATGCTAGAGTGGGACCCCATTCACACGAGGTGGAATTAATGCTTGATGGAGGCTGTTCGTGAAGCTCTCACTGACACGATGACAGCCAATCACATCCAGCTTAGACCGAGACAAAAAGAAGCACAGCAGTATTCATTCATTTATTCATTCATTTTCATTCGGCTTAGTCCCTTTATTCATCAGGGGTTACCACAGCGGAATGAACCGCAAACTTATCCAGCATATTTTAAACAGTGGATGCCCTTCCAGCTGCAACCCAGTACTGGGAAACGCCCATACACTCTCACATTCACACACATACACTAGACCAATTTCGTTTATTTAATTCACCTATACCACATGTCTTTGAACTGTGGGGGAAACCGGAGCACTGGATTAACCAGTGCTCTGGAGCAATCAGACTCGAACTAGCGACCTTCTTGCAGTGAGGCAACAGTGCTAAGCAATGAGCCACCGTACCACCCCACAGTAGATTAAAAAATTATCATAAAGCACTGGGTGATTGCCAAAAGTTACATTAAGCTTTTCCTTTTTGGTGTACCACGAACATGATTATATACATGTATTTGCATAAACTGATGTGATTGTCTGACACCTGTGTTAGCGCTTAAAAAGTGAAGCTTTTTTTTTATTTTGCAGCAAGCAACGGACCCAATGCGACTTGACAGATCCACAATTCAGTTCTGCAACACTTGGCATCACTCTATTGAAAGTAAATGAGAATCTTCAGCGCTGCTGGCCAGTGTAAATTGAGGGTGAGAGAAGACTCATGCCTCATTTACACTAGTAGCAACGCTGGTGAAGTAGCAAGTAGCACTAGTAGCAAAGCTGGTGAACTGCTGCAATCGCAGGTTTGTGTACATACGGCCTCTGAGCGAGCTTAGAGAGGATCATGTGAGCTCTACTAGTGGCCGTCGCTCAAAAAAGTCACTCTTCATTTGCATAAAAATGAAGGATTCTCTACTTCGTAGTGCACTCGACAAACCCACCAGGTCTCCAATGATCGCTGTCACTGGCGTAGATGGAAGTCGCTGGAAGTTGCTCACACTCCATTAAAATGAACGGTCGCTTGTCGATTTGCCACTGTAAGTCGCTCATAGTGTGAATGAGGCTTCAGAGCAGAGCTCATTAATATTCATGACTGTTCCAAATATGGTCAATATTGAGAATCTGATTCTATGGGTAAATGCTCTATTCATAAACACACAGTGCTTCCGACACATAGACTTTACTATATTTCACTTTCTAAATTTGTCATTATTTGTATGCGTTTTTGCATTACATTTTTATTTTAAGCCTGATTTACTTTCGTTTGGCTTCAAGAGCAAGAGAAACATTACGCTAAATTATTAATTCTTTAATCTAAACGACTCAGATACTGAAACTTTTTACAGAAACTTTTATTTTTACTCAGAGAGGACAACATTACATCTAAACTGGCGGCAAAATATTTGTACACCATTAGAAATAATTCATTCATTCATTTGCTTATTGAAATAATCTACAACTTTTATTCTTGTAATTATTATACTTTTTAAAGATATTGTGTTTTTATTCATTTATGTCATTCATTTCTCATTTGCCTTATTTTTTTTAATTTGATGATGTTGAGATATTACATGTTTTATACATATCTAACATGCTTTGGCAATACTGTACAAAATGTCAGCACCAGATTTTACCTGCCAGTGGGTGCACATGGCTCCTAAATAGAATAGAAGTAAAGGAAATAGTGGATTATTGGAAAATCTAATATCTGATTGACGTCCTATTGGTAACATCCACACAACGTCAAGCTGTAATATCATTACACATTGATATTTTGTTATTTTTAGGTTGCATTGGAAAATAACCAAAATGTTACGTCTGTCTGACATTGAACATTGACATCGGACTGACGTTGGGTTCTGACGTCAACCCAATTTTCACTACTAAACAAAATGCAACATCCCAATGTCAATCTGAGGTTATGTTGATGTCCTGTGCCTGCTGGGTCAAAAATGCCAAATAATCTTAAACAATAAGTTAATGCACTATATACATTTACACCCACATGCACAAATTGCATATAAACGCATCAGCATTTCACAGCTTAATACTCACTACTCTTGAGTATTTTTATAAGGGCTACACATATTTTCAGTACGATTTACAACAGATACTTTTACTCTACTTGCACTACATTTTTGGCCAAGTAATGGTACTTTTACTTGAGTATGATTTTTCAGCACTCCTTCCACCACTGTCAGTAACACATAGAAATGATAATGTGTCTGAGCCTGTGGTCAGATGAATGCAATCGTCTGTTTTATTACCAAATGTAAATGTCAAAGTGTTTAAAAACTAGACAAGTTCATAATGTTGTTTACATCTGTATTTATCGTCGTGTTCCACTTGATATTTGATTAATAGGTAGTAACAGGTGTGAACAGAGCCTGTAAAGTGTCCTTACTAACAGTGAAACAACACATGTGTGTTGTGCAGGGAAGTCCCGGGCAGTAGTACAGTAACTGTTGAATTATGTGCTATGCCTGGCATGTCCAGTATGCCAGACAGCCATGGCACACACACCCCCCTTACTGTCAGTACTGGTTTCATCCGGTTTTCTCTGGTGCCCTGGTGCATTTACTCAGCACTTTTACATTGAGACACAGTAACACACCTGCCTCTGCCCTTCACAATCACACACACGCTCAAATATATATATATATATATAGTCTTCCTGACCATCTCACACTACACTGGCAGCTTTCCCTGCCTACTTGCCCCAACCTGTTCACCACATACACCCTGCATCTGTCCTCCAGAAGCTTGAATGATTCCCAGCCTAATTAGCCACATAAACTCAGCCCACACACACATATATACACATTCTTCATCTCTCGAGCCGCTCCTAATTAACCTACAAAGCATGACCCCCATCCCAAACAACACACTCGCTCACAGCTTGCCACAGACTGGCATCCGTCAAAGCCCCAGACCATCTAAATAACTTGTGCAGGACCTACGTACATCACCAGCTGTCATAGTAGGCTACATCTGTTGTGTTACCTGACTCTTTTGGTTTTTTAGTTAAAAGGAATACAGACTCTTGGTTATTCTGGAGAGGTGGGTACAATTTTGAAAAAAAAAAATTTAACGGGTATTCTTAATTATTTCATGGGATGGTTATGAAATGAAACTAGAAAGGATCCATAATACAGGAGAATATATAGGATTTCTGACACAGAGAACACATAAACTTAAATAAATAAATTAAATTATTTAAAATAAAATTATTAAAAAAAACAGATGTACTGGACAAGGCAACATGGGGGCTCAGTGGTAAGCACTGTTGCCTCACTGCAAGAAGGTCTCTGGTTCGAGCCCCAGCTAGGCCAGTTGGCGTTTCTGTGTGGAGTTTGCATGTTCTCCCCGTGTTAGCGTGGGTTTTCTCCAGGGGCTCCGGTTTCCCCCACAGTCCAAAGACATGCAGTATTGGTGAACTGAATAAACTAAATTGTCCATAGTGTATGTGTGTGAATGGGTGTGTATGGATGTTTCCCAGTACTAGGTTGCAGCTGGAAGGGCATCTGCTGTGTAAAACATATGCTGGATAAGTTGGCAGTTCATTCCACTGTGGCGACCCCTGATGATTAAAGGGACTAAGCCGAAGGAAAATGAATGAATGAATAAATGAAATACTGGACATTTTTTGTAAAAGCATACAGTCACACACATGTAAAAAAAACGTTTAGCATTTGTAATACTGTTGAATAATTGACAGTTCATTATTTACATTGTAAAAGAAAATTTTGAAATAAACAAAGTAAATTATATTTTATTAATTCGTTTTGGTTTCAATTTTGTTAAATCATGTTTTATTCAGAATTTTTAAATGTATCAAAGTATTAAATTCTTTTTGTTAATTGAAATTAAACAAAGTATTATAAAATATATACAAATAATTCAAACTGAGGAAATATTTCTCATTTTGATTTAGTTCAACTTACTATAATAAACTATATAGATGCAATTTTGTTAAATGAACAAAAATGAACAGAATTGTTCAAATATTAACAAGTTAAATAAATCTGATAAAAATGCCTGGAAATAATGGAAAATTGCTTTCAGTCTATTTCAATCTATTAAATTGAAGGAGGGTGGCAGAGTGGCACGGTGGAAAAAGCTCACTGGTTCGAGCCCCGGCTGGGTCAGTTGACATTTCTTTGTGGAGTTTGTTTCTTGTGGGTTTCCTCCGGGTGCTCCGGTTTTCCCCACAGTCCAAAGACATGTGCTATAGGTGAATTAAATAAATTAAATTAGCCGTAGTGTATGTTTGTGAATGCTAGTGTATGGAAGTTTCCCAGTGATGGGTTGCAGCTGGAAGGGCATCCGCTGAATAAAATATATGCTGGATAAGTTGGCGGTTCATTCCGCTGTGGCGACCCCTGATTAAGAAAAGGGACTAAGCCGAAAAGAAAATGAATGAATAAATGAAATTGAAGGAGGACAGCACGATGTGGTTAGCACTGTTATCTCACAGCAAGAAGGTTGCTGGTTCAAGTCTAATTGTGCCAGTTGGCGTTTCTGTGTGGAGTTTGCATGTTCTCCCTCCCTGTGTTGGCGTGGATTTCCTCCGGGTGCTCTGATTTCCCCCACAGTCCAAAGACATATAGGTGAATTGAATAAACTAAATTGGCTGTAGTGTATGAGTGTGTGTGAATGAGAGTGTATGGATGTTTCCCAGTACTGGGATGTGGCTGGAAAGGCATTCACTGCATAAAAACAGTTGGCAGTTCATTCCGCTGTGGCGACCTCTAAAATAGAAAGTCGAAGGTGAATGAATAATTTGAAGGAGACTAATGGTGTTTTTTTTTTGAAAGTGTAATCTAATGACAATTTTTTATATATAATCATAATATAATGTATGTTTATGTTTTATATGTCCATATATAAAAGTATAATCATATGCAATAAAATAATTATTACCTTAATTGTATTTTTCCTTATGTCTTCTTCTGTAATTAAGATGCCACAGACACCCAAATATGATTTTTTTTTCTGCAAAAAAACCCTATTCTAAAATGTAAAAGGAATACATGTTTTATTGCATAAAACAAGGGTGCACAGTGGCAAGAAGGTCCTGGTTCGAGTCCCGGCTGGGCCAGTTGGCATTTCTGTGAGGAGTTTGCATGATCTCCCTGTGTTGGCATGGGTTTCCTCACCCACTGATAAACTAAATTGGCCATAGTGGATGAGAGCATGTGCAAATGTGAGAGTATATGGGTGTTTCCCAGTAATGGGTTGGAGTGTAAAACATATGCTGGAAAAGTTTATTCTGGTGTGGTGACCCCTGATAAATAAGGGACTAAGCTGAAGGAAATGAATGAATAAATGTATAAAACAATTGACAATTTTACATTATACAGTATATGTATAATTTTAAATATATATTAAAAAGTTACAATTTATTATGAAAACATCTTTGCATAAAGAATGTTTTAAAAAATCCAGGGAAATTGAAATTTCTACTATATGTGATTTTTTTTGTGAATTTTATTTTGGGTGTTGAAGGTTCTTCATGGAGCATTGTCAATGAAAAACTTTCATCTTTAAGACTATATGCACACACATGTACAAATATTACACTGAGGATGTTTGTTTTGACACCATAAAACAAGCACAATACACGCTCCATCACAAGCAACATTATTTGATGAGCATTATTAAAAATGCCTTTCTGCCCTGCTCTATTGATTGGCAGTGAGATTTATGCAATAAGCACTTAGAAAGACAAATTGAATAGGAAAAAAAGAGAACAGTATCAGCTCTGTGTCCACACAAGCAGTGAGTAATGGCCTCTGTGCCAAGTTGTTGTTGGTTCACCCTGGTCCTATCTCGTACCCCAGATCCGTTAACTCCTGATACCTGTAATCACTGTTTGCCTCTCTCCTCGTTCCCGTTAAATCTCCGGCTGGAGGAGGAGGGGGGTGGAAATAAAAGAGTGATCTGATGAAATGAGAGCAGACAGATTGAATGTTCCTATCACAGGCTTTTAGAGGCGGTCTGCAAGTGCGGTGGTCCCTGTTGAGGAGGCTTTGAAAAACAACCAGGTGCCTGGACTCCACCGACTCAAGTAGTCCCGAAGCAGCAGGAGACTTTCTAGGGTTTCTTCTCGTTTGCGCCCAATTAGCTTGAAATCCGAACAGGCTAAAAATGGAACGTTCTGTGTGCGTATTCTTGAATATGAATTGCGACTATCAGTGAAGGATGAGGAGCATCTGGAGAAAAGTTCACTCCTGCTGCGTGCGTGTGCGTTTGCATGTGTGTGTGATGTGCTTGATTATTTGGTTATGATGGTGCAAAATAAAATAATAACATGGGTATGACCTAGTTGTACTCTGTTAAGGTGGTTAACAAAGACAAAAAGGAGGGGGGAAATGGTTTATGAGGACATGCCTTGTGTCATTGTAATTCAAAATGCTTAAAAATCTTACTTAATAGGGACTTTTGACATTCAAAATTGCCACAGGATTCCTCTGAGCACTGTAAAACATGTCAACTTAATTGTTAACTTAACTGTTTTTACAAATGTAAGTGGATTGAACATAAAACAATTACGTTTTCCCCAACAAACTCAAGAACTGAGTTGATTCAGCTTAAGTACCTGTAGTAACAGCTGTGAAGTAACAGGCAGCAAAAATAATTGTGTGGATGAGGGTTGGGTTTAGGGGTACGGGCAGGGTAAGCCCATATAATCATTTAATAAGCATTTTACAGTATAAAATACATTATGCCTATGTTGAGTCCTCATAACTATATAGTGTGTGTGCATGCGTGTGTGTGTGCATGTGTGCGTGCGTGTGCGTGTGTGTGAGTGTGAATGTAAGTGTACGTGTGCGTGTGTGTGGAAGAGCTCCAAAAAACAGACATAAAGAGAAGATACTGCTCTGAGACTCCCTTTCTGTATCTGCACGGTGGAGGCTGGATTTCCTGTGAATGAGGAAGAAGGTCCAGACAGAGTGAGATAATGTGTGTGAGGGAGCAATAGTTCACACCTCTTCTTGTAAACATTGTTCTTGTTTATGAAGCTGAACTTGAGCCAATATAAAGAAAGTTTCCTGAACTGGAAAAAAACATAAATGTAGAGGAACTGGGAGATTTAAAGGGTTGGATCACACCAAAATGAAAATTCATCTTCTCACCCTCGTGTCATTTCAAACCCGTAAAACCTTTTGAAAAACGGCTTAAATGGACATTTTTTTAAATAAAATTTGCCCTCCATTGAAAGTCTGTCACTCAAAACACTGATGCTTCAAAACAATCATAGAGATAAAATAAATAAGTCCTTTTTAAATATATAGCAGTTTAATGCAACTCTTCTAAAGAGACGCAATTGCACGATGAACAGATCAACACATTTACTAGCAAAATGTTGACTATTGCTGCTGCTCCAGAAATGACTGAAGTGAAAAATGGTAATTATTTTTATTAGCTAATTTGTATTTGTCACAGTCACTAAGTTGAGTGCCCACCTGACACACTAGAGGGCAGGCACGTGCACAGGTAGGACTTCAGTTAGTGATTGTCCACATCCCAGTCCCCCGGTCTGACCCCCGGTGTTTGAAAGTGAGATGTGTACATATATATAAATCCTGGTAATCAGTCCTCATGAGCTTCAGCTTTGTGTTTGTAACCAGTAGTGATTTGGAACTGGTGTGTGTGAAATGCATGATGGAATACGTAGTCCAGTTCAGTGGCAGATAGGATGTGTAGAGTGCCCTCTAGTGTGTCTGGTGGGCACTCAACTTGGTGACTGTGACAGTATTAAAGAGATAGTTCACTAAAAATGAAACTTTTTATAGTAATAGAAACCAATAGTAATGGTTTTCCAAAATTCTTTATTAAAGCTTTTGTTGTGTCCAACAGTAGAAAGAAACTCAAAGAGGTCATGGAACAAGTGCAGGATGAGTAAATAATGACAGAAATGTCATTTTTGGGTGAACTATCTATTTAACTTGATTCAACAATGCTAAACTTAAAACACTGTAAGAAATGCTGAGTTCAACACAATCATGTTGAATTTGTGTTGGGACAACATGAAGGAATTAAATTCCTTCATGTAAAATTATTACAATTATTTAAGTGGATTGAACATAAAACAAATAAGTTGTTGCCCCCAAAAAACTCAAGAATTGTGTTGTTTCAACTTATAGAAGTTTGAACAAACAGCAAACATAATTTTTTTTAGTGCAGTAACACACATAACACCATGGTCATGTTTGACAGTAATAAAAAATGCTAAACCATTTATTTATTTATTTGTTTTTTTAATTATCATAATACTGATATTATTTTTCTAGTAGTATCATTTGAGAAACTATTTATGTGAATAAAAAGGCTTGAATGTGTCACTTTAGAAAACTTGGATTAAACATTTTTATGTACAGTAGGTTTGCAGACTGTGACTAAACTTTTTTTTCTGGTTGCTATCCGACAAAATTTTGTAGAAAGGTCATGCTGGTGCTACTAGCAATTTGCATAACTAATAAGCATTGCCTTTCTTTTTACGTAATGCATATGAGAAATATTAGATGCCGAATGTGCCAAAAGTGGGGAAAAAATAGTGCTGCTGTTTTGAACCCTGCACAAAACAGACCATTTATCAGAAGAAAAGACAGCACAGTGCAAGCTTAAAATAAATGAGTGATCACACGTCTACTAAACAGTGCTTTGAGATCCAGTACAAATCACAAACGTCTTTGTGATTTAAACTAGGTTAAATCCAGATGAAAGATCTTTGGCTTTCAAAACAGCATCCACTCAGAAAAGAGCAGAAACATTCTTATAGTTAGAAGGTGTTTTATATTCACAAATCGACAAATGTTACCAAGATTTATAGTAAATCCACAGTAAATTTAGTCAAATCTATAATTTGTAGCAGTAATGTGTGTATTTTTAGTATATTATTGATGAATTACATATGTTACAGAAGTAGTGGAATTTAGTTACATTATTAATATTGCAGTAATTGTAGTACTGTGTTTATTTACAGAATATTAAATGTCTTTAAGCTACTGTTTTCATTGTAAATACCACCAAAACCCTAGAATATAAATGAATAAAATGTAAATTATTCTAGATCTAACTTTAAGCTCCTGCTAATCTCAACTCAAGCTACTGTCAACTCAAGCTAAACGTATAATTTCGTAAATATTACATTTGCACCACTTACTTAAGAAGATTTGTAAACTCATGGTACTGTTGAATCATTGAAGAAAATAAAAAGTATGAATCATAAATATTACATTCGCAGATTGCAGTGCTAGCAAATCAGTTGGCCACCCTCAAATGTTAGTCTGGAGTACTGAAGCAGATTTATCTTTTTCTGTAAACACTTTTTAAACTATCAGAGTTTCCAGACTTTCAGTGATGGACCAGAAATATGACAGATTTTATTTATTTAAAAATCTTAAATTGTTCTAAAGCACAGATTTGAATGTTATCACTCGATTAAATGGGCATTATCAGTGGTTATCAGCTGAGATATATGGGCCATTAGGGGCCTTCTGTGGATACTGGTAGGCTCAAAAGCTGATATCATCCATCCTCATGGTTAATCCATCGGCTATAGATCACACAGGGCTGCGGCCGGAAGTTAATAAGAATTATTTATTACGGATGCTCCGATCGATGGCCAGATATTGGTATCGGCCGATAATTACATTTTATGACTCGATCGGTACTCGCTTATCTGGCCGATTACATGAACTGATCATAAGTGTTAGCTTAAGGGTTTACAAGCAGACAAAGATGCATTTTAACTTTGGATGTATCCAAACTTTAAATGAACTCCAAACTTTTTCTTCATTAAGGCATGTTTAATTATTCTTCCTTTATTTGCCATTTCCAAATTGCATTGTTAGTCATTTTTCTTAACAAATTTATTATCTGTTTAATCTATTATTTTCTGTAAAGCTGCTTCTGACCATGATGTATCCACACTAAATGGTTATAAGAGACGTGTTTGAGGGATTATATGCAAAATTCATTCATTCGTATTCTTTTTGGCCTTAGTTCCTTTATTAATCTGAGGTCACCACAGCGAAAAGAACCGCCAACTTATCCAGCATATGTTTTATGCAGCGGATGCCCTTCCAGCTGCAACCCATCAATGGGAAACACCCATACACTCTCATTCACACAAATACACTACAGACAATTTAGCTCACCCAATTTACCTACCACATGTCTTTGGACTTCTGGGGGAAACCGGAGCACCCGGAGGAAACCCACGCGAACACAGGGAGAACATGCAAACTCCACACAGAAATGCCAACTGACCCTAAACCCAAGGCTCGAACTAGCGACCTTCTTGCTGTGAGGCGAGAGCGCTACCCACTGCGCCACTGATTCGCCTTTTATGCAACATCCTTCATTTATTCTTTTATGAAAGGTGAAAGTTCCACTTAAGTATCATACTTAGAGGAAAAAATGTGCTTTATGCAATGTTAAAGTTATAGAAACCTTGAAGCATCAGAATCAGTACTCTGTATTGGCCGTTCATCATGACATGAAATCGGTACTCAGTATCGGCTCCAAAAATCCTGATCAGAGCATCCCTATTATTTCCCATTTTTTGTATTTTATTAACATCTACCCTTACCCCAACCCTACACCCAACCGTCACAGTAATGTAAAATCAGATCTGGATCTGGAGTCTTCTAAATAACTGATTAACCATGTGGATGGATGATAACCTTGGATGGATGTATGCCTTTTGATCCTACCAGTAGGCGCAGAAGATACCTACTAGCCCATATCTATCAGCTGATAACCACCAATAAAGCACATTGAATTAAGTGATAACATTTGAAGCGCGTGTCTGAAGATGACCAAATTTCTTCTGGGTTTGGATTTGGAAAATGTGAACATGGGTAAATAATTAAATCTGATCACCCTCATATCCTGTATTGGAATCCAATGGATAAAATCCTTTTTTTAGGACTGGAAATGGGGGGAAAAATTAAGTCAGGTTTGGAATGACAGGAGAACAAGTACATGATTTTTTTTCAAACTGTCCTATTAATAAGATTAAACTCTTCTCGTTTTGATTTTCGTAACTTTCTGCCCTCACCCGCCCACCTGCTTTTGCTGACACTGCACTTGAGCTTTTTCTCAATGGCTCATGCTGACATTCAATTAGTCCCCTTAACCAGCGCACCTCCCCACAGTTAACGACTCAGAACCGCGGTCTTCCACAAGTATCATTTCTTTCCACTTTTTTTTTCAATTAAATCACTTGTCTCAAAACGGAGGACAGAAAAAAATGGCCCTGGGGTCATAGCAGCCAGCGCAAGAGATGATTTCCCCGTCTCTCCATCTGCTTTCTCTCTCTCTTTCCTCTTCCAGAAGATTTCACTCTGATGAAATAAAGCTAAAATATTTCAAAGTGGCTCACACACTTTTATTCGGCTGGAGCTGCATTTGAGTTCTCCTCTATAAACACATCATTTACTTTGATGGCGAGGCAGACGTGTTTAGGACAGTTGATTGCAAAGAACACAAGTGTCAGGCATCACAGGGGTTTGTGCTTGAAACATTTGGGAAAGAAGCAATTATTTTGCCTTTCATCAGCCTCTTGAGCTTTCAGTGAGGAAATCCGTCAAAGGTCACTGCAGGCGTGACACACTTGGACATTCGGTTGGGGTAAAAAAGATATATAGAAGTCAAACCATCACAGAATTTCTTATACTTTCCACTGCAAATACTGTTAAAAATATCATATTTTAACCATTAAAACCAGAACATTTTAGTGTGTTTTGGGGACATATTATATTTGGATTGACTGGTTTTGAAGGAACACTTCACTTGTTTTGAAACTTTACTCATTTTACAACTCTTCTTGAGTTAAACAATTTTGTTTATCCTTCCGAGTCTGGCAAAAGCACTTTTAGCTTATCGAAGCATAGATCAATGAATCGGATTAGACCATTACGTCAGAATGAAAGTAAAGTTCTAGCCATATCGTCCTAGAAAATAGAAAATTTTCATTTTCTGTCTTTCTATTACATGATGTAACTAAAAGGATCCCGCTTTACATGATCAAAACTCTTTTTTTAAATGTTTGTACAAGATGCTAATGGTCTAATTTGATTCAATGATTTATGCTAAGCTAAGCTAAAAGTGCTCATAGACCCTGAGATTAGAGCTGTAATAAATAAATTACAGCTAAATTGAAAATAAATTCAAAATTGGGCTGCACGGTGGCGCAGTAGGTTGCACGTTCACCTCACAGCAAGAAGGTCGCTGGATCGAGCCTCGGCTGGGTCAGTTGGCGTTTCTGTGTAGAGTTTGCATGTTCTCCCCGTGTTCCCTTGGGTTTCCTCCGGGTGCTCCAGTTTTTCCCACAAGTCCAAAGACATGTCATATAGGTGAATTGGGTAGGCTAAATTGTCCATAGTGTATGTGTGTGAATGAGTGTGCATGGATGTTTCCGAGTGATGGGTTGCAGCTGGAAGGGCATCCGCTGCGTAAAACATATGCTGGATAAGTTGGCGGTTCATTCCTCTGTGGCGACCCTAGATTAATAAAAGGACTAAGCCGAAAAGAAAATGAATAAATTCTAAATTAAGACGGATATTTGACAATAACGAAATTAAGATAAAGGCTCTACATTTTCCCACTCCACAAAATTCGCTCATTTTGACTTCTCCGTCATCATTTGTTTCACCTTTGCAGGGATGTGTTTTGATTTTGTAACAAACGTTTTGATTAATTTCTCACGCAAAAGAGCAAGCCTGAGCCATGGCCCAACCCGTCTAAAATGCTAGAAATTAAGCCCAAACCTGTCGGGTCCCGTCAAGATCCTTCGGGTTCGGGCAAAGATCTTTAGCTCTACCTGAGATCGGCTGAATGCACTCAGAAAAGATGAGACTCAACTGTTTAACTCTAGGGGACCTGTAAATATGACCTTTTTTCCTAAAAAGTGGAGTGTTCCTTTAACAAGCCACTAATAGAAGATAAAGTATAAGGGACCATTATAGTTTTCATTAAAGCAAATGTAATCTCCATTATAACCATTAAAACCATTATAAATTCTATGATGCTTTCGACATTTTTTTAGCAGAGAAAGCAACCACCTAAAAATACTGTCCATTACAGCACACACACACACACACACACACACACACACACACAAAGATAAATGTAGGTCTTCAAACGCAGCACATTATTGTGTTAAATGTTCCTTTCTTCTGTTTTTCATTTTAGCATTCCACATTGAATGCCTCACACCTCATTAATTCAAACAGCATTCTCTTCTGAATAATAACGATCGATAAGATCATTAATCTTTGGAATATATGATCACATATCTGTGAACCACCCACGCTCTTCTACCATTTGCATTCATATTAGTATAAATGGGAATGAATCAGTCAAATGTTTCATTACTGTAATATTTCTGCTGAGGATGTACAGAAGCAGAGGCTCGCTGTGTTCCTATAGGAAACAAAGGATCCTGAGACAAGAGAGAAAGTGAAGCTTTGAAGACTGCTGGTTTGTTTGTGTTGTTTTTGTTTAGGTTGAGTGGGAGGATGCTGATTAATGACGGTTAGTGGCTACTTGTTAGTACTCGGTAAACGCAGTTATAAATGTAACCATAAATTCATTAAACCTAGTCTAGATAAACATTGGCTAAATTATTAAATGTGATTGTGACTAAATACAGCGTGCTTGTTCAGTATCCAGCATGCTTGTTTTGTAGAGACATAAACTATATGTTTCACATAAAAACTGATTGTTTTTACAGGCGTGTGTTTTGTATTCCTTTTGTCTTTGGAAGACGATTCTGACAGTAAATAATCCAGAGATATAGAGCGCCATCTACAGATATACTTTGATAAACAATGAGGAAACGGTCAAAGGTGGTGCCCTGCTGCCACCCAGCGGTCATACGTTTAAAACAAAGGTAATGTTTTTTATATATGCTTCATTTTAAAGCCTTCTTAGTAGGTGATTTGATACATTAATCAAGTTATATCAGACCTCTGGCGAATTTAGTACCAGTTTCCACACCATCTGTTACCAGAATTAATGAATACTACACATCAATGATTAAAATTAATCTATGATGATAGTAACATCAATTTATATTAATATTACAAAAAAAATGTACATATTATTAAATATTTTGTGTTGAGGAATGGATATTTAAAGGGACTGTTCACCCGAAAATGAGTATTTTGTCATGATATACTCACCTTTCACCTTTTCAAAGCCTGTACGTTGACCTCAATTGTCATGCTTTTTTCTATTATTGAAGTCGGTGGTTACAGGTTTGCAATTTAAAATAGGTTTTTTGTGTGTGTATAACAGAGGAAAATAGAAACTCAAAGGTTTAAAACCACACTAGAGTAAGTAAATGGTGAGCTCATTTTCATTTTAAGGTGAACTATCCCTTTAATTTCAGATGAAGTTAACTGCAGCTAACAGGTAGGTGGCGCTGTTTCAACATTTTTTAGATGAGAACAACAGGCCCTGTTCAGTTTTTCTGACTTGAGTTTTTTGGGGGTTTTTTGAGGCTGTCGTTCTCTGACTGAAAACTCTCAGCGACATTTCTAAACATCGAATGAAAATGGCATCTATGAGATGAAGACACATATCTCAAGGTAGGCTACTAAAGTTTATCTTTAATTAAAAGCTTTTAAATGTGTTATTAGTCTAATTTTTAATCGCCCATTTGAGAATAAATATATAAAGTAGGCTACATATAGATAGCCTACGTTGTGACGTTTTTATAGGGAAATTTTTGTATTCCTGAAAATGCAAACGTGCAAAATTATAGTTTAACATTTTCGTGGAAGACCTGCATAATTCTGAACAGTACTGATTATGTCTCCTGAATCTCATATTAATAATTAGCCTAACACAACGATTCTTTCTCGCAAAAATATTTGTAGTTCAAATGTATTCATCTAGATTATCATCTATATTTTGATCCACTGATTTTATATGCGATTTTATTTGTTT
Source organism: Danio tinwini (assembly GCA_903798205.1). Classification (NCBI taxonomy): domain Eukaryota; kingdom Metazoa; phylum Chordata; class Actinopteri; order Cypriniformes; family Danionidae; genus Danio; species Danio tinwini. Next base: position 15,127,578 of record CAIGQZ010033112.1, read on the forward strand.
ATTTATTTATTAATTATTTATTTGTTTATTTATTTACAATTATAATTATTCACATTTCTTTTTACATTTTACGTTATATAGTATTATGTGCATTTACAGATGGTAAACAGTACATATTATAAATTACTATACTATATCAATTCTTACATATTATATTCTGTGTCAGTGTATTTTATATAAAAATAATATTATTCATTCATTCATTTTCTTTTTGGCTTAGTCCCTTTATTAATCTGGGGTCATCACAGCTGAATGAACCGCCAACTTATCGAGCATATGTTTTACACAGTGGATGAACTTCCAGCTGCAACCCATCACTGAGAAACACTCATACACTGTCATTCACACACATACACTACGGACAATTTAGCTTAGCCAATTCACCTATACGCATGTCTTTGGACTGTGGGGGAAACCAGAGCACCCAGAGGAAACCCATGCCAACATGGGAGAACATGCAAACTTCACACAGAAACGCCAACTGACCCAGCCAAGGCTCGAACCAGCAAACTTCTTGCTGTGAGGCAACAGCAGTACCCACTGTGCCACCGTGCCAACCCCAAAATACCATTATTATATATTTAAAATAATAATATATTAATAATAAAATTATATCATATTTAACTTTTTTGTTTTGTTCTGTTTACTCAGACTGAATAGCATGAAACCTTGATAATAAAAAAATCTATTGGTTGTGGATTAATAACAACAACAATAGTCTTGCCATATTATGCGTAACTATATTTGAACAGTTTATTCAGTTTTATTTAAAATAATAATAAATCACATATTAAATTGTAAATTCAATATTTTGATTTAGTTCACTAAAATTAAATGACATAAAACAATGATGACCAAAAAAATCTATAAACTTTTTACTAATTATATTTATTACAATAATATGTCCTACTCTATTATGCCAAGTATTATATGTGTATATTTTATTTACATTTATTTAATATTATACTATATTATATTATATATTCATTTATTCATTCATTTTCTTTTCGGCTTAGTCCCTTTATTAATCTGGGGTCGCCACAGCGACATGAACCGCCAACTTATCCATCATATGTTTTACGCAGAGGATGCCCTTCCAGCTGCAACCCATCTCTGGAAAACACCCATACACTCTCATTCACACACATACACTACGGACAATTAAGCTTACCCAATTCACCTGTACTGCATGTCTTTGGACTGTGGGGAAAACCGGAGCACCTGGAGGAAACCCACGTTAACACAATTATATTATAATTATATTATAATTATAATATATTATTATATTATATTATATTATATTATATTATATTATATTATATGAATTGCATGAAATGTGAGGACAAAAAAACTCCATGAATAACAATAATAGTCCTACCCTGTATAAAATATTTGCCAAAATATATGTGCATCCAGTTAAATCTTAAAAGCATCCAAATACAGCAACAATTCCTTTTTAAAAACCAACTCTGATTTAATGCAGAAACCTCCCTGCACCACTCAGTGTTGGATATTTTCCAGACAGAGTTATTTCTCCACAGCCATCAATCACACAGTAAATAAATAAATCAGTCAGTCAGCTGATCTATCAGTAGTGTTTAAATATATCCAGCGTATACACCTACATTTCCAGCCCTGCTCGCTCAGTGACAGCTACTGAGGCTGAATGAATCCACTGTTCATCTCAGACATATCAAATGACAGCAGCATGTCTGAAAGCATGACATTCCCCATTTAAGCTGATTGGCTGACATTCGTGAGCAGCTTGTAGTAGAGACCGTATTGAAACGTGTTAATCCTGCAAAGTTAAAAGCGGACCCTATTTTTAGCCACTGTTGTTATCACACATCAGCGGGTCTGTATTAAATCCTCCGCCTTCCCAGAAACACGTTTACACTGCGCTTTGCCTGGATCACACTTGTCTCTCACCAGCTCGGCTTTGCTGAACACACTTGGAGGGATTGCTATGGCAACTGGTTGCTATGGGTGATGTGACACCACTACATGCTCATCTTGGTGAGGGAAAGAGGGAGTTGGACCACAGAGGAGAGGAATGGAAGCGGAGAGATGCCGATTTTATTTTGATTGCTGAACAAATCGACGAGCTGGGCTGAGGAAAAAAAGTTGTGACAAGCATCTGTCTCTGGGCGGACAGTCGTGATGGAAGCTGTCTCTCTCCCCGCTTATTTCGGGTCTCCATCACCCTCCCACTGATGAATCCTCTTCAGTAACAACAGGTGAGAAACTAATGCTTTCATTACATCAGTAGCTCTGTGTATGTGCACTGGCATCACCGGCTTCAGCTGTCAGAGCGGGGAGAACATAATTTGCTCCCATTTTAGAAAGCATCGATCGGGTGTTTACATTGAAATCTGATAAAAACAAATCACAAATGGGGAGAGGAGATAGTGTCAGGCGCTCCTGTAATCCAAACCGCAGGTACGGTGGAATAGCATGTGTGCGACTTCACATTGTTTAAGGGAAATCTTCAGATTTGTGGAGCGAAATTGAGCCAGGGAGTGCCAGGGCTGATCGCGAGCGCTGGCATCAAAGAACTGAACCATTAAAGGGTCAGCGACCAAACAGAAACCTGCGCTTTCAGAGAATAAATCAGGGAGGCATAAAAGAAATACAGTTTGATATGGATTCAATCGCGTTAAGATGAGAGAGATAATTCACTCAAGGCTGTCCTGGTACTGTAATTCTGATGAACATGTACACAGTGATCTTATGTAATGTGTCTTTAAACAAGAGGCCTGCTCTGCTGTGCTGGCTGTCAAATTGTTGTTGTCGGTCCTCAATAGTGTGACACGTTTGCTTGTGACATTTCATGCTGTTTCATCTTTCCAGAATGGCTCTAAACAGAAACCTGTTGATCTGGAAAATGGCCGCGTGCCCCTGACCCGCTCCGACACACTGGAGAGGATGGCGGAGCATCTCCACAGCAGCACGCTGTCTGCGTCTGGGGCCACCCAGCCCATCCCTTTCCTCACACTGGAGCAGAAGGCTGCCTTCGTCTTCGTCCTCCTCCTCTTCATCTTTCTGGGGCTGCTGATCGTGCGCTGCTTCCGAATCCTGCTGGATCCATACAGCAGCATGCCGAGTTCCACATGGACAGACTATATGGAAAAAGACACCTTCGACTACCGCATTGCCTGAGCTGCTAGCCCAATTTTGGGCTAGGAGACATGCGATGATTACCTCACATACACACACACAACAACCACCACCACCACCACACCTCCTCCACCTCAGAGCCGACCGTTTCCCTCAAGTGTTGTTGTTCGTGACGGTGGTTTTGTGTACTTGTGGATCTGGTTGTTCCATTTGAAAACTGCACTTAGACACACTTTCATGTCTCGTGTTCTGACAGGGTCTCGCTTCCACCACTGATGTCACGTTCAGCATGGCTGAAAAGTCTTAGCGATGAATCTTTTGTGTTCGAAAACCAGCCGAATAGCTTTATTACGGACTAACAATGTGATTAATTATTTTCTACGTCCACAAATTAACAGTTCGGAAATTGGAAAATTAAAAAAAAATGTAGGTTAATCCATTCTTCAATGAGTCATTCCACACTTATCACATAAAAGCACAGTGCATTTGTTTTGGGATGATTACATCCTCTGAGCTCCTCGGCTTGGGATTCTTGAGCTTTGCGCCTTATAAATCTGTGTGTTTACAGAACGGCCTGAGAAATTGGCCTTGCTGTTATTCAGCTAAATGTCAATCATTGTACTGACCTACCAGCCTTGGTGGGCAAACTGAATGTTTGATTTGCCAGGTCCTTTCCCTGCCTCTCTCTATGGTGTTCTTAATAGGATGAGTCCGGTTTCCTCTCTGTTGTTCTTCAGTATTTGCCGATGTTGAAATGGACTGTTCTATCAAACGTTTGCCATTCTGCCCGGGCTCTCAGCACAGTGCTTTCTTTTCCTTCTCAAAGTCTGGTTCACCTGTGATTTGCTTGACTTACAGTACATGTTTAGTAGAAAAGAAGCCAAAATAAACAGGTGCGGTGTGTGTCTTGCGTGCAGAGGAGGTCGATATTGCCATTTAGGTGCAACTTAGTTATTGCTTTCCGGTCTGTAATGCAGAGGTGTTATTTGTCCATGACACCGATCTGCTGTTCTCACGATGCACATTGTGTCTTAGCTGAGTGGCGTGTCCAGTAAATTTGAGCCTTTAAAAACAGAGAGAGATGCTGGTGACTCTATTCAAAGAGAAAATGTGCCATGTAGTTTTCAAGTGGCTTTTGCATTTTAATGTGCTTTTATATTTGTTTCCAAATTAAAAAAAAGGATATGTTTACATCTCAACTTATTGAGTGTCTTTATGCATAAAAAGGACAAGGTTGTGTGATGTCTAGTGTAATGCTTTATAAATACTTTCGAATTCCGGTTCAGCACTTGGAGTTGAACTGAGCTATAGTAAGCATTGTAATTCATATTTATCAATTAGAATTTGTAAGGTGTAAAAAAAAAGAGTAGCAAAATGATTTAAAAATCTTTTAACTTGAAGAGTTATTGACCCTTTTTAAAAAGTCACCTATTGACCTTATTCTTTGAATGGCACAGAATCTTTTGAATCAGTTGGCTCGAGACTTCCGCTTTCCTACACTTTTATTCATTTTTAGAGGTTAAAAACAGCTGATTCTGCTGCTTAATGTTGCAAACTGATATTTTCTTATTATAGTATTCTGCTTTGTCTGTATAGTCATGCGTAGGCCCATGCGGAATCTACGCACGCAGAAATCCACAGATTTTTAGCCCATCATTGGGTCTATGTATTTACTTGTGTAAATGTGTGGAAATTTATATTTATGAGTTTTTAAATTAACACCACTAATGTTATTGTGATATAATAATAGTAATAATAAAATGTGCATATGATTTATTTACAATACAGTTTGTGAAGTAATATTTTCTCGATTTTAATAGATACATTATATAATAGAATTGCTTTGTTTACCAAATAAGTGGCTCTAATTGGATTTGCATTTTAAACAATTATAAAAGTTACAAAGTTGTTTTTTTTCTTTTTTATTTCATATATTAAGTTTGTAGTTTTGATACTCTTAAAATCATTCCGCATAAATCCACAGATTTTTTTTCCAAAATTCTCCTAATACAAATAAATATCAGTAGATTCTGTCTGGCCCTACTCATGGGCACACTTGTTTGTAGAGGAAGTAGTTTGACAGCTTTTTTGCCGTTTATTATTCCTAGTCATTTCACCCATAGGCAACTGATTAGGAAGTTCTAAAACACAAAAATGAGAGCACTTCCGCATTAAAGAATAAGGTCAGTAGAACATTTGCATTTAGCTTATCATATGTAATATGTTTAACAATTACTTTAGTGGACCTGAATGGAAAAACTGATTTTGAGGAAGCATTTCTTTCATCCCAACACAACTTTACATTTAATTTTCCGTGGGTTGTGACCAATTCAATTCAATTTCAGACTCATAAACTGAACAGAGTAAGAACTGAAATTCAAATGCAATCTTGCAGCAATTTATAACTTCATGATGTAGTGGCTAATTTGTATGAATTTGTATGAGCTCATTCATAGTACAATTTACATCAATGATGGTTGGGTTTAGGAGCAAACCTCCTTGTAAAAATATTACATTTTGAACAAATGAAATTGTATGAATTTGTACAAATTACTCACTTTTCTGACAATATATATATATTTATAGAAATGAGCCTATTCTGATTCTGACTGTATGATAACCTTGAATAAAAATATCACGGTTTTAGGGCATTGTGATCACTGCTCTAAAATATATTCATTTTAAACATCTGGTTAAAAAACAAAAACCTTTGTTTGAAAACCCCTTTGAACACAATATATTTTTATTTTGAGAAACATTTAACATATTTTGGAGCAGTAAACATGTCAGGCTAAATAATTCTTTACAATTTAAAACAGCATCTTTGGATATCTTTTCTGCTGGAGAGACAAACAAAAAAACAAAAAAACATGAATAAAAAACCTTACACATACCTTAGAAATGGTATAGCAGAAAATTTTAAATGTTTTAATACCTTGACTTTTCCAAAGCGTGTTATATCTTGAAAATGGTTATCATTCCAGGCCTATACATATACATAAACTTCCTTATGAGATTGGGCTGGACATTCTTCCATTTGAAGTCTGCACATTATTGAACATTTGATGATTTACAAACCTTACAGATTAAAAATGCCATTTCAAGAAAGTTAAACATACGTTTCAGTACATTTAATAATCAACTTCAGAGCGGAGGAGCATTTCATAATGCAAAAGGCATTTTTGAAGGTGTATTGAAATTGTTCAGTTTTGAATTTTGCATATCACTGGTGCATGGGAAATATTTTTGATAATATTGATTGCTTCATGTAATTCTATTACATTTTCATGAAATGTAGACACACGATTCCACACACCACACGTATAGCATCATTAAGACCCTATTGAAAGTCTTGATCAGATGGCAAGGGACACTCATCACTTCACTCTGACTCTAAAAACATCTCCTCCTGTTGAGCAAGACATCAGATCGGTCCTCCAGAACAGCATGCAAACAGCCTTAACCCCTTCATTAGCATTATGCTAACAGCAGGCACACATGCTGGCAGCAGCTTTCACAGGAGGGAGTGTGCAGGGAAAAAACATCTCAAAGTCATCTGTCTTCATCTTCTCATGCCACTGTGTACAGATGTGCTTTCACTCAACCTCAGGAAAGCAGTGATGGCTCAATTTTACAGTGCCACATCCCACAGGGGCTCTTTGAGCTCAGAAACACGTACTGTGGTGCAAAATGAATCAGGCCTATTGTAGAGGGAAAGGTAATGAGACATGTAATGTAGAGACGGGAGCGCTACTTCATCAAACTGCGTGTTGTGCTATTTGTGGTCAGGGATTTCATTGACATTATGTTCTCATTGCAATGTTGTAGCGGTGCAGAACTAAATCAATCTTGGGCTATATTGTTCAGCCCTATTTGTTTTTGAAGTATCATAATTTATGTTTACATTTTTGTAGATGGCAAATAATTACCAATGTGCCTTATGTCTTAAGTACAAGTATAGCGTTGTTGTAACATTTTCCTCAGCTTGCAGACAAACACACTGACTAAAGCTGTGATGTACCAGAATGAACATATATCTATTCGGCCTGTAGAGGAGAAACACACGAAGAATTATTTTCAAAGAGTTTTGAATCTGTTTTTATTACTTTCCAGCATCACAAGAACACTTCAACAATCCAGCTTAAGGTGGTTAGCTAGCCTGCTAACCTGATTAGACTGGTTTTGATGGTGTTTATATTTACACTTCATTTTCTTTGTTAATAAAATCTGTAAATAAATTATTATTAACATGACATAGTTTATTGTCAAGTGTAATTGTTCTGAATATGCATTGTATAATATGGTTTTCTGTATGTAACAAGTAAAATGTGGGGCACCTGTGGGGCTGTCCCAAAGAGGACAACAGTCAGCCCACACCATTAGGCCTACAGTAAGCTGCCCACAATGGCCCCGTATGAGTCTGGTACTACTTTGTACAAACAGAAAAACATATTATCAATGCATATGCAGAACAATTACACTTGATAATAAACTGGGTGTTAGTAATTATTTATTTACAGATTTTAATAACAAAAAAATGAACAACTGGATTTAATTTTAAACAGAACTAAATATCAACAAACACACAAAATAATATATTCGGCAAGTTTGATTAAAATGAACTGTTAAATGAACAGTGTCGTTCATTTTGGTAAGCGTAAACACTGCTATCCAAACCTTAGTGTGCACCAAACATAAGACAAAAGGACACTGAGTGTTGGTCTGTTTCCCATAAAAAATAAACTGGTGTGGCTGAAAGACATATAAAAAATTATTTTAAAAATCACAGCGGGATGTAATAAGACGATAAAATAATAAGAACAGTATGTTGAAGAATAACTTTTTCGTTGTCGTTTTTTTGTGTCAGATATTAATTTTTGTATTTGACGGAGGAATTCCTCGTGCTGTTCTGGCATCTTTACACATTTATAAACTAAACTTTTCATTCACAAGATTTAAACTGAAAAAAATGCCTTCACAATTACATACATACAGCTACTGTAATGCATTCAGCCCATTCAGCATTGTTTTAGATGTTTGGTAAGTGCTGTAGCCAATTGTTTTCGGTTTGGTTTTAAAAATGAGGGAGTGATTACTAGGTGAATCCTGACCATCTGTGGTATTATCCACCTTTAAAAATAGTAAACGACACCAGAAGTCAGTCATAGGACTATTACATATAGGGGTAAAGTTGGTTTTGTATTCACACATTCGTTTATTTAGCAGTCTCTATATTGTTTACCATGTTACTTTAAATATTTGATTGGAATTAGCTAGAAGTATGACTTCAAAACAACATTAACACTGTCTAATTCAATGTGAACAATGTTGTACTTGATTTCCCTATTTAGAATTTGCAAATAATACTTTTTTGAAATTATTTTATTAAGGACAATGTCTGAATATCCGAATATAAAAACAACTTTACCTCTATCTATTACATTTGCAAATTGCATTTCCCATTGTGTGAAAAGTAAGGTTCTATGTCAGACATTTAAAAAAAATGTCAAACACAAACTATTTCAGGTTAGGTTGGTTTGGTAGTACAATATGTGATTAACTCACCACATATTACCAAACCACTGGAATAAGGAAGAAATATATTGCATGTCTTACTTTTCAAACTAGTGTATATGCAATTAGTGTAATTGTATTGAACAACAATTTATTAAATACTTTATTACTTTATAAATTAACATCTAGACAAGTGCCACAATCATTTGTTTTTTAATTTTTTAATGAAGAGGCTAATGAATATTTAAAATTATGTAATATATTTTGTGCAAATATTAACTTTTGTATGTATGTAGTTTATACTTTTGTAAGCAGGCCTGCACACATAATAAAAACACTTGAAGGAACTTCCCCTTTAAGAGCATGTCCCTTTAAGAAACTTCACCTGGACACACCTGAACTTCTACCACGGGAGTTACACTTCAAAAGAGGAAATAAAACAATCCAGAAATCTCAACCTACGCTGAAATCTGGGTGAGGAAAGATTTCGTTTTTCTTCGCATTTTGTTTGTTCCACAACTCGTGTCGCTCCAATGAGTTTTAGATGTTTGTCTGTTTTGTCATATCAAATATCTTGAGTTACATTAGCTTCGGCTTGGTTACGGAATCTCCTTCATCTCATTATTAAACTAAGCCCGCTGGACTTAACAGAGATGAGGTGTCTCCTGTAGACAACAAAAGACTGAGATGAAGTGTTGTCGTTGTTTAGTTGATCTGAATTCGCTGTTTATGTGAGGAGTCCATGTTGGTTTTTCGGCCTCGCTCACTCGTGAAGTCTTCGTCGAAACTAGCTAAAAACTTGCTTGCTGTAGTGATACTAGTTGTAGCTAAAAGTATCGTAGATCATAGTTTCATGTTAAATATGTCCTTATTTGAGGAAATCGCCTTTCAGCAAACACGTTTGACATCTAACTGTTAGTATAGTGAGCATTTTTGACTGCGTCTAGCAAGCTGTCATAACAGCTACAGTTTGTTTTGCAGAAAATGGTTAGGCTTAATTAAATTGTTAAGTCCCTTGATTTAAATTCAGGTTGAAACTAGTTTTAAAAGTCTTAAACAGATAAATAGCCAGTTGCCAGCTAGCTCTAGACAGTCATAACCCTGCTGAAAACAACAACAATAAAAACATCATATAAGTTATCATCTTTTTAAGCTGTTTTAATAAAAAATCATGTTGGTTTTAAGGGAAACTGATGGTACTGTGGATTTCTACTGGTATTAATTCTTGTCTTTGGGTGCATGGTTTCTACTGTGTGATTGTGTTGTTTATTCAGCAGGGAAGTACCCACAATCATAATTATTTAAAACACGAATTAGTAGAAATATATGTTTTATGGTTTTAACCCAAAATTACATGATTTAACATTTTAAGAACCATGGTTAATTTTAGGGTGACGCAAGCATCTTAGTTTAATACTAATAGTTTTATTACAGTGAACATGTAGCAAACGTGTTTTTGGAATACTATACCTTTATGGACCCTTTTCACAAGCCTGTTGATGAGTTTAAGGGTCATCAGTATCTTAAATCCTTGAAAGGTTTTTTTATGCATGAACATTTATATGCATTTTTATAGGTATTATGTCATCTTTGCTCCAGATTACAAAAAACGAATTACCGCTTGTACGAAGCGTTTCTAATGCAGAGTCTATGGGACAGGACAGTAAACTTGATGTTATTCTCTCCTCTGGCTGCCTTCATCAGTCTCGCACTTTTTTTCCCCTTTTTCTGAACGTCTTTATAAGATCATTGTGGAGTATTTCATTTATTATTTGAACAACTAAGATTGGGAGAATACAACAAATCTTTTTTTGCATTAACTGCACTCTTAAGTTTTCTCAACTACGACACTTTCTGCTACTGAGAAACCCGAAAATGTTAAAAGGGTCTGTTACTAGGCCTGTCACAATATCAAACTTTTGTTGTACGATATATTGCACCACAATTTATTGCGATAAATTATATTATTGTTCTTTTAAAATCAATTGATGCCACTCATTATATAATGCAAGTATGAACACAATAGCATCATAATGGTAGTACACTTTTACAAAGAACAGTTAATATTTTATTATTTATTAATATAAAAATAGCAACTTTAACAATTAGGCATTGGAATCAGAATGTGAAAACATATATATGCTAAACAAATAAATAAAAATGTTAACAAAAAGCATCAAGGTACCAAGAACTATGAAAAAAGTAACATGTTTAACAAAGTCAATTTAGACTTTTAAACAGAGGCATAGGACACTGAACTGGCCACATCTTCTACCAGATGTATTTTCAGTCGTTAGGCACCCAAATAATACTACTATAGTTTATAGTAAATAATTATATAGTAAATACTATAGTTTTTTTTAACCATATTGACTATGACACCTTCAATAGAGATTGGCTGAGGTGACAGAGACTGTGCATTCAGCTAAAATGTTGCTGACATGTTTTTTATGAATGGGCGATAAGTATTGGATCACCAAAAATGATTGAGGTTATGTCCATGTGTGGTGTGATAAGTCGATATATTGAGTATTGTGGCAGGCCTATTTATTACTGAACTAACTGTATAATCACAGTTTTACTACAAATACAAAGATTAAACTATGGTTAGTGTAGCAGAACCTTTGTTATGCCTAATATTTTGATTGTTTGTTTTATTTGAAATAAACTGTGTTGTGCTGTAATATTAATGCATTTCACAATATATTATCTCTCTCTTCATCAACATATTAGTTCCAGTGTGTTATGGCCTTTCACAAAATGTTGCACAGCAGTTTCTCACAATTCATTGTTAGATTTTCTGTCTTCAGGCCCAGGGACAATGGACAAGGGCCCTCCTGGACCAGTAGCGGTTCCCCAAACCCCCCAATGGGTAGCAGAGGTGGACAAGTTAACAAAGGATGTAAACAGCTATGAGGATGAAGAAGAGCCGATGACGTCTGCAAAAATGGAACCCAGTACCCTACCATGGCCTGAGAACAAACCTGAAACACAGATTCCCTCAGTCCGTGATGGAGAAACTACAAGCGTGAGGTCTGATTGCACCTCTCTTCGAGGTGGTCTTAGCCGGACGGAGAGCGAGAGGGAAGAGTTCATGATGAAAGAGAAGAGAAAGATTGGTGAGGATTGGAGGGAAATGGAGGCTGGGAAAGAAGAGCGAGTTTTTGGCATTGAACCGAGAAACGGAGTGAAAAGCACCTTCACCGAGATCGAGTTGGAAGAGGTCAACACAATGCCGGAGAATGCAGCTCGAGTCTTTAGCCCCAGCATCACCATCCTGCGCTCCACTAGCCAGCAAGAGGCTGCAGAACACTGGAGAGATCAAGAAGAGGAAGAGAGAAGCCCCTTCCTTGGGACACATGGGACACATGGCACACCTCTAGAAGAGTATTACCAGGACTGGCCCGATACACACAGATCACACTGTTGTAAGCTGATTAAATGAAAAGTTTTTTAGGGCTGCTTACCAGTACTAGGGCTACACAATTATGGAAAAATCTAACATTGCAATATTTTTTTATTCTGTGATATATGTTGTAATATGAATACAATTTAACTACAAGTGTTAAATAACTGTTTGGAAAAAAATTTTATCATTTTAGATTATGGTTCTGTAGGTGAGTGCATATGCATAAAATATAAGAAACAACCTACAAGCATAGACAAATTCAATCTGCTTGTTAAGTGTAACGTCAAGTGAAATGGTTTCCGGGTCGCTATATCAAACTGTATGGGGAGCCTCATCAAATGGTAATAATCGTTTACAAAGTGCTGTATTACTTTCAAAAATCACAAGCGCAATATATTCATGCCTAATATCAGATGGCCAGAAAGTGATACATGTTTTATAAATAAAAATTTTGGTATTTGTGATGCAGCATTTTATATAAAATTCACTTTAATCTGTGATAATGCTAAACGTGGTCATAAACAAATATTTTCTCAATTCAAATGAGTAGCAGCTTGGACCCAGAAACTATTCCATACGTTACCGATATGTCACAATTTAACAAGCAGATGAAGAAAAAGATACAAATTAAATAACCAGTATTTGATTGTTTTCCGAGGAGTTAAACTGTATTCAGGTATACAGTAGTTGAATAATCAATTGTAAAATAATACTGCATAGTGTTCGTTTATAAACAATTAAATTTGGTACAACTTCTTAGGCCTGAATGCTTTTAAATCCCTCACACAGTCACAGGCCTCAAAATAAAAATACTTTTATTATTATTATATATTTTTTATATTATATAATTATAATACAGACTATTTTGTAAAATCACTTGCCTGAAAATCATATTGAAAATATCTGGCTTGAGTTTCCATTTTAGCTTTTTTTTTTATTTGTTTACATTAATGTTAAATTTTAATATTTATTCATTCGTTCATTTTCCTTCGGCTTAGTCTCTATTTCAGAGGTTGCCACAGCGGAATGAACCGCCAACTATTCCAGCATATGTTTTACAAAGCCCTTCCAGCTGCAACCCAGTATTGGGAAACACCCATACACTCTCATTCACACACATACACTACAGCCAATTTAGTTTATTCAATTCACCTATACCGCATCTCTTTAGACTGTGGGGCAAACTGGAGCACCCAAATGAAAATCCATGCAAACACAAGAAGAACATGCAAACTCCACACAGACATGCCGACTGGCACAGCTGGGACTTGAACCAGTGACCTTGTTGTGAGGTGACCACTGAGCCACCGTGCTGCCCAATTTTAATATTAGTTGATTAAATATAATGTGAAAAGTATCACCAGCCAAACAAAATAAAACATATTGCTGCCTTAACTCTTTTTTTGGGCAGAGAACATGTATGGTAACTTCATTGACATTGATTAAATATAATTTTATCAGTAACTCTCCAGGGGTTTTCTTATAGGTTTTTCATTCAGTGCTTTAATAAGAGTTAAAGGCAATGTAAAAGATTGTATGACAAACATAAATTAACTTTTTTTTTTATTAAATTATCTTATGACTGTTCATCTTAAAATGAATAAGATGAGGAATTTGCATGTTTATTGAAGAATTTTTAATTACAATATTTAGTTTTTTGTTTGCACTCAAAATCTGCACGACTGGGATTTTGACTTGATGCTGATAAGATTTTCCCATGCAAATTTTTCAATCGATTCAAATTGGTAACACAAATTCACAGTGTAGACCAGCTGCTAGTGCTAGCTGCAAGTGAATTCAATAATATACAAATACAGTTCTAGCCAGTCTGAAAATCTTGCAATTAGGACCGCCCCTTTATACGAAATGAAAAAGGACCAACACTATGAACCCACCGCCATGATGAAATCTTTTTTTCTTGCAGGTAACTGTGGTTGCTGTAACCGGGATGCTCTTAAACTGGGAGCCTCCATGTTCACTTCAGCTTTGATTTTCCCCTTGTTGGTGTGGGGCGGCTACGTTTTCCTGCCCTTTGATGCGCCTCTACTGGACAGTGCCCCTTTAAGGCTGGTCTACACCCTGCGCTGCTCAGTTTTTGCAGTCATACCAATTGTTCTTGGTGAGCAGGAAGGGCTGAGATGAAAATGAGGCTATTGAGTTCCTACATTGATAAACACAGTGTGTCTTTTTGTGTACACACAGAGATGAATCGTTAAATCACAGGTTACCATTGTTCTCTTTCTTTTTTCTTTTTAAATCTTAGGTATGTTGGTTCTTGGAGTGTCCCGTCTGTGGTATCGATCCTTGAAACCGCGGTTTGAAGGGGAGAAGGAAGTTAAGCAGGTCGCTGTTCATCAGCGTTATGTGGAAGACTCCATCTCGCTTTTCCTGCTTTACTTTCTCCAACTGACTGTCATGGCTGCTTACCTGAACCAGGATCTGCTTAAACTAATTCCCCTCCTCACCATAGTTTTTGCCTTTGGCAGGTACTGTACAGAATCCACCTGAAAATTATAGAATAGAATGTCTTATTTAGAAACTATCATTAACACTCCAGAAACGTTTTCAGGACTTCTGCAAATATTGCGGAAAGATTCTCTCAAAGCAAATATTCTTCAAGCAACATTAATAGAATATTCAGGGTTCTAGAGCAGGGTTCTTTTAGCTAACTCAAACTAAAACCATAACACTATATATATATATA
>CAIGQZ010033112.1:15148491-15159706 GCA_903798205.1 Danio tinwini
TTTTTTTTTTTAAACAGCACAAATATTGTAAATGTACAATGATTTATTTTTATTTTTTTATCTAAAATGATTCTGCATTGTTAATTTCCTTCATCTGAGGGCTGTTGATTAAACGTAGAATGAGGAAAGCCAGGATAAAAGGAGTAGCTTGATCTAGTTTAATCAATGTATGCTTAGTTGTTTGTTGATCCAGGATGAGAATGTGCTATGCCAGGATAAGTGCATGTTAGGATAAACAGCATGAGATTGATCACAGAATCAATAATGCAAATATGGAGGGGGGGAAAAAATAAAAATATCGTTGATTTGTCAATCTGTAACAAGTTGAAAATGCCTTACCCCTAAGGTGTTTTTTCCTCACTGCTGTCATTTTTGATTCTCATTATTTTGTATTTGAATGGAAAGCTTGTGCAACACATATTCACACTACTTGTCCAAACATCTCTCTGCAAATGTGGACACTAGAATTTGGTTAATTTAGATATTGATATTCCCAGCTTCTTAGCGAACAACAAAATGAACACACAGCAAGACCATTTTTTAATTTTGCTTTACATTTGCCAGAGTGCGAGCATGAAGAATAAATGATTGGCTGCCGTTTTTGAGCCACAGGTGATTCTAATATCAACAAGGTTTGAAAAACTTTGTTTACAGAAAGTTACTATTACTACTGATGGAATAATAATAATAATAATGAAGTACATTAAATAATAATAATTCCAATAAAAACATTGGAAATCTTTTCTTTGTAATTTTGTCCATTAAATGTTTAATAAAATTAACCCAAAAACAAGCTTTCATTGCATTTTACAAAATATCTAAACCTTTTCTGATTTGCTGTTGTAAATCTTTTTGAATTGCATGCTATATTCTGGATTTTCTAAGGAGAATAAGATATGAACGTTATTATAGAATAAACAGGCTGAGTAACAAAAATATCATTAAGTTCATGGCATATATATATATATATATATATATATATATATATACTAATAACAAACTGACATCAAATTTAAGGAACATTGCTCTTTTAAAAACCTGGCAGACTGGAAATATTGTTGTCCTTGATAGACATACAATGTTCATCAAATAAAATGATACACATATCATTTTCAAAATTGTCCTAACGATGAGTGGTGTTCATTAGTTTTCATCCACTTCAAATGTAAACTATTAGAATTTTGTATATAATATAGTTAATACAATTTTATTTTATAAATAAGGTGTGTGTGCACCAAATTTATCATAAACAACAAAGATGAAGTGAAAGAATAACTGCAGTCAGATTTTTTTTTTTTTTTACATATTAAGGTATGTTTTGTGAGCCTAAACTGACCTTTATTAGCCTAATGTTGAGCGCTTTGCATTCTGTAGGCTACAGTTCATTCCATGGTTTTTTATGACAATTTGCAATTTTTTCCGAAACTACAAATTTAAACAACTAAGCATTGCTGCTTCTGTGACAACGACACATTTGAGCAGCATTAGAGAACTTAATATAAAGATTAAAACCAGCTCATATTTTAAGACCAATGGCCAGATTTATGTACTTGTGTATATATATGAAACGTCTCATTTTTTGTATGGGTCTCTCCATCTCCATGAACAGGACATCAATTTTAGACTGAGTTTGTGTGTTTGTCTTTCTCAATGATAGAAATTCAGATGTTGACATGTGCTCTTTGTATGGTAATAATATCAATTAGGGGCTTTTAAAAGGCAGAGATCTGACAGCACTCACACTTTCAGCATCATTTGCCATTTATAAATGTCTCATCTACAGTGTACAAATTTTAGTTTTCTCTGAATTGAATTTGCATTCATTTGCAAAATGCCCCTCAAATTTAGAATGGTTCCTTTCCAACACTTTGTAAATGAGGAAAACGCAGTCTGACTTAATGTTTTTTTTTCTCCTTTACATTAGCATTCCGTGTGAAGATTTTGTATGTGACTTTTTGATTTTTTTATTACCATACAAATAATAAACTCCAAAGTTTTAAGAAACAAGAACTGATATCCAGTTGTTGGAAACGATGTTCAGATCAAAGTAAAACAAATGAACCACAAGAGGGTTAGATATTGAAATTTATCACCGGTAGGAAATACAAAGTAACAATACCAGCAAAATGAAGCACAGAGATACTAGCACAAGCACATTCTAATCCAATCCCAGGTCGTTCCATTTGTCGGCGGAAAATAAAAATGAGGGTAGAAGAGCTTCTGGCCTAATGACAACACAAAGCACCGGTGCAAATGGCTTTCTGATGAGAACGTTGTGTGTTTTGCACAGATAAATGCTCATGTGTGTTTGCTCTTTATTTGCTGCATTACTGTCCTTTCTAGACTGTTGTTCCTTCATTCTCGAGATCTCCAGTTCCTCTACTCTCTGTCCTCCATCGGCGCTCCACCCGTCTGCTCTCCATCTCCCTTCTTCTTGTGGCCAGAAACGATGTCATCAATGCGCAGTAACAGGATAGCCGTCTAATTGAAA
This sequence comes from Danio tinwini, assembly GCA_903798205.1. Classification (NCBI taxonomy): domain Eukaryota; kingdom Metazoa; phylum Chordata; class Actinopteri; order Cypriniformes; family Danionidae; genus Danio; species Danio tinwini. The sequence continues at coordinate 15,150,983 of CAIGQZ010033112.1, forward strand.
AAAGGACAGAGAGAGAAATCCATTAACAGGCGTAAAAGGAGGACTTTTCTCCTGCAGAGTTTATGAATGAGTGTCTGTACCTCCACTGCAGTTTTGTAAGTCTGGGCTTTAACTGCCAGCGGTTCCCAGATTCCCAGCTGCTCCATATCAGCAAGAGTTCCTGTCTCTCCATTAACACCCCATGAGGAGTTTCCCTCCTGAGTGTGCTTGGCCTGAACACAAGAGAAACTCTTCAACACCAACTGAAATACAAGTTATTCGATTTTCCAGATTATAGAATGTAATTATCTGACGTTTATATTCCAACGCAGCTTGTATAGTGTGATTAGCATCAAGCGAGAAAAACACATGCAAAGCATAGACACATTTGGATAGGTGCAGAAGAAGAGAAGTATTCATATGGCACATTTCTCAAGTGCCAATAGATTTGGCATGCCTTTAAAATGATATATTTTAAAAACAATGGTGTGTATGGTAACGACACTATCATTTTACATCGTTTTATATTTTTCTCTTATATTTAAAGGAGTTGTCAATTCAAATACATAGCTTGTTTTACCTTCATCTAGGTTACCCATTTATAATAAGCTATCATTTTACATTGTTTTATATTCTTCTCTTATATTTAAAGGAGTTGTCAATTCATATACATAGCTTGTTTTACCTTCATCTAGGTTACCCATTTATAATAAGCTATTTATCATACAAATTAACACTTTATATTATGAAAAATTATACAATTATACAGCTTTATTCTGCACCATCCAATCCTGTTTGGATTTATCCTACTTCATTATTGATCAGATTGATTAACAGATTTCTTTGCAGACAACAGCACAAGCTGCTCAAAGTAATATTTTTTTTGCAAATAGTGATTGGGGGGTTTAAACTATTAACATCTGGTAAGTGCCAAACTTGTAGAGACTTAATTTAAATATTTAAATAACAACATGTCTCTTTTTTAACAAAAATAAATAGATTATTAATTTTTTTATACTTCTATATTTTTCCCCAGCAATGAATTTGCATGTTGTCACTTTTTTGATGTAAATTAAAATTAACATTGTACATTATTAATTTGTGACTCAGGAGCACAAAACCAGCCATAAGAGTTATTCAGAGACAACTATTTGAAAATCTGGAGGGGGGAAAATAATAATAATAATAATTACTAATCAAAAACTACATTGATATTTTTACAGTAGGAAGTGTAATATCCTCATGAAAGATTATCTTGGCTTAATATTCTAATGATTTTTGACAAAAAACAAATGATAATTCTGACCTATTCACAATTGGCCATTAACATAAGAGTTGCTTTTGTTTGATTAATGAAACTAACACTAGTGAAATGGGAATTGATTTAAAGACCTGTTTTCACTGAGTGGTAAGGTAACAAGTTGGTAGGCTTTTGCTCGTTTCTACTCCCAAAAGGTACTAAAAAAAGCGAACCATACCTAGAAGGGTACCAAAAGGTGGAGTGAGATGCACAGGTAAAAGATCTTGGTTTACAGAGAAACACCACTTGCGCGTGCACAAGCCAGGAGAATGAAAACACTGAAAGTGGCATTTTTTAAATACACAAAATACCAGACATTACACTATAATAATATAGACAAATTATAAAAATTCATGGTCGACCCAAGCTCAAATAAACCTTGTTGTCTTAATAAACAGCCACAAAGTCAAAAAGAACAGAATCTGCCGTGTCTCCTGTAGTCCGCGCCATCTAAGTGCAAGTGGTTTTGCTTTGTCTAGAGAGCTTGCCGCGCGTCTATATTAGAAATAACAAACTTGAGCTCATAATATGCATGTAATAATAATAATAATAATAATAATAATAAACAACAACGTGCTTCTCACATCCTTTTTAAAACAGACAAACGTGAGAGTGAAGCATAAAAACAAAAATAAAGGAGAAGACTGAAAAAGCAAAGAAGTAAATAATCCGTTCAGCAACCTAAAAGATGAACAAACTGCCATGTGTAACTCTGATCATCACCTATTATGAATTATTATTAATAATTATTATATTATTTTAACAACATGTTAACATTACATGGCTGGTGAAGAATAAAAATTAGAGGGTTGTGCTGACTGTATATGTTTTGTATTTTTTATCATTTATGAGCCCAAATAAGGCCTAAATATATGTTTGGGGTATTTTTTTGTGTAATTGGTAACATTTCAGAGTTTCTGTAAGTCTCTGTATGTGTTCATAAATGTTTCATTTATTTTGTTTATATAAATTGCAGCGTTACAATAGGCTATTCCACATTATCATTGATGTGCAACTATAAATCAAACCATTCAAAAAAAGATTAGTAATTAACAATTTTTATACACAAGTATTAATGTATGTAAAGCATTTAAATAAGTGCTTCTTATACCATATGTGAACTCTAAGCGAAAATGACAATAGTATCTCGACGTCGACTGCAACTTTCTGTTGAACACAACAGCTTCCAAACGGGTACCATTGCTACCCTTTAGCAGTAGAGACACAAGCCTTATAAAGGTGACTTGTACTGTACCCCCTCAGTGAAAATGAAGCATAAGTAAAACACAGTTGTCGGGAGATGCAGCAATGCACTAAATAAAACCAACAATGTCAGTGTGTGCTTTCTGGATAGACATACCCTCAGAGAAGTTAGCACACGAATGGCTGAAGCTCCACAGTTCTGGATGAGTGTGCGAGGGATGACCTCTAGAGCCTGAGCCACAGCACGGTACGGCCACTGCTCCACACCGGTCATAGCTCGAGAGCGCTCCGTCAGACGGTGAGAAACCTCCATCTCCACTGCGCCACCACCCGTCAGCAGATACGGGTCCAGCAGGACATTACGACACACCTGCATGGCATCCTGTAGGTTTCGCTCCACTTCCTGAGAGCGCAGAGAAAGATCATCAGTCAAACGTGGGACAAGTCACTTATCCTGCGCAAAATCTCTGGAGCTGATCAAAGATTTAACAAATGGCCTGTTGAACTATCTCAGCATCTCCTCCTGAGGGATGAGTGCTCTGACTGTGGAGACCTTTGTGAGACTCTTTATAACCATTAAAACACATTCTCATTACTCTTGCCCTGAGAGCTGCACTCATGAATGCTTAACAATGGTCCCAGACTCCTGATGAAGCTGGAACTAGTTTCTTACCGCTAAGATCTCCTTGCTGGCTCCTCTGAGCAGGATGGTACATGCTTTGGGGTCTTTACACTCCGTCACAAAAGTGAAGTACTCATCGCCGATCTTCTTGACTTCAAACAGGCCTGCTCCTGTACCCACATCATCTTCAGTGAGCTCATCGGTTCTGCTGGCAATACGTGCACCACACGCTCTGACAGAGACAAGCAGGAATACAGTTAAAGACTAAACACAATACTAATACAACTTAAAGTTTGACACCCAGTGGTTTAACTAGGTACTGCACGCCTGGTTCAAAACACAGCAAATGCAGGTTGCCAGATTATCAACATCAACAGTTAAAAACATGACTTAAAAGCTGATTTAAGTCGTGTTCTATATAAAAGCAACAGCACGCAATAGAAGGAATATTTTCCATATTAAACAGAGTTTTTGTTTTTTCAAAACCTGAAATTTATATTTTAGAAACAGCTTCTATTTCTTGCAGCTGAATAAAAGGACAAACTGACAATGATCACATCAGGTACATCTTGTGTGCTTTATTTAGCGTTAAATGCTAATAATGTGAGTTTAAATGCTATTTCACATGACATTTATTGCCATACTAGTTAAAGCAGCAGCAGATAGTTCACCTCAGATCTTGAAAATAAAATAAACCGTTTGAAATTGAACTTTAAAGCTGTGACTCACTTAGCGTTTACGTTCATAATATTTATATTATTTGCTAATTAATAAGCACCTCATGTGGAACTCTGAATCTGTGTCTCATTTTGGAGTTGACTACTGTCCACCAGAGGTCGCATTTCACTCATGCATACTTTGAGAACCTTCATGACTGAATGAGTGAAATAGGTCGTTTTCCACCAAGGCAACCCAGGGTGCTGAAATATAAGGCTAAACTGGCATTGGGCGGGTTAAATGACTAAACTGGCATTGGGCGGGTTAAATGACTAAATGTTCTGACACAAAACAGACATTTTCAAAGCAGAATATCTGACTTCAGCATTGTTTTTCAGATAAGGATGCACATGAGCAAGACATTATTTTACTTTATCATATTACATTAAATTATTAAACTTAATTACAAACATTACATTTAATTACAGAAATAAAAACACAAAGGGCACAAAATTACTTCAATTTGGAAAACAAAAATTTTGTAAAATATGACTAAATACTATGACTGTATATAAACAAACATTCATTTATTATTGAATCATTCATGCCAATTTGTGAACCATGTTGAAAAATTCATGAACAAAATAAATACAATCATTCAACAAAAAGTGACCCACAATTCAGACAATCTGACTCTACACACGCAATACCTTCAATTAGATGACTAGAATTTATAGATCCACTAAAACTTCCAGGATTAAAATCGCTAACATTTTCTTATTATTAAATGGAAAAAAAATACTTTACAAAATTAACAAATTAAATAATAATAATAAAAATAATAATAATAATAATTTGTTGTTTTAAATCACCTTGCAATGCGATTGTTGTCCGTCTTCCTGATACGGCGGATAGCAGTGATGTTTGCTTTCATCAGATAGTGCTGAGCCAGATCTAGAGATGACAAATCAATTAATATTCAAATGTAATGAGAAAATACCCCCATTATTTCTCAAACCCACGACCACATGACAGCTCATATGTACCAGAAATGCCCTTCTCTGTGAAGATCAGGTCAGGTTTGAGCCGAATGATGTCTTCACAAATCTGCTGAACGTATTCTTCCTCCATCTGCAGGATGCGGGCGAAGTCTTCCTCACGAGCAATCTCGATGTCAGTCTAAAGAGAAAGGCAAAATCAGGTTTTACAGATTCATTAAATAATTCCTTCAAAGGAAGATTGTGTACTGAAATGGCATCTCACCTGACTCTCACCCTTCTTGTACTCCAGAGAGCAGTCCAGCAAAACAATTCTAGGGTTCTTGATGAGCCTGCGCATGCGGGGATGAGTTACATCCTTATTCACCATCACACCCCTCAGCACACAGGAGTCCTCGATGATGCCACCAGGAACCTACACAAACACAGTATCCCACGATTATTTGAATAACTCTATTTGACCATTTTCTGAGGAACCGAAAGTATTGAGGTACAGCAATTGAATAATCACAATGCTAAAAATGCTTTTCTCACTTTGTCTCATTTCTAGTCCAAATATCTAAAAATTTCTTCAAGTAAAAATAAAACAGATCAAGTAAAAATTATATTTGTTTTTATCTTCAGAAGAAACAAGTCAAAACTAGTTTTCCTTAAAACAAATTAAATTGTCTGCCAATGGCATAGGCAAAATAATCTTGTTTTCAGTTTGAATTCAGTTTAATTCCATATAAATAATTAAATACAATTAACTTTGCTACACTGTCCTACATTATATTTTTTTGGCCAAATTTTTAAAACTCAGTCAAAGGCTGTAAAAACACATGCAAATGAAAAACGTTCATTCTGCTGTGGTTAAACTTTTAGTGATTCTACAAATTATTATGTGTTCTATGAAGTGTGTATTATGTGTTCACATATACGCATGAAAGAAGGTTTTATGGTCCAGGGTTACATATTCATCTAAAAAGTAACATTCAGTAGTGTGGACAGAAGTAACTTTTAAAAGTAACTTTCCAGTAAACACTGTAGGTCTGATGTAGGCTTCATATAGTGAGATACCCTTCACCTCACCCTGACAGACACAAAATTTACTACAACTTATAGCGTTGCGGAGTGCAAGATCTGTGACTGCAGCTCTGTTTTGATAGCTGTAAGATGTAGGCAGGGCCAAGAGCCATGGAAATAGAGCAAAGACAGTGTCCTGGATATTTAACAAGTGTCAAGTCCCATGGAGGAGCTTCAGTATAATACTTTTGTGTTTTACTTATGTTTGTTTTGTGTTGTGTTATATTATGAATTATATAGAATCATTACAATATGGTTAAAGTTGTTGGACGTTCACTAGTTCCCAGCTCTTTTTTTTCTGTAAATGAGAGAGTTTGATGTACTTCTACAGTAGCATGGGAAGCATTTCTGGTGTAAATTTAAAACTAAGGTAAAGAAAGTAGATGTGATGGAACATAAAAACCCCACCACCTACTAGCATTTCGGAAGTGTTACCGCCGGAGCAGCACAGACAGAACAAACAAGAGTAAATGCACAAAATGGCTTCAGCTACATGCAAGGTATGCACTGGTACTACAGCGATCACTCAATGAATAACTATAGATCAAGTTTAAGAAGGACCAAAGTTGATGCCTGTAGTTCCATTAACGGCCACAAAGGTTTTTAAATTTACATACAAACGATATTAAAATATTAAAACTTAACAGTAAAAACTGAAAATCCTCTTGGCTAAGTCCTACCTTTTCAACTTTGGCATACTTCTTAATGTCAATCTCTTTGCGTCCATTTTCCTCCAGCTCAACAGTACGGACAGCATCCAGAGCGATGTTACAGGCCAATGTGGACCAGCGGCTGAGTGCTTTGGTGTTGATGGCAGAGTTTATTATCTTCAACATCATGTCTCGATTACTCACGTCTACTGGAGTGCTATTGTGAGGGAGTAAAAGAAAAAAAATATCAGAGTCTAGAGCACCAAAACCAAGCTTCCACCTTTCTAATTCACTGATAATCTCATATAGAAGAAATGAAGAGGTTTTGTGTGATTACCTTATGTCTTTGAGTATATTCAACATGTCATCCAAAGCTTGTCTGTATGCACTGATCACCACAGTAGGATGCATTTGCTGCTCCAAAAACTGCTCAGCCACCGACAGCATCTCACCCGCTACAAAGATAATTACAAATATGAGCACCTCAAATTCTGCTGGACAAATTGATTAAAATATTTTGTTACATTCCATTTAACTTGAATAATACATGGACCCTTTTTTAAATAAAAATAATATAATAATAAAGGGGCAGCATGGTGACACAGTGGGTAGCACAATCGCCTCACAGCAAGGTCGCTGGTTTAAGTCCCGGCTGGGTCAGTTGGCATTTCTGTGTGGAGTTTGCAGGTTTTCCCCGTGTTGTGGGTTTCCTCCAGGTACTCAGATTTCCCCCACAGTCCAAAAACATGTGGTATAGGTAAATTGGATAAGCTAAAATTGGCCGTAGTATATGAGTGTGTGTGTGGTAACGAGTGTGTATGGACATTTCCCAGTGATGGGTTGCAGCTGGAAAGGCATCCGCTGAGTAAAAAATGTGCTGGATATGTTGTCGGTTCATTCCCCTGTGGCGACGCCAGATTAATAAAGGGACTAAAGGTCGATTTATACTTCTGCGTCAATCACACGCGTAGGCTACGGCGCAGCCTACGCGTGGATGCATAGCCCCTTGCCGGCGACGTTGACGCACACCTCTCAAAAAATGTAACGCATACGCGTAGCACAAGCTCTGTGATTGGTTGGCTTGGTAGCGCTGAAAAGTGTGGGCAGAGGTGAGAGCCACGCACCCGATGCAGCGAGTGTTTACAAGTGTGGATTCCCGAGAAGGAGCTCCAGATAGAGACTGTCATTTTGTGTTTACCTTATGATTAAAGTTGTTGCACGTCCACCGGTTCCCGCCTCAAAATGAGCGAATTTGAGCCACTTGTACATTATGGAAGTGTTCAGAAAAAAACAAAAGACCAACAAAGAAACTCGACACAGAGAAACAAACACCTACTGCCAGCTAGCGTTTCGGAAGTGTATTGCAGAGAAACAGAAACAGCTTGCAAAAGTATAAATGCACGGCTACGCGCCATGGGTTAGGGCGATCACTTGACGCAGAAGTATAAACCAGGCTTAAGCCGAAAAGAAAATGAATGAATGAATAATAATAACAACTAAATGTTAATAAGCTTTTGAATCTGTGCATAAAATATGCATATAAAAATATTCAGCATTTCCCCCAGATGAGGGTATAGTTTTTTGTCCTTATCGAGAATTATTGCAATTTGTATGATGATTTTAATAATTCATAAAACGCTCATGCAAAAGTTATTTAGAGTATGGCAAAACTCTTAACACAAGTTGCATTTAAATACATAATAATACCAGCCGCAAAGAGCAATGCACAGTAAAACCAGAAGACCCTCACCCAGAATAATGACAGAGGTGGTCCCATCTCCGACCTCTTCATCCTGTGTGCGGCTAATTTCAATCATGGACTTGGCAGCAGGATGCTGGACCTGGATCTAAAATCCACATGAAACATTGTAATATTCAATAAAAATCAAGATATGGATCTCATTTAACAATTCACAGAAAAAGTAGCAATGTTCAAATCACCTCTCTCAGAATGGCATTGCCATCATTGGTCATAACGATACCACCCATGGGATCCAGCAGCATCTGCAGACAAAACATATTATCAAACCTCTTCCTATAACAATAAAGATTCACTTAGCAAAATGATAACGTGAACATCTTAAGCGCACCTTCATCATAGCCCTTGGTCCTAGGCATGTCCTGATGATGTCTGCTATGGTCTAAAAAAGGGAACAGATGGCAGCAGGTCAGGTTGGTGCTATGATTTATGTGACACATAGAAAATGTGCAATGACAAATATGTATATATATGTATATATATATATATAT
>CAIGQZ010033112.1:15160106-15244523 GCA_903798205.1 Danio tinwini
AATAAACTAAACATAGACTCACCTTAGCCGCAGAGATGTTTCCAATCTGGACCTTCCGTCCAGATTCTCTTTTGATGTTCTGACCTGTTACGATCAAAAACAGAGCCAGTGGGCATTAAATCGGTGTAACATGATTAGCCCTAAACTCTTTATTAACTAAAATATGATATTTTAAATAACATTCACTGCCTTAAAACCTAACACGAGACAACTGTGAAAAACAATACAACAAATCTGTTTCTTAACACGAAAAGGGTGCAGCTTTAGTAAGCCCACCCTCAACGCACTGCTGTTAGCCTGATGCTAACTAATTCATTACTTTAAAGCGTCCGTTACATAGAAACGTCAAAACCAGCAAATGACTAGGAACTAGGAAACGATAGATTTATTATTGACTCTGCAACTTGAAATACAGTGTCTTAAACAGTTAAACCAGTAAAGACCTATGTTAGCTAAGAGGCTAACACAATGACTAATCTGAACACTGACATGAGCTTGTCACACACGCGAGGCCCCCGTGCCACACTAGTTAGCTTAGCATTCAAGGAAAGCTGCATGACTAAAACTCCTATTCAGACTGCTACAGAGTTTTCAACAGCGGTTCATGTGATCGCTGCAGTATTGGATTTACAGATAGATTATTAAAATAAACACTCACTAAGCACGAGAACCGGTCGGCCCATCATATTTGCGGCGTGGTTGGATCACCGGTACCGGACAACGCGCACAACGGCAAGAGGAAAGGATGCACGAGGCGTGGCTGGTGACAGAGCAACAGAGTGGACCAATTAGCAAACGAGATTCCTTTGACAGACATCTATGTCCACCAATCAAACAGAGCACGGCAATGCTTGGGGCCGGGTCTAGAGTGAAGCAGAACTGAAAAGTTCTCGAAAGAATCCTGGAATGGTTGTTAAGATGACATTTTAATGATAAAAAAATATTTTACATGTTTAACATAGTTTATATAAACAAGTAAATAAACAATTTAAGATTTAAACAAATCAAAATCTACATTTCTAAAAACATTTATTCCATTATTTAATTTTCTTTTAAATTAATATCTCAAAATGTGTGAAAATGCGTCATGCTTTCTATGGCTTTTTTAACATTTACATTTTTAACGTAGATTAACGTAGATTTTGTTAATGCTGTGCCGTTAAACAAAGTTATCAGTTATATTACCATATAAGGTAATATTAAAATGACGTGAACTTATATAAATTATTTTCCTTTTAATATTGTAATAATTTTTGTAGTAAAAAGATTAATGCTATTATGAAATATATACAATTTAAGATGTTCAGAAATCAAAAACTAAATCATAAATCATTTTTAACAATTATATATATGAATAAAATAATTTTAATGATTTTTTTTTATTTTGATTGACTTTTTAACTGTAATTACCTAAAAGTAAATAAATACAAATATTACAGTAAAACTGTTTACCATAGGTGGTAGTTAAATCAATTCATTAAAAATAAACTAGTTAGTCTAGTTACATTTTATACATGACAAAACACAAAATAAGTTGTCTGTCCATTTATTTATCAAGTCTGCAAACAAAAACACTCCCCTCTTTGATTACACAAACACATGAAATAAATGTTAAACTTCTAAAATGATTACTAGCCTGCCAGAAGTTATGAACGGCTTATGCCCTCACATGTATGGATGGAGGATGCGAACCAAATACAAGCCCTTACAGATGTTTGATTTGACATGACAGACATGAGGAGGTAGAACAGGCACCCGACTCTTCACAGACTGCGCACAGTCTTCAAACAACTCACAGGATCTCTAACAAAGTCTATACAGTCAAAGATTTTTAGTAAAATATCAATAGGCCTAAGAGATGTAAAACAGATGTGACTACCACCAACACAGCAACATTTTGAGTTAAACCAGCAGTCGTCAATGAGGTACGATCTTATTAAAAGAACACTCCACTTTTTTTGAAAATAGGCTAATTTTACAAGTCACCTAGAGTTAAACAGTCGAGTTTTATCATTTTTAAATCCATCCAGCTAATCTCGACCTATGGAGAAGCAGTTTTAGCTTAGCTTAGCATAGATCATTGAATTGGATTAGACCAAAAAATAACTCACTTTCCAGTTTAAAACTTCACTCTTCTGTAGTTTTTACTATAGTGGTTTACTTTTTTAATGTAAAAAAAAATAAAATAAAAGATTCATTGGTCTATGCTAAGCTAAGCTAAAAGTGCTTCATCCAGATGCAGAGATCAACTGAACGAATTCAGAAATGGTAAAAACTCGACTATTTACTCTATGGGAGTTGTAAAATGTGATTATTTTATTTCAAAATAGTGTTTCTTTAACTTACAATAAAATAAAGCATTAAGTCTATGATCCTTTTAAAGGGATAGTTCATCCTAAACAGAAAAATCTGACATTATTTACTCAACATTCACTTGTCACAAACCTGTTTGAGTTTCATTCTTCTGTTGAAAACAAAAATTATTTTGATGCCAGAAATGTTGGAATCTGGTAACCATCGACGTATTTGGTTTACCTACTATGAAAGACAAAAATGACCAGTTTCCAACATTCTTCAAAATTTTTTACGTGTTTAACAGAAATTAACTTTTAAAACCACTTGAGGATGAGTAAATGAAGAGAAAACGTTAATGGTGAACTACTTCTTTAAGAATGCTAGTGATTTGAACGTGATAAGTGACCTATAAACAGTGTCTCTTTCAATAAAGAGACAGGAAAATAGCATATTTTGCAAACGCAGTGCATTTTGTGGAAAAGTACAGAGAATAAAAGAATGCTGTGGCAACTAGGCAGCAGTTTGTAAAGTAACAGATTTGTAAAACTACATTCCTTATGTGTCCAGTAGTGTATTGACTAGTAATTTACAAGCCATGGATATGATCATGTTTTTGATGATCCCAGATGATGTCGTGAAAAGGTATGAGAGCCGCATTTGACTGAAGATCAGTGGTTTTGTGCATTTCTCCTCCCGTTTTCCTCAGCATCTTTACATTTGTTTACAGTTCATCTCTTGAATCGTCTAAGATGAGTGGATTTGTGGCTTCTTTCTTCAGGTAGGTGATGAAGTCATTAACCTCACGACCACCCTGTGGGACAAGTAGCATTGCTCAAATGTGTAAGTAACACTGTAGTCATTTCTAATCTAAAGTGTGCGCACATGCAAATTGATATTTACCTCATATCGACGTGGCTGGTCCTTTTGTCCAGAAGGCACAAAATAAATTGTTGGAAATCTGTAAGACAAATAATAAATCAGAAAGGAAGTTAGCTGAATGTCACTGAAGATCTATTGTAGTGAAGTATTAATAGATCAGAGATAAAAAAAAACAGAATGTTACCCTTGGACATCATAATTAGGAGGCACATCATTTGCTGTGGCGTCCATTTTAGCAATGACAATGTTGGGGTTGCCAGAGAGCTAAGACAAAAATGCAAAAATTCAAATAACAATAATAATAATACAGAAAATATTTAATCCAAATGTTTATGAACCTGAATCTATGGCTGTTTCTCAATTCCAAAAACACAAACAACGGACTCGCATTCTTGTGGAGACCGGTCTTGCCATGTTACCTCGGAAGATTGAACTCAGGAGACCGCGAGAACAGAGAAAGTGTCCTCTGAGAAATAAGATGCTGCGTTCTTCCCTGATTCTTCTTGATGGTGACATGACCTTCACACGTTTTTAATGGAAAATTATTTAAACATTACAGCGCTCGTATAATGATTTATTGTTTTTCCCATGTCAATATATATACTATGCAAAAAGACTTTATAAATATACGCTGCACAATACAAAAAAAAAATCGTTTTAACAAGAATTTCAGCAAATAAACCCCCTTAATGTGTTTGTGTCTTTATAAAGATTTGCATGGTAATGTTTACTCTCACCGTTTTATTTAAGGAAACTCCTGAGATAAATAAGTGATATTTCTGAACTTTAATAATAAATCTATATAAAATACTGCGCTTACTCTCACCTGGAATTTCTCGACAGAGTTTTGAGCTCAAGTCTGCATTCTTGATATCAAGAACACATATTGAGAAACAGCCTATGATTCAGGAGGCAGACTATTTTGTCTTCAAGTACACACTTGATCATTTTTGTTATTATTCGAAACAGTTTCATTAAAACATTTTTTAATGTTTGAAATTTTTTTTTGTTTATTTAAGATATATATCTATATATTGCACATCAAAATAAAGGGAACACTAAAATAACACATCCTAGATCTGAATAAATGAAAAATTCCTATTAAATACCTCGTTCTTTGCATAGTTGAATGTGCTGACAACAAAAATTATCAACGGAAATTAAATTTATTAAACCATGGAGGTCTGGATTTGGAGTCACACTTGAAATTGAAGTGGAAAAACACTACAGGCTGATCCAACTTTGATGTAATGTTTTTAATACACTCAAAATTAGGCTTAGTAATGTGTATGGCCTCCACGTGCCTGTATGATCTTCCTACAATGCCTGGGCATGCTCCTGCTGAGGTGGCGAATGGTCTCCTGAGGGATCTTCTTTCAGACTTGGACTAAAGCATCCACCAACTCCTGTACAGTGTGGTGCAATGTGGCGTTGGTGGATGAAGCAAGACATGATGTTCCAGATGTGCTCAATTGGATTTGGGGTCTGGGGAATGGGCGGGCCACTCCAAAGCATCAATGCCTTTGTCTTGCAGGATTCAAACGTGACCAAAACATCAGCCAGAAAACAAGAACTTAAAAGTGATCTGTGGTCACCACCTGCAAAACCACTCCTTTATTGGGGTGTCTTGTGAATTGCCTATTATTTCCACCTGCTGTCTAATACATTTGCACAACTGATTGTCAATCAGTGCTGCTTCCTAAAGCCTGGTTTATACTTCTGCGTCAAGTGATTGCTGTAACCCACAGCGTATGCCTTGTGCATAGCCGTGCATTTATACTTCTGCGCTCTGTTTCTGTTTTTCTGCAATACACTTCCGAAACGCTAGCTGGCAGTAGGTGTTTATGTTTCTCTGTGTTGAGTTTCTTCGACCACCTTCTTCGACAACCTATAATAATGTTTTCTGAAGGATCTTGTGACTAAATTATTGCCCGTTGAAAATTCACATTTGTTAAAGGATTTAAAAAAAATGTTCCAAAAAACTTCAAAAACTTTACGGACTACAAAACAATATATAGAATAGATAGTTTATAACATTTATATCATATTTAAATATTAACAAACCTTTTCTCCAAGCTCCTTGTATTTGGGTTCTAAATTCTTGCAATGGCCGCACCAGGGAGCGTAAAACTCAACCAACACATCCTTTTCTGGATCATTCACAATCTCATCAAATGTGTCAGCAACCAAGACCTGCAGAAGCCCATATGTGATTATGACATGTGATTTACACCAGAAAATATTTTCATCTTAAAACAAATCTGTGGGTCCATGTACCTTGACTGGGCCATCGTTGGACTCGGGAATAGGCTCAGACTTCACGTATCGCTTTAATCTTTTAGCAAAGTAATCCTCCAAAAACTTCTCCAAGGACTTGCCATCTCGCCTTCAGTACCAAACACAAGATCTATTGATTATGTCTTACTGGCTGCAGATGAACAAGCAGTTTATGGTCACGTGGGGTTAGAAACTCACGTGAATTCCTCCTGCATGGAGTATTTCTGTCCCGCTCTGGTCCTGATGGTGACGAGAGGAATGTCTCCACCTTCAGATGAACTCACGCCAAACTCCTCCTCAAGCTCATCCTGAAACTCCTGTCGATCTGCCACCGCAAACGTCAGACCCCGATCCTGGAACTGTTTCGCCACTTTCATTATTCTAAGAGAGACAAAGAATGATTGAGAAATTAAAACAGAGGAAAACACAGAGATGTTCCAAGGGCTGGGTGGCTTTCTCACCTGTTCCTCCAGTAGTTTGTGCCTTTGAGATTTCGCAAGTAATCTACATTGAAAAATGCCGTAAGCAGGTCACTTTCTCTGACTGTGTCCCTGTTTTCCATGGTCAGATGTGGACAGAGACCAAGTCTTAAAGCAAATAAAGAACAAAAGGAGAAAATCAAGAATGAGAATATTTGGGTAAACATAACAATAAAACAATCACAATAAAAAAAGTTATAAAAATACATATTTTCAATTTGTATATGATCAATGTTATTTTAGTATGATTGAGAATTGCATTTGTAATAACCATTTAAATTAGTTGAAAATATTTTTTATTTAAGTTTGTCAGAAATGTTTTTGTTTTACATTTGTTTTTCTATTCAAATTAGCCTATATTCGCATTGACTTCATTTTAATTTGAATACTAGCAGATCAATTTAAACCAAAAGAAAACAAGCTAAAATAAAATGCACATAAACATTAGTTTTTTTCAATTAACCTTTCTTTTGCTTGAATTTTTGGTTAACAATCTGATCAATGACCTACAGTATAAAAAGCCTAAAAGAAACATACATGTTGTCTTTGACAAATTTATGAAGCGATGAAACTGAAAGATGCTCAGCATATTTCACCACATTGTCCTCAAATTTGCTGTTCAAGCGAGGGGGGCGAAACAGCAGAACACACCTGGAATGCAAAAAACACAATGAGAAACATACAAATGTTATAGCAACAAAAAAACAGTATGCAAATAAAAGTTTGGATAATTTCCATCATAGATCATCTTTAGTTATTTTAAACATAAACAGCATCCATTTGTTAAAAGCACACAATCCAGCTAATAGCTGTTCTTACTGGAAACTCTCCAAATCTCAAGAATGTGAGGACAAATCTAATTTTAAATATTAAATTTAATTAGTGTTTTGTTTAAATCAGTATTCATCTCGTGATATCTCAATTTTTCAAATGGACCCTTTCCACATTTCCAGGTTTCTCAGTAACGCAAGCCAACACAGTCGGCTAAATTTAGAGAGCAGTGAATAGGAGAGTATAACAAATATTTTTTTTACAATCCTTTTTGATGAAATAACAAAAAAGAAAAACCCCACAATGGTGTTATCAAGACTTTTGGAAAAAGGGAATAATATGTGTGAGACTGATAACGGCAGCCAGAAGAGAGATTAATGCCAAATTTACTGTCCTGCCCCATGGACGCTGTGTTAGAAACACCTTGCACAAGCGGTAATTTTCATTTAATTTTTTCGTAATTCGATGCAAAGATTATATAATACATATACACTCACCGGCCACTTTATTAGGTACCCCTTACTAGTGGTTGGATCCTCTTTTGCCTTCAGAACTGCCTTAATGCTTTGTGGCATAGATTTAACAAGGCACTGGAAATATTCCTCAGAAATTTTGGTCCATATTGACATGAGAGCATCACGCAGTTGCTGCAGATTTGCACGATTTGTCGGCTGCACATCCATGATGCGGTTGTAACGAGTGGTTATTTGAGTTACTGTTGCCTTTCTATCAGCTCAAATCAGTCTGGCCATTCTCCTCTGACATCAACAAGGCATTTACGTTCACAGAACTGCCGCTCGCTGGATATTTTCTCTTTTTTTGGACCATTCTTTGTAAACCCTAGAGATGGTTGTCCCTAAAAATCCCAGTAGATCAGCAGTTTCTGAAATACTCAGACCACCCTGTCTGGCACCAACGACCATGCCATGTTCAAAGTCACTTAAGTCACCTTTCTTCTCCATTCTGATGCTCAGTTTGAACTGCAGCAGATCGTCTTGACCATGTCTACATGCCTAAATGCATTGAGTAGCTGCCATGTGATTGGCTGAATAGAAATTTGCGTTAACGAGCAGTTGGATAGGTGTACCTAATAAAGTGGCCGGTGATTGTAATGATGTAGTGATGTAAATGTTCATACATAAAAAAAAAATCTAGGTAATAAAAAACTTTCAATGATTTAAGATGCTAATTACCATTAAACGCGTCATAACAGTCTTGCTAAAAGGGTCCATACAGCAAAATTCTCATCATAGTTTGCTCAATTGAACAAACGGTTGTTTCTATATCATACATACTCTCCATCCACCCCATATTTCAGGCCTGCTCCCACATCAGTGGTGTGAGCGAATCGATAGCTGTCCCTCAGGGCACTGGAGGCCTTCAGAAACTCTGCAAGTTGTGCACTGTCTTCCCCAGAGAAGAAGCCTGAGATTCACAAAGAGACAAAAGGCCAAAAAAAAAAAAGAGAACTTCAAGGTCAAAAGGTCAAGGTCAACTTTCAAAACAAAAAATAGGCTAAGATGAATGCAGAAGTCAAATCTCATTCAAGCTTGAAACGTTTTAAGCAGTTTTGACCAACTCAACTCACCCACCACACTAGCCTCATAGTTGTCGACAAAACCATCCAAATCTGCCTCTTTGAGCAGAGACACAGAACTTGGACCCGCTTGCTTCTTCATGTAGCTCACAATGCCATCTGTTTCAGATTGAGATACAAATATGCATTGAAATAAATATTTAACAGAAGTCAAAATAAGAGATGTTTGCTCAGGGTACTTTTAGGAACTTCATTATAGAAATTAGCCACAAGAACGGTCCCTAACAACTATATTTTAGCCAAATGTACGCTACCTGACAAAAGTCTTGTTGCCTATCCAAGTTTTAGGAAGAACAAATAATAACTTAACTTCTAGTTGATCATTTGGTATCTGAAGTGGTTTGTATGAAAGGCAAAGGCCTTTAGATTATTTTACCAACATAAAATATGATCATGCCTTGATTTTTAATTATTTAATTAGGACAGTATGCCCTGACTGAAAGTCTTGCCACTTAACAGAAATAATGTACAGTATAGAATATAAAGTCCTGGTGAGAATTAATATTGTGTATGACTCCCATAAGCTTGGAGGACTGCATCCATACATCTCTGCAGTGACTCAAATAACTTATTAATAAAGTCATCTGGAATGGCAAAGAAAGCATTCTTGCAGGACTCCCAGAGCTCATCAAGATTCTTTGGATTCATCTTCAATGCCTCCTCCATCTCACCCCAGACATACTCAATAATGTTCATGACTGGGTTGGCCAATCCTGGAGCACCTTGACCTTCTTTGCTTTCAGGAACTTTGATGTGGAGGCTGAAGTATGAGAAGGAGTGTTATCCTCCTGAAGAATTTGTCCTCTTCTGTGGTTTGTAATGTAATGGGCAGCACAAATATCTTGATACCTCAGGCTGTTGATGTTGCCATCCAGTCTGCAGATCTCTCGCACGCCCTCATACCTAATGTGACCCCAAACCATAATTTTTCCTTCACCAAACCTGACTGATTTCTGTGAAAATCTTGGGTCCATGTTGGTTCCAATAGGTCTTCTGCAGTGTTTGTGATGTTCCGGATGCAGTTCAGTTCATTGGAAAAATCTACCCTCTGCCACTTTTTTAAATGATCAACTAGAAGTCAAGTTACTATTTGTTGCTCTTACAACTGGGATCAACGACGAGACTTTTGTCAGGTAGTGTATATATATTTATATACAGTGTATTTATATACAGGTTAGCCAACCAATCATGTTTTGTTTTGTGCTGCATCATGTTTAGGGGTGTGAAAATGTCCTCAGAATAATAGGCCATGTATTCATTCAAGAATCAAGAAATCATTCATTCAAGTATGTCTTTATAATGTCTTTATAATGTTTATAACAATGGCACATTAATATTTTTAATGATCTGTCTACAAAACGTAAAGGAAATCAGTAGGACATGTGTGTAGACTTTGTTACCAAGATTTTGGCATTTCTAAATAAAGATCACGCAGACGGAGATGATAGAAAGTAAAAGTTTTCTTTGCTCTATAAAAGCCAATGGTTTTGTAGTATTCTAATAAAAAAAAGATAGATAATACTGATTCATGAGGGTCTCAGATGACATGTTTACAAAAACACTCAGAAATTTAGTAAAGAATTTGAATAACCCTGCATGTTATATATGTTTATTAATGAGCATTGTCATGAATATAAACATCACAGCTTTCTTATCTGACTAGACTTGTTTCCAGGCGGGCTGGTTAAGATTGCTGCACACTCGACTCCCAGAAATCCTGTATATTTAAACCAATCAGAGGATGGCTTGACATCTGAGGCAGAGACTACCCAAGGCCATTTTCCTGGCTGCAATAGCACACTGTGCTGGAACTTTGATGTGGCTTAAGTTGACAGACAGCAACAACAACATTCGAGGATGATATTCAACCATGTAAGCATCATGAAAAATGAGAATGGAAATGTGCCTGGACTCCAAAATTGGTCCATCAATCACTGTTTCGTTAGATTGTAGAGTACATGTATAAATGTGTGTTTACACTGCATTTTAAAAATGGTGGGTGCTGGTATTTCACATGGCATGAATTTACTCGATCAACACTACTATAGAGACCCTACTTTGAAGTGGGGGCTATTTTAGTCCCCACAGAAACTATTCCAATAACTAAAAGTAGCCTAGTAGTTTCTAGATTATGTGGTGCAAACATTCCAAAAATGTGAACTACTATCATTAGTTAAGAAAAAGAGTTTTAAAAATATTTCCTCAAATGAAAAAGTCCCTATTGTTACAATCAACCACAAAATAAAAGTCTGGTCATCAGTATTATTATTTTATTTTACTGACATATCTGTTTTTGCAAGGGTACACTCAATTTATTAAAAGTGACTGCAAATACACTTCTAATGCTAAATCTATGATGCCTATTTCAAATAAATGCTGTAAGTTTTATGTTTCTCTTAATTAAATAATTACATTTTCAGAGTTCCAAACACAACACGATGGTTATTGTCATTTAGGATAAGAATAGAAACACTGTGTAAATATTTTTGAGCAATATCTGAAAGATCATGTAACACTGAAGACTGGAATAACGATTTTATAAAATGAGTAATAAGTAACAGAAATTTTAAGATACAGTTAAAGGCAAAATATTCCAAAATATTTCCAAAGTGTTGTTAAAACGTTAACACTTTATAATAACCACACACTATTAATCATTTATGAAGCATAAGCAAATAGTGAATTCATTATCTGTTAAGCATGAACTCTACATTAATAAACATTAGTAAGCAGTTTATAACTGCAGCTACAAATGCTGTATTCTTGACTTACAACCACATTTATAATGTGCTTAATAGCTGCTAATATGATTTATTTTTCATTACTAAATTAAGTATTGCATTATTTACAAACCATTTGTATTTAAGAGAAGTTGGTGGTTTTTAAGATAATTCAGAATGAGTTAGTAAATTATTAATAAACTATTGAAATCAACATTTACATATCTTATTATTCAGGCATTAGTAATAGTTACTATATATGTTAATAGGTGCTTTATTAACTCAACTTCATGCAGTTTTGTGACCTAACCTAAAGTGAGGACTATTTATGCTTTATAAATCCCTTATAAATGACAATTAAAGGCTTAATTTTTGCAATCTTATCTAAAAAACTAAATTACTGTAAAGTTTAACCATTGCTGAATGACAGGAGTGTCAAAATACGACATAAAATTAGATAAAACAACAATATAAGAATTTAACAATATAATATAATGAATGTTTAAACTGTACAGTAATTATGTAGATAAGGTTGCAAAGATTTATTTTTCATTTGAAGTACAGTTTCATTTGTGTATCTTTAAATGAATAGGAATAAATAATGTTGTTTATGTTCTTTTTTCCTATTTAGAATTTAACTGAGCCTTTAATTGGGTAACACTTTATTTTGATGGTCCATTTGAGTATTAGTAGACTGTCTGCTTAATATCTGTTGACACTGACATTTATCAGTCCTTCAACAGACATTTAACTGACTATAAGAAACTTTGCAATTACACGTCAACTTACACTAACCCTAACCCCAACCCTAACCCCAACCTAACAGTCTACTTATAATCTAATGATAATTAGTTGCAATGTAAGTTAAATTCAACAAACGGACCGTCAAAATAAAGTGTGACCTTTAATTGTCATTTATAAGGGATTTATAAAATATAAATAGTCCTCACTTTAGATAAGGTCACAAAACTGCATGAAGTTGAGTTAATAAAGCATTTATTAACATACATATTACTAATGCCTGAATAATACGATATATAAATGTTGATTTCAATAGTTCATTAATCATTTACTAACTCATTCTGAATTATCTTAAAAGACCACCAACTACTCTTTAATACAAATGTTTTGTAAATAATGCAATACTTAATTTAGTAATGAAAAATAATTCATTAGCAAAGTATGAAAGTACAATTATTAAGCACATTATGAATGCTGCCGTTATAAACTGCTTACTAATGTTTATTAATGTAGAGTTCATGCTTAACAGATAATGAACTCACTATTTGCTAATGCTTAATAAATTGTTCATAGAGTGTAGTTATTATAAAGTGTTACCGTATTTCCTGTTATGGGTTTCTTCTGGAGAAAGTCTTATATCTTTGAGATTGTCTGGAATAAAATGCCAGGAATAATTTAAGGTCAATATTATTAGCCCCCTTAAGAAATTGTTTTTTTTCCATTTAGCTACAGAACAAACTACTGTTATTTAATGACTTGCCTAATTAACCTTACTTGCCTAGTTAAACTAATTAACCCAGTTAGTCCTTTAAATAGCACTTTAGGCTGTATACAAGTATCCTGCAAAATAACTAGAAAAATGTACTGTCACATGGCAAAGAATTATTATTTATTACAAATCAGTTGTCAAATGTATTACATTAAAAATGAGTCAATGTTTCATATATTCAAACAGGGGGGGCTAATAATTTTGCCTTCAACTGTATATTGTAATAAAACAATATTATATACAAAAATCATAAGTATTAACCTGCTGTTCTTGGACCATCATAAGATCCAGCTTCCTCTCCATTGCGGAATATTTTAAGGGTGGGATATCCATTCACTCCAAAACGCTCACAGGTCTCTGAGTTCACGGTGCAGTCAACCTGATTAAACAACATGAAAGTGACAGATTCATTGTGCAGACATATGCAAAAACATAATCTGGCGGATTGAGTCAGCTGTTCAGTATAAAGCAGGCTGAAGATTTGAGTCAGGAAACTGACAGGTCCGCATCATTTCTTACCTTTGCCAGAGACAACGTCCCTTTCAACTTTGTTGCAGCAGCCTCATATTCTGGAGCAAGTCGTTGACAATGGCCACACCTGTGGTAATATCAGATCAAGGATGCAAATGATACATTAATGCATTGTACTATTTCATTCAACAATTCAGTTGAAAAGTTTCAGGCTCAAACAGATCTTCCAAAAAGCCCTATTGTATCAGTATTATTCTTTCTTTTTTATATAAGAGAATGTGCATGCTAATTTACAGCGTTCATTCAGGTTTTAAGTAGAAAACCTCAAAATAATTTCTAGGACAACAGGAGGACAATTTAAGAAAAAATAAATTGAAGAAAAAACAACATGTTAGTATACTGACATGTATACTTGGATGTATATGTCTAAATCATGGGTGTCCAAACTCTGTCCTGGAGGGCCAGTTTCCTGTATAGTTTAGCTTCAACTTCCTTCTACAAACCTGCCTGGAAGTTTTTGTATACCTAGAAAGAGCTTGATTAGCTGGTTCAGGTGTGTTTAATTGGAGTTGAACTAAAATATGCAGCACACCGGCCCTCCAGGACCAAGTTTGGGCACCTCTGGTCTAAATAGTAACAAGTATTAACAGTGTTTCAACGTTTCAAATCTTTGTATCAATCTCAATTACCTTCTAATATATTTAAAAACAAAACAAAAAAGAGCTTCTCTAAAGCTAGAATATTATTACTTTCATGCTGCACAATAGATGGATGGTCTTGATGTTCACAGCAATTTTGTCTTCCCAATGCAAATATTTTAAAGACACTTAAATCAGGACACAATTACCCAGAAAGTTAAATAGCATACGTTTTGTGTGCGTGCGTGTGTGTGTGTGTGTGCGTAACAATCAAATATTTGCCAACAGATTTAGAAAACAATTGTCAAAACAAACCTCATTTGTTTATATCGCTTTTTTCAGTGTAAAATCAGTAGACAAAAATATGCAATTTTTACAAGTGCAAATAATGTGGATATTTTATGAGCTTAAGAGTTTATGCTCTGATACTAAATCTTAGTTTGTGTAAAGACCACTGAGACTATTCAAAAACCTTTTTTAATACGCAGAAAAATTGATTCTTGATTGAGGTAAAGTTGACTATATAATCACACATTCATTCAGTGACAACTTGTGACACGGTCCCTATATTTTTTACAATGCTACTTTGAATGTTCTGTCAGAAATAGCATGCAAATAAAGTGATAACTTCAAAACAACATTAGCACTATTTAATTGACTGTGAACAATGTTGTACTTTGATAAGTCATTGGCTGCTAATTTGATTTCTCTATTTAGAATTGGCAAATAATACTTTTATTAAAATATAATATTAAGGAAAAGGTGTGGATGAGTGGATATAAAACCATCTTTACATCTTGTTCACCAAATGAATCAACACAACCAGTCATGCTAGTTATACTGTACAAATTACAACAACACAAAAACCAAGTTTAATCTCTGCTAATTGTACACATTGTTAATTATAACTAGACTTCAACCTGGCTGCAGATGAAATAATAATTTTATACAATTATGACTAGATCTTGGACAAACCAAGGTGCGAAGAACTCCACTAGCAGAGTATCATGCATGCCTGCGCTCCGGTCAAAGTCAGAGTCTCCGAGATCCAGCACATCGCTGCCCTCCGCGAACCACACAGTCAGCATAGCGCAGATCATAAAAGAAGGTAAACGCATTTTGACTAATGCCAGCAAAGGCTATGATGAGACACGTGAACGCCAAAGTTAGCACTCCAGCGAGAGGTGCTGCGGCTCACTGAGTCGAGTCAGAGATGTTACATATGGATCCCCTTAAGGTCCACAAAAACACCGCTCTCTTGGCAGAACGCGTTTGATAAATGCAGGACAAAAGGAGGCCTTTACTTGACACATTATGCGCGTCAGGACGACGCTTGGTGCTGGAGTACGTTGCATTTATTATTTATGTCCAGAAGGTTACTTTTTAAGGATATGTTTAGTTGATTTGAATTGTCAATAGAACGTTTAAAGCGCATCAGTCACGAAAGGAAGCAACGTTATGTGTAGTGATTTATTTTAGCACTAGGGGTCAGCATATTATGTTCTCTAGGTTCAGCAGTGGCGCAGTAGGTAGTGCTGTCGCCTCACAGCAAGAAGGCTGGTTCGAGCCTCGGCTAGGTTAGTTGGCGTTTCTGTGTGGAGTTTGCATGTTATCGCGTGGGTTTCCCCCACAGACCAAAGTACAGGTAAATTGGGTAGGCTAAATTGTCCTTAGTGTATGAGTGTGCATGAGTGTGCAAGGGATGTTTCCCAGAGATGGGTTGTGGCTGGAAATGCTGGATAAGTTGGTGGTTCATTCCGCTGTGGTGACCCCAGGTTAATAAAGGGACTAAGCCGAAAAAAAAATGAATGAATGAGGTTCAGCAGTCATTACATTTGTCTGTTTCTTCAACAGGACAATGGAGGTGTTTCAAGCCTGAGCCCTCAGAAAAGCTCTCAATTACTGAATGGGAGAGTTCAAAGTGGTATTTTATTGAAGAAAAAAGTCTACACTGCATTTTCTGCATCTACTATTAAAGTTTGTTTAAAATAATGTTAATATAATGCGGAAATGATCTAGAATGAGTACAATGGGCTTGAGTGTGTATGGATGTTTCCCAGTACTGGGTTGTAGCTGGAAGGGTATCCGCTGTGTAAACATATAAGTTATGGTTCATTCCTCTGTGGCAACCCCTGATGAATAAAGGGACTAAGTCAAAGAAAAATGAATGAATGAAAAGTGCGAAGAAAAGATTTCCAATGTTTTTACTGGAATTATTATTTGATGTAATTTATATATTAGTAGTAGTAGCAGTATTAGTAGTAGCAGTATTAGTAGTAGCAGTAGCAGTAGGCTACTTGTAAACTTGTAAATATAAACATTTCAACTCTTGTAATAATAGCGACACCTGAGGTTGGTAAGTGAACTGTAGCCAATAGTGTATTATTTCAGCCTCATTTATTAATGTAAATGAGGCTGGAAATGGATCCTCCATATAGGCCTACGAGAAGTACTTATTTGTTCTTTTATCAGAAGAAGCTGGAAAAAACATTATTCTAAATAAACATCCATATGCTCTCCAAGCTGCTAAAATTGATGTTTGGATTATGTGAACACAAATTATGTGCAGCTCACTTCATTTAGTGCATTGTGTCTGACATTGCATCGCTGAGTGATGCAATCTCAGCTTGCATCATAAAGGCTGCATCCAGATACTATTGGCAGCTCAAGCTCTCCTCTCAAAACCAAAATAAACCCACAATAAAAATGACAGCAGTGAGAGTATCTGACCATCAGGGGGTTGTATAATTTGTCACTGAACAGAAGAGAGACTTCTGTGAACGAGTTTTCAGACATGAATCATAACAATAGGTTTAATGCAAAGAAGTACAATTAAGTCAAAAAGAAAAAAGTACGTCACATCTTACACCGTGTAGTATAGCTTATGAGCCAGTACATATACCTCCCTAATACAGTATGCTTTTGGTCATATGCAATAATAAAAGCAGCATGACCTGCTGAGGATTTCCTTATAAAAATTAGCCATGGCTTTACCCAAAAATAAAAATGACTGTTTACTTACTATTAGTTGGTTCCAAACCTTTATTAATTAATTAATTAATTAATTAATTTTTTTTTTTTTTTTTTGTGAACAAATAAGACGATATTTTAAAGAATGTTGAAAACCAGTAACCATTGACATTCATACAAAAAATGATGATGGTTTCCAACATTTTTCAAAATACATATTTGTATGTTCAGCAGAAGGAAGAAACTCACACGTTTGTGACAAGTGAGAAAACTATGACAGATTTTCATTTATAAGTGTATTTTTCTAACAATTATGCTAAAAGTACATGTACATGTTTGTGTAGAAAAACCTGTTTAATTGTGGTTAACATGCAATAACCCTGGTTTTACAGCTTTATTTGCAGTAAAACCTTGGTTAAATTCATAAGGGTAAGTCTCTGTATAGCAAAATGTTAGCAGCAGATCTGTCAAGTCCTTCATAAGCTTCCACTGATGGAACTTGTTTGTCCATCATATCCCACAGATGCTCAGCTGGATTGAAATCTGGGGAACTGTAGACTATGGCAGGCAGCACCTTGATATACTGTATGTGCTTTAAAACTATTCCTACTTGTCCTTAACATCAGGGTGCATTATACACACACACATGAATGGCTAAACATTTTGTCCAGATCATTACACTCACTCTGCCAGCTTGTCATCTTTCCACAGCATCCTGGTGCCATCACTTTCCCAAGTAAATCCTACACACATGGTCTGTCATCAATGTCTTACCTCATGAACAGTTAAATATTCCCCTATGTGCAATAAACGTGCAATACTTTCTCATACGCAGTTGTACACACCACCTTATAACCTATATATTCACAACATATCTGTACATACAACTCAACATCCAGATCTTTTTGACTGACTGCATCTCTGTTTAATGTTTATTGCCTTTTCTTTTCTTGTATTTAATTTTGTGTTGTCACTCTTCACTTTATGTACACTGGAAGCTTCTGTTGCCAAAACAAATTCCTTGTGTGTGTGAAGCACACTTGGCAATAAAACTGATTCTGATTCTGATGTAATGTAAAAGAAAATGTCATTAAGCTTCTTCCAATATTCTAAGGTAAAATTCCAGTGTTTTTTCTTGTCTGTCTTTGCTGGAGGCAGTGGTTCAAATTAATATGATGAATATGATATGATGTCAAATTTAACCTTGCTCGGGCATCTGAAATCATTCTGCACCCAGTGGGTGATTCACTGGACAATCCTCAACAAGTGTACACTAGCATTCAAATCTTTCTTCATTTTCTTAACAATGCATCCTTCAATAAACTAATGAGTTCCCAAAGAACAAAATCATACACCATCCTGCATTTTTCCTCATTTCAGAAACTATTTGAATAGAATGTACATCACGAGGGGGAAAAAAGGACAATCTTAACTTCAAGTTTCATGCGGCTTTAAAGGTACATATTTGTAAATAAAAAGTACAAAAACGTACCCCATGGTACCTTAAATAAACAAAAGTGTACTTTTAAGGTAATGCAGACCTGTGGGGAAAAAAGTGTAACTTTGTTTTCTGAGAGTATGCAGACCTTAATACGTGGCCTTTTTTGGTGAGGATCAATGATATTTACTCCGACTGTGACATAATGTTTGGGCTTGTTTTATAGTATCACAAATGTTCTGATATAATGATCCTCTTTCACAGATTTGGACTTATTTTTGGAATATTTTTAGTTCTAAGGTATTTAAATGAATCATGTTTTCTAATGAGATGGTCAAGTGATTGATTTATTGACATGCTCATGCAAACAATTACTTGTCACCACCTTCTGATGAAGTGATTAAAATTAGTCAATCATTTTTGAGAATTAATACCTGTTGTGAAATATATTTTTAAAATGTATTTCAGAAAGCCAATCAACATAACCTAAGCAGAATTATGTCCTTATTAAAAGATTTTCTCAGAACAAGTTGGAAACAGATCACCTGGGGATTTTAAGACCTACAATGTGCAAGCAAAGTTCCTGCCTTCAGATGATAAGCTGGTGCCAAAACTGACTCAGCCTATCTTTTGCTGAGTGTCTGAGTGAAACGGATACTCTGTTTTCCTTCATTCTCTATTATTTCCTAAATTATTGAGTTGTTATCCGTTAATACAAAGCATGATGGGGAAATACGTCCTGGACCATCACTTATCATTAAAGCCAGCAGGAAACTATTCTCACGGACCCTTTAGTGCAATGGCTTACCAATCATAGTCGTTAGCCCTTTTTTGGCCAGCTATTTTTGAACAGACATTCTGAATAGTAATTTAGAAAGAGGGCTGCTTTGATGTTCCAGATCCTGATTTTTCCATTAATATTTTTAAACCATATTCATTCATTTGATTTTCCAGACTATAATACATAGACATTGTTTCAGTTCAGTTTTATTTCTTATTTGTACAGTTTAAAAAGTAAAAAATGCACATATTGCAAATAAACTATCTACAGGTATATGTATATACAGTTGAAGTCAGAATTATTAGCCCCCCTGAATTATTAGCCCCCGTTTATTTTTTTCCTCAATTTCTGTTTAACGGAGAGAAGATTTTTCTCAACACATTTCTAAACATAATAGTGTTTAACAACTCATTTCTAATAACAGATTTATTTTATCTTTGCCATGATGACAGTAAATAAAGCTTGACTATATTTTTCCAGACACTTCTATGCAGCTTAAAGTGACATTTGAAGGCTTAATTAGGTTAACTGGCAGGTTAGGGTAATTAGGCAAGTTATTGTATAAAGATGGTTTGTTCTGTAGACTATCTGAAAAAAATATATAGCTTATAGGGGCTAATAATTTTGACCTTAAAATGGCTTTTAAAAAATTAAAAACTGCTTTTATTCTAGCCTAAATAAAACAGATAAGACTTTCTCCAGAAGAAAAAAAATATTATCAGACACATTGTGAAATTTCCTTGCTCTGTTAAACATCATTTAGGAAATATTTAAAAAGGAAAAAATATCAAAGAGGGTTTAATAATTATGACTTTTACTGTACATAAATGTAACTATAATTTTTTTTAATCGTTTACATTTCCACTTGTTTTAATGTTCTTCTGTTTTCTTGTGTTGATGTATATATGCATGTAATCATGTACCCTGAGCTCCTGAAAACCACACAAAAAATCATTGTGGGTTTGCATACATTTGGCAAATAAACTCTTGATAAATAGACTTAAATTATAATGTATTTTCCAAATCTAAAATTACAAAAACAATTCTTTAAAATCTAATGTAAATAATTAACTTGTGCTTATGTAATGATAAATAAATTAAATTATAATTAAAATACGCTCATGACTGTTATTTATTCAGATTTATTTTATTGTATTGTTTCATAAAGTATGACCACAAACATAAACCAATTGAATGAATAATCGTCACATTTATGAAAAAGTAATGATCGCTTTAAGGTTAAAATGTATGGAAAATCCATATAATAATAATATTATTAATAATAACTCAGTTTTATTAGAAAACAGAAAACGATATTATAGGTCAATTAGGTACCATCGTTTATCATCACATTACTGAGATCTTTGTAAATAGACAATCAGTGAATAAATTCAACAGAAGACTCATAAAAGTAGCCTATAAACAATATGTCATAAAGCATGTCACATATGTCCGTGTTTATCAATCAATTTATGACACTAATTTATGACTGTAATAAAATAAAATAAAATAGTTTTTTATGTGGTTTTAAAAGTAGAATGCATATCAAAGTGTTAAATAGACACTAAGCTATACACAGATTTGAAAGCAAAACAGTGGGAGGGAGAGAATATAGTACGCGTAAGCGCGTGCTCACTGCTCGCGTACTCGCGACTCGATTGTCTTGGAAGTTCTGTCACTGTCGCGCGCACTCCAGCGGATTGGATAGAGATACGGCGATTGTTTTCGCACATAGCTGTTACAGCGATCACTTTGGAAGCAAGTCTGAGTCATCGAAAACTATTTACCGGTTTATAGTGTACAGAAGGAGGTACATCTGCTCTAAGACTATCTTCGTTGTCCTCGGAAGGCAGCACAGCAGACATTTGCTTAGTTAAATCCAATGCCACTTCATCAGTGAGGTAAGAGAGTTTATGCTACTCAGAAAACAGCTTAAGACCGTTCATGCTGCAAAAGGCGAGATTGTTTGCTTTCATCAATGCACTCAGTTTTATATTCCCTACTTTTCTCTTCATTTTTTGTTCTGAAGTTCTTTTGTGAGCTACTTATGTTTCCATCTCATGTCCTGACCTAATTCTTGGAGTCTGGTTTTGATGTGTCTGCTTATTCTTTTCACTCTCAATTGCAATACTGTTTTCAAACAAAACACATATTTGATGCAAACTGAAGTAAAAAACAAAAAAAAAACCAAAATTGTTGATGGTAATTGCAGCTCAGTACAACGTTGTTGTTAAAAAAAAATCTGATTAGCTATAATTATGGTGTAATTTGTCTTTTGAACAGAATTTTGAACAGTAAATCTCTCACAGATGTGTTTGTGATATGGTGCAAGTGTTTTGTCCTAAAAAGTTTGAATAATTTTTTATAACATAATAATATTAAAATAATAATGGTGTATATTTCTAAATAATGCTGAAAACTGTGAAAACTTGTATTACTCTAGTATTACAGCATTTAACACAAATATCTGAGTCATGGCGGTGTTATTTGAAGGACAATGACACACTGCCCTTCAAACATTTATCTTTTTGAGTCATATCAAAGGTACTTGCACTGCCAATGTTTTTTCTTTCTTTTGTTGCTGATCTAATAGATTTTGAACAGCACTTCATCTTACTGAGTGATGCCTGACCCTCTGTGGTCTTAAAGAGACAGTTCACCCAGAAATGAAAAATTTATGTTAAATGCATAGTTCATTCAAAACTGAAAATCATTTACTCAACCTCCACTTCTCACAATCCTGTTTGTATCATCTCGTTGTGTTGAACACAAAAAAAAAAAAACGTTATTTAAAAAAAATGCTGAAAATCTGTAACCGTTGACTTCAATAGTATTTGCTTTAGCTACAGGTTTCTAACATTTTGTGTTCAACAAAAAAAGTAAACTCATAAAGGTATGGAACAATTTGATGGAGAGTAAATGGTAATTAATTTCTCATTTTGGGAGAAATAGGTTTTTAATGTACTCACCCTCAAGTCATCCAAGATGTTAGCAACTTTTATTTTTTTTTTACTTCAGTTGAACATTTAAGAATATTTATAGCTGGTATTGGTGATACCTAAAATGTATGTCAACATCACTTTGAGAATAGAAAAAAACTACGCAAACAGACTGACGTGTTTATGATTTGAACATCTTCTTGTTGGATAATGACACACACAGGCACACTCACATGTGATTGATTCTGTTTGTTTACATCTTTATATATAGTTTGCTGGCTTCTGCATCCATGATATGTAAGCACAAGTGTTGATCAATTTTGATAAACAAGATACTGCACACATCCTCCCTCTCACATGTAAACACACAGTGTCAATTTACGGTAGGGCTGCACGATAGTGGAAAAATCTGACACTGCGATATTTTGTATTTCTTCGATTAACAGTAAATTGCGATGTGAATACAGCTTTGTTTGTAAAGAATTCTTCATTTTAGATTGATTTAGGGTGATTTTGTAGGGGAGTGAATCCCGAATAATATACATCAAATACCTTACAAGCATGGATAAATACAGTATATCAAAGATAAACTTGAATTATAGTTTCTGGAGAGTCTAACAGTACTTAGGTTCAGATATAGAATAATCAATACAGCATAGTCTTTATCGTGTAAAAAGTAATCTTTATTAAAGTTGCAAGCATTATAATATCTAGTGGCCGGATGTTTTACACTCTGAAATGTTTACACAGTCACAGGCCTTAAAGGAATAGTTTTCTCAAAAATTAATATTTACCAAGTGGCAACCTCCTGCTCCCCCTCGTAAAGCCAATTTGGAAATAACTGAAACTGCAATTCATTGACTTGCCTTTGGGGGCTGGCTCCATAAACTGCAAATGTCCACTGACTGCAATGCTAAATTGGCCAATTTTACAGCTGATAAAAACATATTTACAGTACAAAAGATGGTTTTGGTGTATATTGCTAATATTACTGTTCGTGACAACTGTAATGGGGGTGAATTTTTTTTATAACTCATGCGTTTAGTTTTTATTCAGTTGTATTATGTCTGCATAATTAAGGGCGTGGTCTCGCTGGTCACCATCATGTCATTCTGGCTGATTAGCCGCTGAACTCGGCATATATAACTGATTTTTGTTTTGTTTTATGTGGCTTTACACAGTTAATTGACTTTTGGATTTCCTACAATTATCAGATAATATGGCATGCTGTGTGCACGTAATTGTGCTCACAAATCATTCCAGTTGCCTCTATTTCCCAGGTGAGTGAAATTATATACTTATATACCATATCTATAAATGTATTTGTTTTATTTAAGATAATTTATTATTTATTATTTTCTTTAGACCTGTAATGCACTCCAGAATCTAACAGATTGATTAGCTGTAGGCTCTAGAACAGACATCTGAAACGTTGTCCTACAGTGTTATGACTGGATTTAATAAATAGACTTGCATTTACTAACACAGACTATATTTGAAATACTTGGAAGTAATTGGCGTTTTCCTTCTGTAGAAAAACATCATAAGTACAATGTTTAGTGGCTCAATGTATTACAACAGTGTTTTTAAAAGTTTAAACACTTTATTGATATAGTATATACAACCAAGCACATGTGGTCAGAACACAAACGAGTCGCAGGTAATGAAGAATTAAGCGTTTCTCCCAAAGAAAAGCCCATCTAAGCAAAATTCTAGCTGGCATCTGTAGCTTCGCTCATGCTCCACCTCTTTGCGCTTCTTTGGTATCCCCCGGTCAGTGCGATGACACGTGAACAAAATGCCAACGGTTGGCCACGCCTACTTGTAGCTTCATTTGCACTCTTCAGAAACCTATGGGTGACGTCACGGATACTATGTCCATATATTTTACAGTCTATGATAATTACTCACCCATTACTTGTTTCAAACATTTATGCGTTATTGAAATATCTTCATTTTGTGTTCAACATAAAAACAACAACTCCTAAACGTTTGAAACAAGTGAAGGGTGAAATGAAAATAGTGAGTAAAGTTAAATTTTTGAGTGAACTATCTCTTTAAAAATGCATGCAGGTGATAAACCTTTTCTCCTTTATGATTAAACTCTGCACTGATTATGATTATGATGAACTCAACATTGCATATCTTGCGATGTGACTATTGCGGATGCCCTTGACTATGTGAAACACCAAAGAACAAACTTTCATCTAAAAAAATATCTAAATAACATCATAAACATTCTACTGAAGAAAAAAAGTCACCTACATCTTGGATGGACTGAGAGTGAATGCAAAGTTTTTGTATTATTTCTGGGTGCACTATCCCTTTAAGAACTTGTAGATAAAAGCAAATCCTAGCATCACACATGAGAGCAGTAGATATTGACCTTAACATTTGTTATTCCAGACAATAAAAATGAGTCCGCTACTGGTTTTGCCATCTATTGTTCAGATCAGACAAATGAGTAAGAACCACTATTACCTGCCAATGGTTCCACATCTGGAGAGCAGAGAGCCTAATTGATTTCCACAGGAGAAACGTTTCACCTTGACAGCAGCACACCGAGGTGCTCATAAAAACAAAACATCTGCTGTGTGGATATGATTTCTCTGCTGGGTCATGAGCACTGGGTTGGCACAGACTCTTCTAGTGAAATTCTTCAGATTACACCAGGGGGTCTTGGTTCAGCAGTTCACAGCTGCTTGTGTTATGAGATAATTTATGTCATGAAATTAATTGTTAGTTAGCAGCTTGTAAACTGGAATTGTTTTCTGTTGAGGAATTTAATATTGTAAACATTAAAATGGTATCATTAAAATAGTATCTAAAAGGGTCTGTTCACCTAACAATGAACTTATGGTAACACTTTAGTGTAACAAGTGGCTTATTATTACCTTTCTATTATTAAGATATTGCATGTTTATTAGTACTTATAAAGCACATATTCTGCATGATCTTATTCAAAATCCTTAATCCTATACATAATACCTAAACATAACTACCTTAATAACTAGTAATAAGCAGCTAATTAAGAGTCTATTGAGGCAAAAGCCATATAAATGGATTATTTATAGCAAGAATTGTACCTCATCTTGAACCAAAATAAAAATATTTTTTATTAAGTTTTATTAAATGTTTTTTCAAGGTATTACAATAAGCAAACCTCAACGTCAAACCTATTCCAGACAAGTTTAGGGAAAATTATAAAAAAAATATAAAAAAAATAAAATAAAATAAATAAATCTAATCAAACACCAATTCACATTCAACAACTTCAGACTTCCAAAGCTTCTTTAATATCTCCATTTTCCAAAGTTTAAAAAAACTCCCAGATATCACAAAATTCAGAAGATTTTATTCCTTATTATATATGTGAGCTTTTCAAGAGCCAAACATGTTATAAATGAAGATATTTTTAATCAAATGTGAGAGATTTCTGTCCACCCACTTAGTCTGACAATTTAAAATGGTCATAAAGAATAAAATAAAACAATTTGAATTGAGCAGTTAATTTAAGTCTTCTAAAAAGACTTCAACATTTTATAAAAATGTGCCTTTTCACATAAACATTCAGTGAACAGTGTTTTCAGCATTTAAATTTGGTCACAGAAACTCATGCTTGCTTGATGCTTGAAAACCAATAGGATTTATTTGTGGATGCCACATCCACACTTACATACATAAACAAGAACCAAAGTTTATTTTCATGCGTCAAGAAGGTATGGTTGTGCTTCTGTTTATGTTTGCGGATCAATGCTTATATGAGAATAAAAGTCTAAAATATCCTAAAAATAAATCGAAAAATCTAAACAATCAAAAAAAATATGTAATGTTTTTGTAATTTAACAAAAATAAGGCGTCTTTAATCCATTGAGTATTTAATGGGGCTTAAGGGGACTTCCAGTGCAACAAAATAAACCACCTAGCTAATAATGACAAAAAAGTTTTGTAAGAAAGAACATTTTGTAAATCTTTAAAAGCGTTTAAAACATTATCCTGTACCTTCTAAATGTCACATAATGTCATGCCTTACAAGCATTCAGAGCAAAATAAAAAAGCACAGAAAAAAGAACATACGGAGGTCAGTGGTGATGAGATGGGGGTGTTATGTTAACAGATGAAGCTGTGGGTAATATTTCCACCACATGCTTACATAAGCCTCTGGAACTCATGCTTTTTGCAGGCATTTGCTTGAGGAGGGCTTTGGATATGGTTTTGACTAAAGCTCTTTCTGTCTCTTAATAAAAAAAATCATTGCTAAAACAGTTTTGCATTTGTTGTTAAAGGGTTAGTTTACTAAAGAAAGTAATTTCTACAATAACAGTACATGAATAATGATGTACTAATATGTAAATTAAACATTATTATGAGCTAATGATGAGTTAATGCATGCACTAATCATGAACTAACTTTTAACTACAACATGAGTCACATGAGTTAATGCGTGAATAATGCGTACGTTAATTACTTGTTAGTACATGATTGTTTGCTAATTAATGTAATAATTACCACATTAGTTTATGCTTAATTTAGCCATCATGAACTTATGATATGTTAATATAGAATTATATCATAACTTTACTTGGAGGGGCACATACTCATTAACCTATTCTTAACTACTCATGATCGCTTTTTGCTTGTCCATCTAGTGCATTTACACTGAATAACAATAGAAGTGTTCTGTCAATATCAACAGTTTAAACACAGGAGTTCATGAGTAAGGATGAGTTAATGATGGTGTGCCCCTTCAAGTAAAGTCATGACATAATTATACTTTAACAGCTCATGAGTTCATGTTGGTTACATTTAGCTTAAACTTAAATGTTAATTAATTTATAAATTAACAACATGTACTAACAAGTAATTAAGGTAGCCATTATTTACACATAAACTGTGATTCATGTTGTAGTTAAAGTTAGTTCATGATTTGCGCATGCATTAACTCATCAATAATTCATAATAAAGTAATGTTTAGATTACATATTAACACAACATTATTCATGTACTGTTATTGTAAAGTGTTACCAATATTTTAGATTCGAGAGCCCCTATAAACAACAGAGGTCCTAAGACATTTGAAGTCCAGAAAAGAAACCAAAAACATTATCAAAATATTCCATGCAACTTTAGTGGTTCAACTGTGTTCATACATAGCGTCAAAAACACTTTTGTGCGCAAAACAACGTGTAAGTAAGACTTTGCCTATTTCTTCTCTCCAGTATCAGGTCAAGGTGCACGTTTACTATGTGCATTATGACATATTGCCAACAGAGTCAGCAGCAAAATGAGCATCATATTGCCTATAGTAAATGAGCAACCTAATCTAATATGGAAGACATTGGTGAACATAGGGTTGGGCGATATTGCAAGCAAAATTATCACGATATCATGTTTCATATCATTTGGTATAGATAATTCTTGAATATTTTTTTAACAATCCATTTAAGAATTTTAGGATTTTTTATTTATTTAACCACTTTATTTTATGTTACCAACATTACTAAGGCAAATAGTTTTAATGGTCAAAAAATTTAATATTTAAACAAAATGGCTAATCTCTTTATAATAAAATAAATACTGAACAATCAAAGCAAACTTTAAGGTGTGAATAATAATGATACAGTAAACCTCAAACTCTGTCAATAACACAAATTATGATAATCACATCTGAGCTTTCAAGCAAAGTAACCAGCCATCATTATCAAATACATATTACAACATTACTAATTGTGAAGTTGAATAATTATATTACCCCTATGCTAAAAACTCTTTCAGATGGATTGAGCTAGTGGCTGGGATGCACAAGAAAAGAAACCAAAAAGCCACTTTAGTGACATCCTTACATCCTTTTTTATTTACAATCTCCTCACTGCTGCTATATACGGCACAAATTTTTGCATGTGTTTTTATTCTGACCTGAAGTGACATGCGCATGCTCGTGGTTTCCTTGGCCATTTACAATGGACTTTGCGCTTGCGCTCCCCTGGCTTCTCTCATAATTAGGTGACCATGAACCATTTTCTCAGAAGGTGCAATGTTTATAGAGAAAAATAAAAAGCACTGCAGTGTTTGGGTGCTCTGTGTTTGTGCACTGAGGTAATTAGTCTGCCATTATTACTGAAATGTGTATATTCCATGCAAAGTTTGAAGCAGATTGGGTAGTTCTACTTACATTAATTGCAGTGCACATGCAACATTCGGAAAAGTTCCGATGTTTTTTAACTAGGTGCAGCTGGAAAATGTGCACGGTTCACATGCGCACCGCTTGCACAACATGTGCGCATCGCTCCCATATGAGTGTCATGCAAGTCGCGCGTCTCCATTGGAAATGACAAACTTACACCCCAAGTTTATTGGCACTGCTGCCAAGGCGTGCGTTCAGCAGCCACATTTTAATAAAACTATAGTGGTTCATACAGAACCAAAGTACCAAATCTTTTTTTATTGATATTGACAATGACGTTTGGTCATTAAATATCAATTTGATATTTATAGCCCAGCCCTAGGTGAACAATGTTTTTACAATTTTTATTTGGCACACAGAAGTGTTCTAATAGCTTTATACATACATTCATTCATTTCTTTTTGGCTTAGTCCCTTTATTAATCTGGGGTCGCCACAGCAGAATGAACCGCCAACTTAGCATATGTTTTACGCAGCGGATGCCCTTCCAGCTGCAACCCATCACTGGGAAACACCCATACACACTCATTCACACACATACACTATGGACAATTTAGCTTACCCAATTCACCTATACCACATATATTTGGACTTGTGGGGGAAACCAGAGCACCCAGAGGAAACCCACGCAAACACAGAGAGAACATGCAAATTCCACACAGAAATGCCACCTGATCCAGCTGGGGCTCGAACCAGTGACCTTCTTGCTGTGAGGCAATTGTGCTACCCACTGCGCCACCATGCTGTCCTAGCTTTATACAATCATAGTTAGCAACTAAAGTCAGATAGAATGTTTTGACAATATTTTTGGTTCCTTTTGTGGACATCTCAGGACTGTTGGTGTCAATGTAGGATGAGAGTGAGCTCTCAGATTTCATCCTAATTTGTGTTTCGAAGATAAAAGAAGGTCTCAGGGGATTGGAACTACATCAGAGTGAGTAATTAATAACATTATTTGTATTTTGGAGTGAAGCAACCCTTTTAAAACTAATTTAGCATTTTTGTTTATCTTTGTTTGTACGTTCTCACTGCAGAACTGCCACAGAGTTCTGGGGTAAGTGAGAAGATCTGTGATCTTTGCTCAGATCTGAAAGTTCTTGGAGAGGCTTGAAGCACAACCGCGGAGCTGCTGGTAGTCATTAGCAGAAGGGAAAGTGATTTTGTTTTGCAGGGCCTGTTTGCACGAAAGAGAAGACAAACAACCCATCTTGGTTGAAATATAGAAACATAACAGTGTTTGTAAATCTTATTCAAGTATTTAAGTGGAGAACTCATGAAAAAAAAAGATAATGACAACCAGCAGTAAAGCTCATCTTGTTATTGTTTTGATTCGCATTATGATCTTAAATCACTGCATATGAGGAGTCATTCCTTTCAACTGTGGCAAAGTCATTGTAACTTAAACGTCCACTCCTTTATATTTGGGACTGACATTTGAACTTAGACTTGGAGCCATTGATTCTGCTGCTGTCCTCCTGCCGTCTCGGAGTTGTATTTTAAATCAGGTAGTCAATGGGGGGGGAAATAATAACCCTCCTCATCTTTTCCTTTTGCACTGTGCTGAAGTTTGTCCCATGAGATTCAATCGGAAAATTCATTGTGGTGAAATATGAGGTCAGGACACACTGTCTTTTTGTGAGAAACACACAGAAATAGAGCGATCTGACTATATCCATGTGTGTGTTTGGTGTCTACTGAAGGGGAAATGGTCACTGGATGACAGACCTGTATTTTCTCTCAAGATGTTTCCTTTTGTTTGTCCCTGGTAAACTCCCTGCTGAATGAGAAAGTGAGAGAGGACTCGTATATTGTGATTTATCTTACAGACAATGAGTTGTAAACACAGTCTACGTTAAATGATGAATCCTCAAGCACCAGTGCATCCAAAGCAAATGGAAGATAGATTTGGATAGAAAAGGCGTTAATTTAGTTTTGATGTTGATTTTGCTGGCAGCACAGGAAATTGGCCCTCTGTTTCCTCTTTTATTCTCTCTTTTAGTCTTCTCTCGTGCCCAGGACATCCTGCATGAGTCTAGCATCTGGCAAATATCTGCCCTCATTCTCTGGGTCACCTTCTCACTCTCATCCTCTTATTTCTGCCTTGTTGTGAAGTTATACAGCCCAAATGTATATAACTTAATCACCTAACGTAGCCAGTTAGTTTGGTGATTGATATATTAGTCTGTATATACAATTTACAATTTAGATTGTGTCAAAGCTACTTTACAAGGATGAGCAGGCAAATAATCAGTAGCTTCAGATAATCAGATGTTTCTATACAAAGATGGGAATTAGATTTATGCAGAAAATTGCATGAAACATTGGCGAATAAAGCACCGTTTCCATCTAATGAGTAAAAGAGAACAAAATCGTCACTTTATGATAAACTGTCGCCAAATGTCAGAATGAATAATGGAATTTGCTGCTGTGGAAGAAGCCACCGCGGCCTTTTTTTCTTATATGATAAATGATTGCATCTCAGAAAATGAAGCTTAAACGCAATGAATGGCTTTTGGAGGCACAAGACCAATTTTTGGTCACACAGCCACTCAAGACAGTTCTAAGAGTTAATAACACTGAACAACTTTGATGACGGACGTTAAATGGGACATTTTAGAATGACCAAAACATTTCAGATGTGCAATGTGGTCAGTCTGCTGGTTTGTTCATAAATGCAGTCCCATCGCACCCATTTTTGTAAAACAAAATCACTAGCTTGCACTTTAGCTTGCACTTTTCATGTGCAAGCTAAAATTTATTCATAAAATTTGTTTCTATCATATGCACATGTTTATGCGCATGTTTTCCTATAAACTAAAAAGTTTATCCTACTCAATTTAAAAGGTGTGCGCATCTTGGCATTTTCATTAAGCTATTTTTATGTGCATATCTAAAATGCACATATATAACCAAGTGGATGGAAAACAGCTATTATTCAATATTCTATTATTCAATATATCTGTAGCAGAAAGTGTGGTTGTACGTGTAGTTAGCAAAAAAAAAATTAGATAAAAGAATGCCACTGCTGAAGGATGATTCACTAAAGCGCAGCTCCACCAATAGTGGTAAGGAACCAAAAATCCACCACCAACTTAAAGGTGCAGTAAGTGCACTGCAAAAAATTATTTTCTTACTTAGATTTTTAAGTGAGTTTGTTTTTTTTAAAACAAGCTAAATAATCTGCCAATGGGGTAAGCAAAATAATCTTATGTCAAAGGGAAAAACAAGATTAATATATTAATATTGGCATATTATTTCTGAAAACAAGACAATTTGTTTTGCTTGCCTAGAAAATTCTTCTTTATTTAAGAATAGTTTGATATTTGGACTAGAAACAAGACAAAAAAATCTAAGTAAGAAAATCTTTTTTTGCAGTGTGATTGTCTCCAGAAACATTTTTTTGTTGTGCTGGTTGAAAGTCTCTTCACATTCCAATTGTAATGATGTAAGTAAATGATCTACATGTATGTATTTTTATATTCTGGGTAAGGCATAAGACAAAAAAAAAATTCATCCAATTAAAATTTGTCGGGTCGACAATTCCCATAATTCTAATAAGTAGCCCAAACGGTCTTTTAACAAATGTAGATTTGTACATCTACAGCCGTTCACGCAGATCTGCTGTTTGTGCGTGTACCTGCATTCACGAGCACACAAGAGAGAGAGAGAGAGAGAGAGAGAGAGAGAGAGAGAGTGACAGCAATCAAATGCTCAAGCAAAACTTTAAAATCCTGAATCAATATTGGAGTTACTTTTGCACGCTGAAGGAAGGATGACAGCATGGCTGAAGTATTTCTGTAAGACAGTTTTAAAACATAACGTTACCTATTTTAGTCATGCAAAGCTTATGTAGATTGGGTTGTTTTACGAATGGGTTATATGCACAGAAGTGCTGTTCAGCCACTGAAATCTTCCAGCAAAATCTTGATGTGACTATTTTTTTATTTAATAAAGGACCTTTTACAGCATCGATAATGTAGATTTTTATTTAGTTGTACAACAAAACATAAGTAAATAGCGATAGCCTGCTTTACTGAGCTGAAGTTGGTTTTATATTCACATTGGTTCATTTTTGAACATTGACAACCTGTGACGCGCTCCCTATATTGTTTACCATGCTACTCTGAATATTCGGTCTGAAATAAATATGGCTCAGTAATAAGTGCAATTCCTACACCTCGCCAGCCAACCATACAGTAGTCGATTTAGGACAAAGCGTGTGAGAGAGTGAGACCAGTGACCCTTGCATGCATGAAATATTGCACACTATGACAAGTTTTGCTTGCTCCACAACTGAAAATGTGCTAGATATAATACAGGTTTTCATTCGGAATTGTAGTATTATGAAGTACTACAAAGACTACAAAGACTTTTTTTTCTGACCGATTGACATGATCCAGTGGGTGTCTAATACTGTCACATTTAAGGGATGCGTTCATGATATCAGGAGGTGTGGTTTTAAACACAGGTAGGGGACTGTGTTTTTAAAGATATTATGCTAAACAGTTAGCATTTTGGCAGATCACCCACTGCACCTTTAAGAAAACTGAAAAAAAGGAAGGAGAAGCAGAATCTCAAACCCTTTCCAGGAGTCACTTTCAGGGCAGACAGAAAGCGATGCGTCTCTTTCCCCCTGGTGAAAACCTTTTTACTTTCAAATGCAGAAACATCTGGTTATTTTTTCAGCTGTTTAAAAAGCTGATAAAAAGATGGTTTTAATAAGCAGCAGGCTTCCTTTTCACTCTGCAAAAGGGCTCTGCAGCGATGGCTAGTTGCATAAATCAGAAAGCTTCAGGAGGAATGTACTGGCAGCGATTGGACTTCCTCTAGGGAGATGACTGATGGCAAATGGGTGATGCACTGATATTGTGTGGTACCAAATCCCCAAATTCCCCTATGCAAACATTATCTCCACGCATTAAACGAAGAGAGAAACAGCAGATCTTTAAACTGGCAAGCTGATAAATATTTTAGCATCGTTTTGCAAAGATATTTTGTTGGGAAAATATGAGGGCTTTGGTTTCATCACGCACCTGGATGGTGTCCTAATGCTTTTTCTGAGTGCTGCACTCCTCTTTGCACTTAGGGGAGGCTCGGCGTTGTATGTCACACCAGACTGAAAGGACCCAGGCCAGGTTGAAATCTCTGAAAATGTAATAAATCAAATTTGGGAACAATATTAATAAACATAAAATGTAAAAATACGGACATGCATTCATTTATCACTGCATTACGTTTATCATCGGGACAACCTGCTGCAGTTTGTCCATCTGTCTGCTCAGGAATAGCGGCCACCTCAATCCCATCCAAGTGTTTGCTATTCTGTCTCATAAATAAATGGGCCTCTTAAGGTAAATTCCTGTGTGGGACAGTTTTACTATACCCAGGGCATGCAGTACTGCCCAGACCTGTACAATAAAACAACACGAAGAAGGAGGGGAAAAAAAAAGTACACGTATGAAAAGTTCCTAAACTGTGCAGAATGAGCTTGAGTCCAGATTAGTGTGTGCAAATAAATTTGCCAGCCAACATCATGTTGATTCAGACCAGATGCGGGGGGCTGGAGTGTTATCATATTTTAGCTTTGTGGCAGTTCATTAACTAAAGCTGAGCCTAATGAAATGGTGATTCTCAAAACAGAGTGAGAGGAGTTTGGTTATGCTGCTGTTATGTGATTTTGAGGATTGTTTCAGCTGCCGTCAACAAAGCACTAAATATAGCTTTTATTATGTTGTAATAAAAGAAGTCAAATGAAATGTATTTAAAAGTGCCACAGTATACACTGACAACATAGTATGTTAAATGCAACATAGGCTTTCTCTGGAAATGTAGCCCTACACATTTTTGGAGATCGCAAATTATGTAGCCAGAGATACATATGGCTTTTATCTTTAAAAAGGACTCTACGGGGCAGTATGACGGTGTACCTTTTTTCACTTACCAACTGACCGCTGGACATCTTTTCCACTGTTACCAGTTTGTCCGGTAGCTCTACATGTACGTCAGCGGACTTGAGACACAGATCGGAGTTGACCACAACAACAGGGTTCAAGTCCGGCAAAGAATGGTTCCAGAAAGCGGGTAAGACAAAAACAAAAGCTAAAAAATAATATAAACAAGTAAATAACAGGGTGAGAATGCTGTTAAGAAAACGTAGTAAAAGTCAGGGGCTTTTCTTTTTCTTGATTGCTTTTTAAAACACTGTCGGTTGGGTTTAGGGAAGGGGGTGGGCAGGTCAATTGGTGCTTTTTGAAACATTATTGGTTGGGTTTAGGGAAGGGGGAGGGTGGTGGGATGGATTGGTTGGTCAGTCAGTAAGTCAATCAGTCGACAGCAGCCTCTGGTGGATTTATGAAATTTGAGATCTCAAAGCGTACACAACAACCTCTGGTGGATTCGCAAAAAACAGAAACTGCAAAAAAACGTAGCTCTTGGGACGCATTTTGCTTTCTCCAGAAATATATATAGGGCTACGTAATCAGAAATTGTTCTCTGGTACCTACATAAAATGCATGTGGGTTATGTGTGTGCAGAAATGATCAAGAAACTGTTTTACAAGCATATTTAGTAACTTAGAATTTACCTCAGAAAAAAAGTCTGATTTGACCATATTTGGAACAGTCTTAATGCACTTTGCTATTATGTTGCCACAGCTTGTATCAGTGCCTGTTCTCTCTCTCACACACACAAACACACACTGAGTCTGAAATACACATGTGCAAAATAATCATACTTAAGTTTTAAAAGAAAATATTTGAACAAATTGAGTAGATTCCTTGCTAAAAGAGTTGACAATCACATTTTGCATTTCCGAGACACATATAGCTGCCTTTCTCCTTCACAAAATGACAGCTTAAGCCTGTCCCAATTTCAAACTAAGAGTCCCACATTGATAGTAACTACAATACAAGTGTAGATCAATTAGAAAATATGGAAAAATATTAGCATTGTTGTAATCTTATTAGGAAACATTGTGACCAATCAAACACTGCCTGAGGCGTGCATATTAATGATAACATGTGGATTTGTCAGAGTCAGTGTTTTGTTCTAATTAGCCTGTTTTTCGCTAGGACTGCGTCCAAAATCACCTACTACTCAGTAGGTACTGCATTTGAATTTAAATGTACTACTTGGCTGTTAGAAAAGTATGTTCTATACAGTATGAATGTGAGCAGTATGGAACATTTTGTCATGATCAGGTGACCTATCCGCATCAGTTGCGTTGTTTCACTCCCATTCATGAATTCTCTCGTGGGGCATCATAAGATAGCGCAAAGTGCATCGAATGCAGAATCTCACCGGAAGTAGTAGGTCATCCGGGTACTGCTCGCATACTGTTTTTCGAATTCTATGAATTCAGACATACTACTCGGCTCACATACTGATTTTAGCATACTATATAGTATGGAAGTATGCAATTTCAGACGTAGCAGGGGATTTTACATGCACAGGATTTACATGAACACAAAGAAACAATGATGTTAGAGTCTTACGGTATGTCATTTCCATGTACCAAACACTTACTATTCAGCTATGCAAAGGTATATCCTGATTTTCATTCTATGGCACCTTCAAAAAATGTTCACTGAATGCTAAAGATGCTAACTGCTTCTTGTTTAAAAGGATACTTCAGTGTATAGTTAGATTGATCAGTAACATTTTTATAATAATTCGATTTTTTTTTATTGAGTCTGTACTATATGACAAATAGTTTCTACAACATTATTGTTTTTGTTGTATTGT
This sequence comes from Danio tinwini, assembly GCA_903798205.1. Taxonomy (NCBI): domain Eukaryota; kingdom Metazoa; phylum Chordata; class Actinopteri; order Cypriniformes; family Danionidae; genus Danio; species Danio tinwini. Next base: position 15,195,798 of record CAIGQZ010033112.1, read on the forward strand.
GGATTAAAATTATGTAGTTAAGCTAAACCCTAAATGACTAATTTGATATATTGTTAAAATCCATATTCTTGATCCTTACCCAATAAATCACAATAAACAGGAAAAGGGATGAGGCCATTAAATATTGCTGTCAACAATAAAGTCAAAATGAATAACCACAACAAATCTCTATAAAATTATATTACATTTTTTAATTACCTATTTTACTTAGAGCGTCATTAAATCTCTTGTGCTTTGACAAGTGACGTCACTTTAAAACTGGAGACTTGAGCTCATATTTCTTTTGCTGTTATTTCATTGCACAATTCCATAGTTGTGACTCTGATGGTGCTGACAGAAGTTGTTTCAGGAGAGCATCCCTCGCGGAGAGCATTGCTCAGCTGACTCCACAGCTGTGATTTTGGGGCTCCAGCCTGCATGGAGTGATGTTCCTTTGGGTCCTATTGGGACCGTGGCGCTCTTTTTCTCCTCTTTTCTCTCTCTCTCTCTCTCGCGCGCATATGTTCTGACTGTACGCCCAGAGTCCTGAGGGCCTCACACGCTCAGACACAAGCCAGCGCTGCACTCATGGAAATCTGCTATCAATTTAGGCAGTAAGGGTGAGTGGGCGTCACGCTAGAGACCCCCCATTTAAAGACAGCTCTGTATATAGGCGTGTATATGTGCACATGGGCTTGTGATGATTTGCTTGGCTGTTTCTTTAGACACATACAGTAGACACTTGTTCAGCATTTCCTATGGATGAAATACTGCATGCTTAGTTGTACTGACAGAGGAAATGCAGCTCATTTTTGTCCTGTATTCTAAGCTACTGGCCAATCACACATCAATATGTGATTGACAGCTAAAATTAAACTCAGTCTTCCCTCTATTAGTCTTTCGGGGTTAACGATCACTGACAGAACATTCAGAGAGCAGTTAACAAATTGGGTCACTGTCCCAAGTGCAATAATCAGAGGATTATGAGAGCAGGTTTTGGAGTACCCAGTTTTCTTTTTGTCCGTGTAGTGGAAAATTAGTGTCCATGCTTGTTTATGTGGTGTGTGTTGGAAAAACAAGGAACATAAATCATGTTGACAGATTGGTCATGATGTCATGTTTGGCCGTGCCATTGAAATTAAAAGGGTAACTTCATCTGTCCCTTTGGGAAGAAACAAAAACTAAAAAACATCCTCGTAATTTCTCACAAAGCCTCTTTTTAAACAAAAACGTAAACATTTCAGATCGTCCTTTGGAGTTTCTCATGCCCTCAACTTGTTTGGATTGAGGATTGCTTGCATATCTTAAAAGCCCTAAAGAATGAGCTAGTGTGATGTAGTTTTGACCAAAATCAGGCCAAAACAAAGTTCAGTTTGAATAAGTTTCAGGAGTTTAAAGCAACTTGCCAAAGTGAACTTTGAGGAAGAGTTCGATTTGACAGGTAAACATTTTAGATGACTGCAAAATTCTTATGTTCATGTTTAGGGTTCGGCAAAAATACATTGAAATGTATTTTAAAATAAAATACCTCCATTTTAAGTGTATCAAAATAAACTACAAAATACAGCAGCCACAAAATGTATCAAAATAAAATACTGTATTTTTGTATTTTGAGAATGCTACAAAATAATTTTACATGGGAGCATGAAATTTATTTGAAACCCTTCCATCAATAGGCCTACTGGATCAATCCCTTTACCATTAAACTGACTTAGTGAAGTAAACAAAGTTTGATAACTCTCTGAGCAAGTCAGCTTCTCTGCACCTCATTTACCTCTACTGTACATGAGAAGATATTCATAAAAAATGTAACTTGTATTTCTGTTTGATTTTAGTGTAGATTTTGTACAGATTTCATACAGAAAGTACTGTCTTGAAGATGATCTCTTTACTCATTGTAAAAAATGCAGATAATGAGTTGGAAAATAGTATTTTATCTCACTCTATATATCTATCTATTGTGAAAATTGCCACCATCTCATAACAGTCTTATATTTTAAAAGGGTGATATATGAAAATGTTATTTTAAAATTTTGTTCTCATAATTTGTTTGTTTTAGTCATTTCCATAAATCATGTTTTTTTTTTTTTGCAATTGTACTCTTCAATGCACAATATAAAACATGATATTTAAAAAAAAAAGGGGTTTTACTGCCATAAAACCTGAGTTGGGAGATTTTGACCAGTCTGTAGACTGGAGTATTATCAAATATTTGTGTCTCATACTGATTAACTATGTCAAATTTGTAATTAACTATGTATATAGAGCACCTCAAGATCAGCTACTGCCATTTGAAACAGCCAATGAAGATTTGTAGGTATCACCACTGTAGGACTTTTTTTATGTTGTTTGTCTTATTTTCCTGTCTTATTTTGACTTGCTCCTGTATCTACCCCTGCTATTTGTCTGTTATTTTCTTTATATGTGATGCATAATTTCCATCTATACCTTAAGCATTGATCAACTTCTTCAATATTAATCAATTTTGTAGTCTGACCTCAAGCCATTAACTGACAAAAAAACACTATTAAAGGCCACATTTTTGTGATGTCATCGTGTAGACTTCATTCATTTTCTTAACGGCTTAGTCCCTTTATTAATCAAGGGTCGCCACAGCGGAATGAATCGCCATCTTTTCCAGCATATGTTTTATGCAGCAGATGCCCTTCCAGCTGCAACCCAACACTGGGAAACACCCATACACTTGCATTCCCACACATACACTATGGCCAATTTAGCTTATTCAATTCATCTATACCGCATGTCTTTGGACTGTGGGGGAAACCAGAACACCTGGAGAAAACACACACGAACACAGGGAGAACATGCAAACTCCACACAGAAATGCTACCTGACCTAGCCGGGGCTCAAACCAAAGACCTTTTTGATATGAAGGCGATCGTGCTACCCACTGCGCTAAAAATTCAAAAATACAAGACACTGAAGTATTTTGATACAAAATATTAAACCTTTTCATCAACCCTATTAAATACAAATGACAAAACACTATTTTGTATTTGAAATACATATTTGAAATACATGTATCATAAATACTGCCCATCCCTGTTTGTCAAAAATGATTAGAATTGTAAGTAAAGATCATGTTTCATGGAGGAATTTTGTAGATATCCTATTATAGATATATAAAAACTCTGTTAACTTAATTAATCAACTTAATTTTGACATTTTAAAGGTGATTTTCTCAGTATTAAGATGTTTTTGAACCCTCAGATTTACAAAGAGGGTTCAGTTTATAGTAAAGTAAGGTAATTTTGCTCTGAAACATAAACTACATTAATTTGTCCCTAAGTTTTATTTAGTTCTGAGAGAAAAAAAAAACATGCAGCTCATATACATATTAATCTGATAAACGTGTACACTATGACAAATCAAATGCATTCGGAAGGTGTTAAATGTGGACAAGCTCAAAAAGTTTTAGACCCCAGTTGGTTTAATACTGTGTCTACTCTTCGAACTAAACTTTAGCTCTAGACTATCCTCTGAAGCAAATGTCAAGTAATGATGAGCTCAGAGTAAAATTATTCTGCGAAATGAATATGTTAAATGGCTCACTCACAACGGGCAGAAATACTTGATATTTGTGGTTGGACGTCTCTGACCACACTGAAGCAGGGAGGAAGAGGAGGAGTAGAGGAAGACGAGAGTATGAGGAAGAAGTGGGCTAGGAAACACTTCCTCTGAGATAAGGATGTGAAGACTCATGTTGCGGTGTTAATCAACATTCCAGTGGAATTATTGTCAAATTCCTGTTAGGAGAAAGCATTCATAACAGGAATAAATACTTCAGATGTCATGCTTTTGAGTCATGGAGGTGGATGTTTAATGTTCAACATTTATAATATTAGGCAAGGCAAGTTTATTTATATAGCACATTTCATACACAGTGGCAATTCAAAGTGCTCCAATTGACTTTCCATTATTATTAATAATTATTATTAATCTTATTGATTTTTTAAAACACAAAAAGACTCTGAATGAAATCCAAAGATTGTTTTTTTTTTCTGCTTTGGTTTTTGCCTCTACGTGTTCTGGGCCATATAAATTATGGCCTATGTAATTATGGTGGTGCTTGGTCATGTCTTTTTAAAGAGTGCAAACCTCAGAAGTGCCCATCTCTTTAACTTCTCTGCCTCTGAGGGTTTGGTTTAGCTCGTCAACTCTCACCAAAGTTTGTGAATGCAAATGTGTGTGCTTTTATGTGAATATAATTCGATTTTGTGCGGTTGCGTGCACCTATACATGAAAAATAGGCTCATATATGCACATATATTTAAAAAACCATGTGTTTTTAGAGAAATGTGTTTTGTTTGTTTGGCCTCCACGTGTCTCAGGCCCAGTGAAGCCACAGTCATGTAGTCTGTGGTTATATGGTCTACAATGTCTAGCAGGATCCAGCTGTCAAATTGTGAGGTCCCCCACAAGGCCTCAGGAGCTCTCAGCTGTATGCCTTTAAATGGCAGAAAACTTAACACCACTTAAAAACACTCAGGGTGAAATAATCACAACAGACAAAGCCAAAAGTAAAGCTTCATCTGTCCATTTTTGGTTGTGCTGACCGGGGCGGTTTAGACAGCTTTTATCATAAAACACACCCTGATGAGAAACTTTGTTCTGTATATATATGGAAATGTCATCTTTTTTTAGGTTTAAGCCTAAAGTAAACTTTGGTTTAAAAAAAATATTTTTAAGATAAAAATGACTTGATGGTAGAGATATTTCAATTTACTCATGCTATCATGAAAATTTTTTTCCCTTCAGTTCTTTATCAGTTTTCGTCTTCTCAGTTTCTTTTCTGAAACAGCAGTCAGATTAAGTTTTGTACCTGAAAACTGAAAATCGTGAAACCGTGACACAATAATTAGGCACTCAGCAAAGACTCACTAAATAGGAGCTCAAGATTAACTGTAATATAAATACAATTTGATTAAAAAGCTACAATTACTATATGTGCTTATACTATAAACACTACCTGACAAAAGTCTTGTCGTCAATCCCAGTTGTAAGAGCAACAAATAATAACTTAACTTCTAGTTGATCATATGGTAAAGTGGCAGAAGGTAGATTTTTCCGATGAATCATCTGTTGAACTGTATCCCTGAATACTGCAGAAGACCTATTGGAACTCGCATGGAAAAATTATGGTTTGGAGTTAGATTCAGTATGGGGACATGCGAGAGATCTGCAGAATGGATGGCAAAATCAACAGCCTGAGGTATCAAGACATGTGTGCTGCCCATTACATTACCATCTACAGGAGAGGGCAAATTCTTTAGCAGGATAGCACTCCTCATACTTCAGCCTCCACATTACAGATCCTGAAAGCAAAGAAGTTCAGGGTGCTCCAGGATTGGCCAGCCCAGTCACCAGATATGAACATTATTGAGCATGTCTGGGGTAAGATTAAGGACGAAGCATTGAAGATGAATCCAAAGAATCTTGATGAACTCTGGGAGTCCTGCAAGAAAGTTTTCTTTGCCATTCCAGATGACTAAAAAGTTATTTGAGTCATTGCAGAAATGTATAGATGCAGTCCTCCAAGCTCATGGGAGTCATACACAAGTATGAAATTATTTTTTCACTGCACCATGACTTTATATTCTATACTGTACTTTATTTCTGTTATGTGACAAGACTTTTGTCAGACCTTCAGTCCTAATTAAATAATTAAAAATCAAGGCATGATCATATTTTTTATTTGGGTAAAATAAGCGTAATATAGAGGCCTTTGCCTTTCAAATAAGCCACTTCTGACACAAACTAGACATCAAGTTATTATTTGTTGTTCTTAAAGCTTGGATAAACGATAAGACTTTTGTCAGGTAGTCTATTCCCAAATATACAACACACAATTTTTATTGAAAATAAACATATTTCTGATCTTATATGGAATAGGGGAAATAAAAAAAGAGGTTGGGTTGATAATTGATGAATAGCATCAAAACATGTTCCTGTGCACTTTATGACCTACACTGCAAAGCCTGTTGTCAGAAGTGCGTTTTTAGTAATTCGCCTTGTCAATTGTTAAGATTTTTTCTTCTCCTCACATGGGCCCCAAATGTGCATGCATAGGCCCCTTTGCTCGTGCCCATGATGCCCATTGGGTAATCTGGCATAGCAGTCGTTTCCTTCAAGCGTGAGCTCATGTGGATTTGGCGGGTATGACATAAGCCAGCTGGGCATGGTCTAGAATCAGTTAGCGCTCACCAACACAAACACACAAGGTCAGGTTTGCCTCAGAGACACATGAAGCGGACGCAGGGCTGTGGTTTGTGATGTGTATCTGGAATCAGGCTGTTTCATGTGTGCGGCGAGCGGTTGGGTCAGTCCCTGTGGCCTGTGAAAAAGTGGACGAGTGCTGTCTGACCCCAGAGAGATGGCTGATGGGTGTTAAGAGAGAGCGATAAAGGAGGAAGGGCCTCCACGTATCCTGTTTTTCTCTTTTTAGAGGAGTTACAGAACGGCCGCATGACTTCAGCTTCTGTTCCGGAGCCAAACCCACAGAGAGCACACACTGTCAGTATATCTCTGAGCACCACAGCCAGATCTGAAGCAGAGGATGAACTGAACGGATGTAGTTTCTATTTGTGTTCATTTATTCATCCTTATGTCGATGCAAAGCAGAAACAGAGGAAATCTTCACTTTTCCGTGCAATTATAGCTTTCTAAAATGTGAGAAAAAATGTTTTATACACTGTAAAAAAATTCTTCCTGCCTAACTACATTTTTTTAGTTGAATCAAATGAACATTTCTAGTCATCTCACCTTAAAGGGCACCTATGATGACAATCATCTTTTGGAAGCTGATTGGATAGAACTTTGTGTGTATAGTGTGTCCATAGTCATATTGGGGTGATATAAAGACAATAAGTCTCTTTTTTTAATTTCCTGATGGTAAAATAGGATTGAAATCCTTCCCATTTTGAGGTGACGTGACGTAGGAGTGTGGTTTCCCCACCCACCAAATTGATTGACAGCCACGTATTAACATGCCTCTGTAGTAACGCTTATAATCATATCAACAAGACAGGACATGCACAAAGCAACTAGTATTAAAAGATCTGTTCAGCTCTCTGTAATCATCTATCATAATCAAATGTGATCAAGAATGAGTTTTACTAGTTTAAAATGTTTTTAAAACAGTGTGTGTTTGTAATGAATTACAGTGATTTTACCATCTTTATCACCACAGCCGCATGTCAGTACAATTATAAAAGAAGATGCTTCAATCCAGGTTTGTGGACGTTAAATCAGGTTTATTGTGTACATTAACATAACAGATATCCATACAGCAGTGGATATTAACCGGTATCCTGTCACATTTGCAAGCAAAAACAGTGCAAAGTTAAACGCGCGCGCTGCGTGTGTCCACTGTATGGGTGTCTGTGTGTGTGTGTGTGTGTGTGTGTGTGTGTGCGTGAACTTTGTAACGACATTGTGTGTGACTCATCGATGCAACTCCACAACAAATACACCAAATAATCATTGGTAAAGATCTTACTGTAGTGTTTCTCACAAACGTTACATGAGATCTGCTTCCTTCATGTCTGTCACTGTGCTGTTTATCTGATGCAGTCGGAGATAGAGGCAAACTGACAGGCACGTGGGAACGGTGGGCGGGGAGAACTAGCAATAAAGGCACTGGCAACAAAAAGCTACATTGTGTTCAGAGCAGAAAATTCTAATATTCTGAAAGTTAGAATGAATAATCTGATGGGTGTTTTGAGCTGAAACTTTACAGACACATTCTGGAGACACAAAAGTATTATCTTACGTCTTGAAAAAGGGGTAAAATAGGTGCCCTTTAAATCAGTCAAACTGACTAATAATATTACGTTAAACTTTGTACAGCTAAAAAACATAGTTGAAAACTGATTAAATTATTAAATTAAATCAAAGTAATATAAAAACGTTTGTGGTCGACTTTTTGTCATATACTTTTTTTTACATTGTAGCCAAAAATAAATTATTGATTTTTCTTTTATGCCAAAAATCACTAGGATATTAAATAAAAATCATGTTCCTTGAAGATATTTTGTAAATTTCCTATTGTTAATATATAAAATTTTAATTGATAATGTGCATTTCTACCCACTTCATCTAGACACTTTTAGGCATTTTTCTTAGTATTTAGATTTTTTTTAACCCCCAGATTCCAGATTTTTAAATGGTTGTGTCATGACCAGATAATGCCCTATCCTAACAAAGTATAGGATAAATAGAATTTAGGTCTGTTCCTATTAAAATTTAATAAAAATATTAAATTTAATGATAGGTGTGATATTATAAAAATGATGTGCTATTAATGCCGCACTTTTTCCATTGTATTAAGACATAAATAAATTAATGTAAAAATATTGTTTGCATGTATAGTCTTCAGAATTTTTTTTGTTGTACTGGTTGAAAGTCTCTTCGCATTCCAATAGTAATGATTAAAGTAAATAATCTAAATGTATTTATATGTATTTTTATATTCTGAGTAAGGCATAAATTCCTGCACGCCCCCAGCCGAATACTAACTACATTTCTAACTGGCGAATGACATGAGCTAGTGGGTTGTCTGCTGTGCTCGCATTCGCGATTTCAGGAGGCATGGCTTTGAAACACAGTCCCTTCCCTCCCGTTCAAAGATAATATGCTAACCGGTTAGCATTTTGGCAGATCACCTACTGCACCTAAAATCTACTGCACACTACTAATCTAAACCTAAAAATAGCAAAGCGTAATTTTTTACAATTATTATAGATGTTTTAAGGCTGTAAACCCCCCAGAAGTCCAACTTTTTGTGCAATGGTTAGCATCTTCCTCTGCCTTTTGGGTGCTACTGTGGGTGCCTTTGATAGTGCAAAATGTTTCGTCGACATTTAGGGTTTGTTGAAAAGGAAACTTGCAAACATACAGTCCAGCACTTCAGAATCATAATGCTAGCAATCAAAGATTTATGTAAATTTGGCAAGCTGAATGCATTCTGTACTGTACAGGAGACACGGCACGGAGGAGATTGATTGACGATGGTCTACAGCCAATCAGGAAGCAGAAAACAATGCACTGTAAAAAAAAAAAAGCATATTAAATTGCACTTAAAAAAAATCTGTTAAACTGCAAGTCTGCGAAAGGTGAACCGCCTTATGGCAAGGGACCACTGTATACTATATATACAGGGCTTTACAATAACACCCGCCAAATGCGGGTAGATTTTAGCTCTGGCGGGTTAGACAGACACCTCCACTAGCCACTTTGGCTGGTTGGAAATCATTTTTAATATGGCCCAATATTCATGCAAATGTGATCTTAGAATCGAGAAGCAGCACGACTGACAAAAATAAAATAAAATAGGTAAATACCAAATGAGAGAATGATCACTCGCACGCACAGATGATGTGATGCGCGCGACTGTTAAAAAGCGTGCACGCTCCCGTTTACTTGCACAAAGTAACCGTGCCTAGAGGAAGCACAACTGGTGCGATCGGTTCCCTTCGAAATAGACTGGACAAAGAGCAATGATCGTGCACCCACAGCCCTGCTGCTTTTAAGAGCTCAAGATTAAAAAAAAAAAAGACATTCTTTTGCAAGCAGCAGCGGTCACTGCTTTTTAATTATTCTTTGAACAGATTATTAACAGGCCTATATTAACTGTGTGCGCTTGATCATACTTTCACTATCGAATACGGTATGTTTCACATGCTTTTTTTTTGCTTACAGTTATTTTTGTTAATATGGTTTAATTATATATTTTTTACAATAACATTGCTTTAATGGGAGATTACTCCGCGTTTATGTGTAGTTAACTGGTGATCTGGGACTTTTAGCCAGGACAGGTTACTATGCATTTTTTTGGACACATGACAATACTTCTTTTTTGAAATGTAATGTTTTCTTCTTTTTTGTTGAATTAAAAAGTGCACCTACTGTATACAGCTATATTTTCCTTGTTTTGACACAATAACAAATTGTGGCTAAAGAAATACTTATTTGGTGTGGTCAGAAATAAATTAGGTAAATCCTTAATTTTGAGCCCTGAAAAGTCCTGTGAAATAAAAACTGATTGTATTGCGACACAACCCATTTGCCCATGCACACTGAGCAAGCTAATACACAATACACACAAGACGTTAAATGAATGAGAAGGCATGTGGACATACAACATCTAAATCAAGTCATTTTAGCATGTCAAAATCAAATTTATGCATATAAAATATATTTTCCCGACAAGAAAAGTGTGGCTAGTGAAAATGGTGAGTGGCTAGTAATGTTGGAAATCTACTAGCCACAGTGGCTGGTGATCAGAAAAGTTAATGTTAAGCCCTGTATATGTATGTGTGTATGTAATGTATTATTGACACATAGCAGGAATGGCATGGAATACACAAAGAGGTTGCTGTGAATGCAAGGAATTTGCCTCAACTGTGTCTTCTGCATAAGTACAATGATTGATCTCAGGTAGAAAAAAATTGCGCAAGGCGAAAAACATCCCACAAGTAAACTAGAGAGAGTGACACAGTGCTTTGCTTTTGTTGTAAACTCAGTATAACCCTACTGAAATTTCAGGTGGTCTCATTTTTCCTTTGCAAATATAAAATTAAAACAGAATTTCATAAAAATCTGTAATTATTGGCTTAAATTAATGATTTATTTGTAAATACACAAAACTATTATTAGTATGTTTAACTCTTTTTTTATTGCAAAACTATATAAAAAATACATATAATAAGAAAAGACATAGACAATAAATAAAAGGCATAAAAACTCCTGACCATTTGCAAACTTTAAGCAGCACTTGATGGTTATATAGAGAGGCGTGTTTAGTCATTCAGCTTTTCTTTCTCAAGCAGTTCTTTACAGAAGTGCTTATATGGTTTCCATCTCAGTTATTTGGGCAACAGCATGTGAAAGCTGGTATAGGGGTGTTTGAGCTTCAGGCTTGGCAGACGGCAGCCAACATGTCACTTCATCTGCTAAGAGTGTTTGGGTTTGAGACCTTTGTTACTCATACTGTGAAGAACACTATTACAAATCCATATGTGCTGTGAACACCATTCCCCTCAAACCACTGTGTTTTGTCTTACTCTTAAAAGTTAAAACAGAAACGTTTAGCTGGTTGGAGAAAGGAACGAATGGTGTCATCTTAACCATGAAAGCAATGCAAAGTCAGAGAAAACAGAGAACAGAAAGAAAGCTTGAGATGAAATAGTGTTAGAGACATTGTACATTATTTAACTGTATGCTTTACTACTTGTTATAGCACAAATTAAATAGAAATGAATGACTCACATCTTATATAATCACAAGCAAATATAAGCAAAATATTGTGGAGTTTGCTTGATTTTACGATAAATTCAGAGATTGCAAAATCGCCAAATCCTGGAGGGTCTGATTAATATAATGGATGGAATAATATCATAATAATGAATATATTTGAAATGAATGTAAAACAAATGGACATTTTAAATAAAATCTAAAATAATATTTTATATGTTTATATATTTATTATTATATATTTAAATTAAATTTAAATATATCTTAAATATTAGATATAAATATATCAAATATTACATATACTAAATGATATATACTTTTATAGTAAATGAATTAATCATTATATAAAATGAACCTAAAATTGTATTATAAAAAAAGATTTAGCCTTCCTTGTCTTCAGATGAATGGAGACATTTTATAAAAAATACTGTTTTTATTTTAACATTGAAAGCTTTTTATATTAAATTACAAAATATTGTGATTTAATTAAACAATTTGAATAAATTACTGTTTTCGTTTAGACTGAAAATTCTCCATTGTCACTTGAGATGCATCAGAACAGCCTCTAGCTGCCGGTTTATGTGTTTTTCCAGTGCAATTATGGCTTGCATGGCCCGTAAGTGGATATTCTGGTGGTTTAGACCCGGCCCCAATATGACGCCTTACCACAATCCCACCAAAAACTCTTCTGTTCCTCTGTGGCTGTAATGTGTTTTTTTATGAGGTAGGTAATGTACGTAAACAAAAATTGCACTAGCCAGCTCAAACTGTGAACCATGATTATTTTTTCTAGCATAGAAATGAACAAAGATTTTACAGTAAGAATCCAAAAGACAAAATGCTCAGTCAGTGTGTTCACCAAACCCAAGAGTTTAGCGTAGAAATACACATGGCCACAGCCTTTGAGATTACATTAAACATGGAAAAAACGGGTGGGTGTAATATTGCACTGACTCACTACTAACCCCTGTTTTTTTGACGAGGGGTTCACTATCCCAGATCCCCACACTTGAAGACTCATAGACACACACATTACAGTACGAACCAAACCACAGCCAGAGCTGAGTGCCTGTTTTCAAACTCAGCTCCAGATGTTTTATATTATGGGGCTTTTATGCCAGTTTACCGTAACTGAGATTTACTGGTTTAACTGGAGTTGGTGTATCTGAGCCAGGACTGGGGGTTTTGGTCAAATGACAGTCATTTCTGCGTTATTCCTTTACCTCATTTCTCTGTCTCCTTCTGGCAAGGTAAACAACTGTGTGGGGAATAACATACATCTGTATCGCCAGGACAGAAGCAGGTCAGCAGAGGAGTGTTGTTATAGTAGACTGAAGTAAACTCTCATTCGCTTAGTCTTTTGAGATGTTTTTTATGAGGTTGTTTGTGCTGAGGTTGAATATGGAGTTTGTTTGACTTTGGTTTGAGTGGTTAATGTAGTCTGAGCTCTGCCTTCTTCTGGCTTTGAAGATTAATGTATACTAGCTTAAACAAATTTAAATGGACAGTTCACCCAAAAATGAAAGTGCTGCCATCATTATTTGCTCATCCTCAACTTGTTCAAAACGTGTTTGAGTTTCCTTCTTCTGTTGACTCAAATAAAGATTAGTTCCATTGTATTTGTTTCATACTATGGATGTCAACAGCTGCTTTTTCATATCTTCATACTATGTATAGTCATTACACAAACCGTATGGGTAATAGCTCTTTATAGCTTTAGCTATTCATTTTTCTAAATCTATCCCTCAACCTAACCTGAACTCTTGTAAGTACACTGTACTGTAAGTACACATATGTACACATACTGTGAGATAAAATAAGTTCTTGGTATACGTATTTTTGATATATTAAGATATACAATAACTCAAGTAAATTAAATGAAAGTTCAACAATACAATTTATTAATAAATAAAATTCTCTTCCAGTCCAGGTGTGCATTTACTAGGCAGTATGATATGTTGCTACTAGAATCAGCTAGTGTCATATTCCCACTAGCAAATGCACACCCTGATCTTATGCAGAAGATGACTTTTTTGTTGCGAAAAAGTGTTCTTGGAGCTTCATATGATTACAGTTGAACCACTGAAGTCACATGGAATGTTTTGACAATGTTTTTGGTTCCTGCTTTAGTTTGGTTTTTGGCAGCACATTTTTTATTTGGCACATAAAAGGGTTCTTGTAGCTTTATATGGTTATACTTAAACAACTGAAGTCACGTGGAGTGTTCAGACAATGTGTTTGGTTCCTTGTCTGGACTTTAAACATCTCAGGAATGTTGCTGTCTATGGACGTTTCAGAGATGTCTTTGGTGTAATCTACAATATCTTCTTTTTTTCTAAGATTAACGAAGGTCTCATGGGTTTGGAACAACTTAAGGGAGAGTAATTACTAACGAAGTTTTCATTTTTGGTCTATTTATTGTACTTGTGTAAAATTATAAATTATATTTATTTTTTTTTACATTATTTTCAGTAATATTATTGGCAAATATGAACATTTTCATAAGATTTATTTACAAAACAGTTTGTAAAGTAATATTTTCGCTCTTAGATATATTATATGAGACACTTGCTTTGTTAACACTTGCACCAAATAAGTGGATCAAATTTTATTTGTATTGTAAACATTAAATAAAAGTTAAAAAATATATATTTTTTTTTAACATATGTTATGTTTTTAGTTATAATACTCCCAAAATCATTCTGCATAAATCCACAGATTTCTTACAAAATTATCCACAGAAATAACAAAAAATGTTCGCAGATTCTGTCTGGCCCAACTCATTGATAACCCATCTAGCTTTGCTTCTGAAGATCTGGTTACTGTTATGTTACATTTACATTTAGTCATTTAGCAGACGCTTTTCTCCAAAGCAACTTACAATTGAGGAGGCATTCAGCGATTCAGGAAAAGGACATGCATACAAGAAGTGCTAATGATACAAAGGAACTGTAAGTGATTAAATTAAGTGCTCAAGGGGTGGGTGTTTTTTTTTATTCTTTGTAAAGAGAACATTGTTTCTACAGGTGTTTTGTCAAGCCCACTCACCCGTTTGAAGCACACTTCATAGTATGAATCACACTTATGGTGCGTTTACACCAGGGGCCGAAGAAGCATCAAGCATGAACGATTTATATGCTGTTAATGCAAAGACTTGAATAAACATCCTGCGGCACTATTTGTGCGGATGACGCCATTCTCGTGAATTGAAAGTTTATGCGTTTGAATCGCTTAACGCGCCATTTATAAAATTTTAACTTCAGCGGACATTCGTGCCGCATTCCCCAATCAGGAGCTAGCTCTTGTAGGGGCGTAATTATGAAGTAGCACCTGTTGTTGGTGTCCTGAGGGGAAATCCTCCTGCTGACATGGGACAACAGCTCATTAAACTAGGCTCGGCTCAGTTGGATACACTGCTGAAAGCTTCCATCATCCAGGTATAGTTTCTGGAGGAGTTTGTAATGTAATGTAATGTGTATTTATATAGCGCATTTATTGTGTATGGCCATACACCCAAAGCGCTTCACAATCATTAGGGGAGGGTCTCTCCACAGCAGCACCAGTATGCAGCATCCACTTGGATGATGCGACGGCAGCCACAGGACAAATGCGCCAGTGCGCTCACCACACACCAGCTATAGGTGGAGTGGAGAGACAGTGATAGAGCCAATTCAGTGGATAAGGGATGATTGGGAGGCCATGATCGTAAGGGCCGAGAGGGAATTTAGCTAGTTACACCCCTACTCTTTACGAGAAGTGCCATGGGACTTTTAATGATCAGGACCTCGGTATAACGTCTTATCCGAAAGACGGCACTCATTGACAGTGTAGTGTCCCTTTCACTTTCACTGGGGCATTAGGACTCACACAGACCACAGGTAGAGCGCCCCCTGCTGGCCTCTCTAACACCACTTCCAACAGCAACCTAGTTTTTCCCATGTGGTTGCCCATCCAGGTACTGACCAGGCTCAGCCCTGCTTAGCTTCAGCGAGTAACCGGTTCTGGGCTGCAGGGTGATATGGCTAGTAGACTCAGACACCACGACAAACAAATCTATGCTGTTTTTCAGCCTTAATAAAGCACATAAAGCACAGCTACTCTTTCAATAAAATCCATGTCAGCCATTTAGTAACAAAGCTAGAGTCACAGGGCAGACAGAAGCCCCACCCATGACGCAAATCTGGGTCTATTGTAAAGTGCATATCACGTGTGAACGCAGCAAATTTGACAGGCCAATAAAGTGAGTAAAATCAAAATGTTCACGCATCTATTTATGCAGGAATATTGAGATTTATTTGTGCATGCCACGTCTGGTGTAAACACAGCATTTAAGAGATATGGATTGATTGTATGAAAGCGTCTGGTGCAAATTTGCAAAACTGGTGCATGTGTTGGTTAAAGTGTCAGAGTTGAAAGTGTGTTTTCTAAAGGTGGTTTGTCAAGCCCACTCAGCTGTGTGAGGCACACTCAGAATTGCATAATGTTTAAGGTTGTTGTGTGGTGGGGGAGATAAGAGGGGGTCTGGTTTTGTTCACAGGGGTTCAGGTGATTGTGAAAGAGATAGATTTTTAGTTGTCGTTTAAATTATACTATCTAATGATCTACTATCTAATGGTATCTAATGACATTATATTGCCACTATCTTTCTTAAAACAGAAAATCTGAATGAATAGCTATGATTTTGTGTTCAGTGATGCATCTTCCAAATGTTGATGTCAGCTTTGTATGCTTTCTAGAGAGGTGTTGATGTTATTTTTATGAATAATACACACATTTCATTCTTTGTTGAAGTAAACATCTACAACAGTCAATTCAGAAAGACATGTTGAATACTTAAGAGTGTCTTTTTCTTAGTCCTTCATTGCAGGTTCGCCAAGTTCACTATATGTGTTCCTTTGCTTGAATGAGCGTGTGTTAGTCGAATCCTGCCAGAATATCTGCTCTTTGCTACATTTGTCAGCGGTCTGTGGAATTGGAGGAGAACTGGAATGATTATTATGAGATATTATATGAGAGACTATTTATGCATGCGGGTCCATAGGGTCCAAAGCTATTATGCAACCCTTTTCCCTTTACTCTACTATTTTTTGTTTCCCTCTCTTTCTGGCTGTCTTTTTGATGGCTGAATTTTCTTTTCTTCTTATTTTCCTTTCCCTGTGCTGCTCCGTTCCAAATAATGACTAATATTTTCTCCTTAAATTAGCATGTGGCCCCCAAGCAGTTGTGGAAAGGGACAGGAAAGGAACGGGTGAAAACTGATCAATGCCATGTGTCTCCCGAATGCATTTTAATTTTTATTTATTTCCCTCCATTTTGACCTGAAATAGAGCTGCATGTTTCTTTTTTTCCAAAAGTAGTCTGCAGTAAAGGTAGTTTCAGGTTTACCTGACCTTGACTGGACGCAGTTCACAAGACTGATTACATAAGATGCTAAACAGAACACAATAAAAGTATCTAGAGAGGCCTTTTGAAAAATGTGAACTATTTTTATCTTGACATAGTGACTTAAAACCACAGTGCGCATGTCAGGAGGTTAAAAAATAGCATGAGATGCCAAAAAAATGGCCAAAGCAAACCTCCAGAAAAATTTATGTATAAATTTAGGTTGAGAGAGTAATTTATTCCAAAAATAAAACATTCAGGAGGTATATTACTCTATTACTCAGTTAAGAAAGGCAGAATCCCTCAATAAATACAGCCGCTTAAAAGCAGATCAGTTCACTGAGTGCAAAGCTTCTATAGATTTATATAACAAAAACAAACACAGCTGAGTGCTACTGAGCATTTTAGCAGACTGGGACATTTTGAGATATATAAATGATTGTTGATACTGATTGTAAGGTACACTCTGTTTTATAAAAGTATTTCTGTCTGGAAAACAAATGAAGTACACATGGCAGAGATAGTAAGTGTAGAATGTATGTGATTCCAGAAATCAGACAACCAGAAGCAGTCTCACAAAATTTAAGTATAATTCAGTTCGATTGTACCTGAAATGCGGTGACACGGTGGTTCAGGGGTTAGCATTGTCGCCTCACAGCAAGAAGGTCACTGGTTCGAGTCCTGGCTGGGTCAGTTGGCGTTTCTGTGTAGAGTTTGCATGTTCTCCTCCTGTTAGCGTGGGTTTCCTCCGGGTGCTCCGGTTTTCCCTACCGTCCAAAGACATGCATATAGGTGAATTAAATAAACTAAATTGTCTGTAGTGTACTGTATGTGTGTAAATGAGTGTGTATGGATGTTTCCCAGTGATGGGTTGCAGCTGGAAGGGCATTCCCTGTGTAAAACATATGCTGGATAAGTTAGCTGTTTATTCCGCTGTGGCGACCCCTGATAAATAAAGGAATAAACAGAAGGAAAATTAATAAATGAATGAATGGGATGTACCTGAGACTTTTTTTTTTTTTAAACATTTTAGTACCTTGTTATTGTGTAAACATACCCTGAACAATTCAATAACTTACGTAGCTTCAGTCTCCTTTTGATAAACGTGTTAATGACAGCATCATTTTTGTTTAACATTAAAGCAAATAAAAAGTTCCTGGTTATTTATATTCTAAATTATTGTGATAGAATAATCAATTGAAATCCATGGAAACTCATTTACAATACACGACTGCATCGCAGCAAGCGGCAACTAATTGTTATTTTGATTATTGACTAAGCTGATAATTACTCCTTTGTTTAATCAGATAGAAGTGTTATCAGTTATAAAAATGTACAAATTATTTTTTGATTGATGAAAAAAATGTTTACGTTAGAGCTGCACGATATATCATTTCAGCATCGATATTGCAATGTGATCATTCGCAACAGTCACATCACGAGTATACGCAAAGCTGAGTATGGATTATAATTGATTATTTCACAGGTGTTTTTTGAGGCCTGTGACTTAATAGCATTCAGGCTTAACAAATTGTACCATGTGTAACATTGACAAATGAATAACGATTAATTTTATTAAATTAAAAAAAAAAAAAAAGACTATGCAGTATTATTTTACAATTGATTATTCAATTACTGTATACCTGAATACAGTTTGACTGCTTGGAAAACCATAAAACACTGTTTATTTAATTTGTATCTTTATCTTTATTGAATTTATGCTTGTAGATTGTTTCTTCTATTTCATGCATATGCAGTCCCCTACAGATTTATCCCAATCAATTTTTTAAATTATACATTTTTTCCAAATATTTATACAACAAATCTGGTGAAATTGTATTGATAATCGCAATATATATTGCAGAATAAATAAATATTGCAATGTTAGATTTTTCCAATATCATGCAGCCCTACTCCCTGTCCTGTCCAATGTTGCCCAGCAAACAATTAAAGGTTATCAAAACAAATATAGTAAATCTATCTATGTTGTCAAACCACAAATACAAAGCTGTTGCAGCTCTATACTGTTAAAAAAATCTTATAATTCAGTTGTCAATATCTCATAATTAATTTATTTAGTTCAACATCTCAAGAAAAGAGTGTTTTGTTCTTTATATAATCTGTAAAATTATATTATTGGAGTTTTATCTCTGCTTATTGGCTTTTTATTTGGTTTATTAGTTTGAAACAATATGTAACATAACAACAACAAAAAAACTAGTAAAACTATTATTTAAGGGTTTTTTGTATTGTAAATTACATGGCCAACCATGACAACATATCATTCAAACTCCTAAAAATGTCAATAAAAGTCATTTTGTTGGAACAGAGATCAAGCTTCCATAATGCAACTCAAAAATGTAAAAAATGAGAAAACACCAATGAACAAACTATGGTAAACTGTTATATTTTACACTGCATCATGTGCATTCACTTCTGACTCTTCATGAGCACCTCACTTTATTCATTCCAGCCAGAGACAGCCACTACATGTGCTTTCATTTATTTTCCATTATATCCTTATCTTCACCCAGAAGCAGCGTTTTGGGCCTTTTAAAATGACAGCAGATCTTCGGTTTGGGTCATCAGGGCGCTTTAACTCACGCAACTGCTCAGATGTGGAGCGTTTTTGTGAGCTCCATTAGTGAGCGTGTCCCCTAAAAATATCCTGCCGTATGGTACTGGTTTTTAGCGTGGCACCAATCCTCGGTGTCAGATGCAAACAAAAACGTTGATGAAAGAAATCCCTCACTCTCGCTACGTTTTTGTTTGTGCCATGTAATGCGTCCTCCCCATAATTCGTCCACATGAAAGCAGTGGAGTTCAAGCACAGCATCTGTTCAGCTCATTAAAATCAGTTATGGTTTAATACTGCACCTTTTAAAGCTTTGCAGTCCTGCAACAGTTTAGCAAGAGCGACCAAACTTTCTTGGATCACTCAAGATTTTCTAGTCTTCCAGGTCATCAAGGCTTCAGGCTTTAACTCATGCTTCAGTGCTACAATTTAGTGAATTTAAAATCTAGTTGGCTCTGTTGATGAGTTGGTAAAACTTCATTCATTTATTCATTTTCCTACGGCTTTGTCCCTTTTATATCAGGGGTTGCCACAGCGGAATGAACCACCAACTATTTCAGCATATGTTTTACACAGGGGATGCTCTTCCAGCCACAACCAAGTACTGTGAAACACCCATACATTCTCACATTCACACACACACACACACACACACTAGGGTTAGCGACCTTCTTGCTGTCAGGTGGCAGTGCTAACCACTGAGTCACCGTGCCAGGCCCGGATTAAGAATTCAGAGGCCCCTGGGCACAATGTCTTGTAGGGCCCCCTACAAGGCCGCACCCCTATAGTTGAATTAAAAAATAAGATTAATATAATATTTTTAAAATAAATTTTATCTATAATATTTTGCCCACATTTTTTAAATAAATGACATAGTACACATATTTATAGTCAACAAAGATTTACCTGATTTTAAAAGCATTTAAAGCACACTTTGATAAAAAAAAATACTAATAAAACAAGTGAAAGGTTTTTAATATACTTGTTCAAGTTCACTGAAGCAGTACTTAACATTTATATTTAAGGGTATTTTTAATTTATAACTTCTACAAACTTATAATGCATACGATTTGGATATAACACCTCACCAATCCAGTTCTATGAATCGGAGTCTTCCATAATACACACACTGATTAATGATTCCTACTGTCTCCCTCGTGATGAAGAAGAGTAAGCAAAAAGCACTTGATTATAAAGCTGAACGTATCCAAAAATCACACACACTATACCTGTTCTTTCCTGTCTCTCTCCTCTTCAGAGGCTTTTTTCTGTCTCTCTCTGTCTCTCTCTCCATGAGGTCGGAGAATATGGGTGGAGCAGGGGGACTAATATTGTAAATACAGACTAATTATATTAATATGTCGCTAACATTTAACGCCAGGGGGAAAATAACTGTTTATAAAATATTTATTATCCTTATTAAATACCTTGTGACTTATTTTATATATTTTATATACTTTATTTAGATTTTTAAACAAAAACATTTCCTTTCTATTGTAAATAAAAGTATTTCCAATCTGATATGTAATGGAGGTAAAAATGTGTGCAGTGACACACAAAAAAAATAAAATGATTGTAAAATCAAGGTGAAACTACAAGGCCATGATGTACTTTTCTCTCACATTTACTTTTTAAAGTATGATTGGTTGGGTTTAAGTACTTGTTTAGGTTAGTGCTTCGCTGACCCAAGGCCTGACAAGACCTGCTTTCTTGTGGACATGCAAGAAGAATGTGTATCTAAAATGTATGACAAAACACCCCCTAAGTAACATACTTCAGATTCCTGAAAATGTACACAGCACCCTCTTGTGGATTTGTCATCTGAAACATGTAACAATCAAATCGGGAGCAATGTATTAAGGTTTTGCAAAAATGTAGGCTGAAGCACATATTCCCAACGAACCTGGGTTGGGTATTTTAATGTGACATTTTTGATGGCTTTTGTTTGGATGAAGCATTAGGAGAGTCAGCATCCTTAAAAGCCAAATACCCTGCAAGAGACAAGAGCACTATTTCCAAAGAATGCATCTGCTCCAGCATAAAACTGTTGTTTACTTAGACATAAATGCAATTAACGCAGCCTCAGGTTCAGAGCAGATTTAAACCATTTGTTTGTCACAGACTCTCTGTCGCGGTGCACTGCTCATTAAACACACTCCTATTGCTCAGCTCACAGGAATCCTAATGTGGTCTCAAACACTTTTACTAATGAAACCCTTAAAGAAAAAAAGGGATATAATAGACTACACCCCAGTAAGGGGTTCTATAAAACCCTATAGCTCTTTAATGAAAACCTGACATTGACTCACAACGTTCTGGTCTCTTTCTTCCATTTGTGTGTATTCTGATGTAGTAGTTACGTGTGATGACAAATTGACTTAGTTTTCCATGTTATTATACAAAATTTGATTTATTTGATCTCAAATGAAAATTGACTGAAGATTTATGATTCAATATAATTTTAAAGAGTTTTCTCCACTTATGAGGTCTACTAGACCAAAGGGGTTCACATTTTTTATGCCATGGACCCATAAATATAACGGTTCCCTTGGGAAAAACCCCTTCTTAAAATGTAATGGCAGCTAAATATTTTAATGTCATCGTACCTTTAATGTGTAATGTTGCTGTTTGAGAATGAAAACGATCTGTAAACTAACTAAGCAAAAATCAAGCTGGTCACGATGTCACTGAGCTCTGTTTCTGAACTTCCTCAAATGGCTCAATTTAATTACTGACTTTTAATTAAGGAATGGACTGTACATGTCACAATATCACCAATAGATCTCTTCCAAGGTATAAGAAAGCTGGTTGAGGCCTGGTTGAGTTACGTTTCTACTGTGCTGTTATTGTGTACAAGAGATGCTGTTTCACAGGTATATATACGGATACACATGTGAACACCCATACACTCCCATTCACACACATACATTATGGACAATTTAGCTTACCTAATTCACCTATACAGCATTACTTGTGGGAGAAAACCCACGCGGACATGGGGAGAACATGCAAACTTCACACAGAAATGCCAACGGACCCAGCCGAGCCTAAGGCGACAGCACTACCCGATGCGGTACCGCACCGCCATAACTGCTAACATTTATACACAAAACTAACAGTGTGTGAATGTGCTTGTAAATGTGTCTTTGTCTGTATTTGACAGCTTACATCTACAATAGAGTTTTTGGTTAAATATTCGTGCAATCAGCCATCTGACAGTCGACATTCTGCGCATGTGTTCAGAATACAGTATGTCAGGAGTTTAAACTTACAAGACTTTAAGACTCCACATCTCCACATGTACATAGGTTTTTTTATAACAGTTTTTCACACTTTTGTTTAAAAAAAAAAAATCATCATTCACATGAAAACGTCAAAATGCACTGTTAAGGTTCATGTTAAGGGCACGCCAAACGGGGAATGGGGTATATGTACACAGACTTTTAATTTCAGGCAGCCAGCCTCAGCGCTTCCAGTGAACTGTCTTTCTATAATAAAACTGCCACGTTTAAGGTCTGATTCCTTTAAAAATCTGTTATTTTCACTGCCTGATGGATATATGATATAAAGTGGGTCTCAGACCTAACAAGAAGCACTGCATTAAATTACATTTGCCCCACCATGTCTTTAAAATTTGACAGTTTATTTTACCCCAGTATATTTATTGGAGTTTCTGCCCTTGCCTGCTGATCCTGATGGCGCTAGTGGTTACACGGTCTTTCATCTCGTTTTACGCTTGAACAACTAAATGAATGTTTAAGTCTATTTAACTGAATGTAATGTAATTACATTACAACATCGATGCTGTAAAAGAAACCTTATGAAATTGAAAATTGTTACACTAAGCTTTCACTGGAAGTTTATCATTGGTGGAAAAACACTAGCTGTGCATAAACCCTATTATATATTTTCACGAGTAAACTGCATACAAGTCAATGCAAACGTGAGAAGAGAGATGAATTACTGTCCTGCAGTGCAAACAATGCGGAATATGCTTTACGTTTGCCATAAACATACAGAATTTGCCTCATTTGCGTCTTCCATGTTTGGTGTGAAACCAACCATTTTGGCCAACGAGAAAGAAGAAAACAGCACGCACACTGAAGTAATGAGGTGAAAACTCCAGTTGGTGTCCACATGATCACACTGTACCTGGAGTTTTAGAAAATCTTCACCTGGCCAGAGTTTTCAGAAAGTTTTGTTTTCAGTCACCTGATACTAAGTTTTTGTGTGGACAAACAGCAAAACTGTGTAGAAAAGTGTGGTTTTAAAAATACCTGTGTTTGTGTGAGCAGTGCCTAAAAAAACTTGCAGATGCTTTGATTGTTGTTGTTGAAGTAACTGAGGTACAAACTGTAAAGGATCCGCCTTTTTTTTGGAAAGAGGAGGGGAGAAGCAGATAATTTGCATTTAATGAGACACACATAAAACAGTGCATATTTGCTTCTGCCCAAAGACGAGTATTTACAGCATGAATGATCTGAATCTAGTTTTAACTTGTACGCTCATCTTTGAAAACAACAACAAAATTAGCATTCTGGAATATAATTGCTTTCTGTTGAGTTACAACTCTATCTGTAATGATTAATAATTAATATTACTGAGGCGGCACGGTTGCTCAAAGGTTAGCACTGCTACCTCAAAGCAAGTAGATTGCTGATTTGAGTCCCAGCTGGGTCAATTGGCATTTTTGTGTGGAGTTTGCATGCTCTCTCAATGTTTGTGTGGGTTTTCTCTGGGTGCTAAGGTTTCCCCCACAATCCAAAGAAATGCTCTATAGGTGAATTGAATACAACTAAATTGGCCATAGTGTATGAGGTTGTGTGTGAATGAGTGTGTATGGGTGTTTCCCAGTACTGGGTTGAGGCTGGAAAGGCATCCGCTAGCATGGATCATATGCTGGTATAGTTGGCGGTTGATTCCGCTGTGGCAACCAAGGAAATAGATATTAAGCCGAAGGAAAATAAATAAATAATAATAGTAAAATGTAATTATTTAAATTAAAAAAGTGTTAATTTATTACAACAATTTAATTGATTATTTCATTGATATTTAATCCCATTTATAGTACATTAGAGGAATATATAATATTTCTCTATGTTTAGTATATAAGCCAAAACATTTTACCACATGCTTTTTACTAACCTTTCTATACACAATAGTAATTCCAGAAGGTATCCGCACTCTTTTTAACACCATTTGACACTCCAGGGTTTTCCTATACTGGAGGAAAGAACTCCTTACTGAGCTGTATATATCCTGGGATTGTTCTGAAGACTGTGTGTGTGTCCTGTGTATATGCGCATATGCTCATAAAGCTGGTGTTAGCCTCTGAAAGCCTCACCATGGGAGACTTGTCTGTCCCTTTCCTACAGCGTGCCTAAAGCATCCTCATAAATAAAACCAGATGGCTTCAATATGTCTTAAAATAAAAGGAAAGCTATGCATTGGCCTTGCAACGTCACATCAACATTTCTGAAGGGCAGAGTTTGAATGTTTTATAAGGCAGTTGACTGTTTTTCTCCTTATGGCAGGATGAAGAC
Source organism: Danio tinwini (assembly GCA_903798205.1). Taxonomy (NCBI): domain Eukaryota; kingdom Metazoa; phylum Chordata; class Actinopteri; order Cypriniformes; family Danionidae; genus Danio; species Danio tinwini. The sequence continues at coordinate 15,220,551 of CAIGQZ010033112.1, forward strand.
GGCGGAGATCTGTGTGGTCCTGTTTGTCTTGGGCTGTGTGTGTGAACTGTCATTGTCTTTGGACCCCCGAGATCCAAACGTCTGCAGTTTATGGGAAAGGTAGGACTCATCTCTGATGTAGAGTTCAGAACGACAGGGCCAATACAGTCGATCTGCTCCACTGCACGCTGGCAAACAAATTGCTATTGTAGATCACTGCCTGCAAGTCAAACAACACTGCAAAAAAAAAAACGCTCTTTGTCAAAATTTGCTTTTGGTTTCTTTAGAAAATCTAAAAAATATAAATATTAAGTTACCCAAGTTGCACAATTCTATACTAAATCAAGGTCTGTTTCAGGGGGAAAGTTTATTCAAAAATTTAAATATGCTGTTATTTTACTCATCCTTATAGGCTAAACATTTTTTTTTGCTGTTTGTTCAAACTACTTTTTTAAAATGAGCTGAAACAACACAATTCTTGAGAGTTTTTGGGACAACTGTATTATGTTAAATACACTTCAATTTGTTACGTTAACATAATTGATTTGTGTTGGGACAACATGAATGAATTGTGTGGAACACTGCATTTTTTTGTGTAGTAGACTGTTTTCTTCAATAGAAGATTAAATAATATTTTTACCTGTGTCTGTGGTGATTCATAAGACACAAGACAAAAAGCAAAACAAAAAATAAAAACAAACAGGCATGAGAAGAAAAAATGTATTTTCCTGGATGATTACAATTGCATGCACAATGTAAAGACTGATTCTTGAGAGTTTTAGTAGCATGAAGCTTGCACTCCACACAGTCAGGATCATTTGACGAGGCTGTGGATTAAGGGTAATAATAAATAATAATGTTCACTTTCTCACACAAACTGATCATTTTACTTTAAAATACATATATAAAATATTACAATACATATAAACAATACTATATTGATGTATTATCAGGAGACAGATGTATTACTTTTGTGTTTCCTGTATATTTGTTTTGACTCTCAAAGTGCCAGACTTGCATTTAATGATGGTTTTGGTTAAAATACTTCTTTATTGTTCTACTAAAGAAAAGAAATGCCACTTACATCTTTGATTTTCCTAAAGGTAAATTAACAGTAAATTCTTATTTTGAGTGAACTGTCTCTTTAAGAGCTGAACATCTCTACAGCAAATGTACAAATATATACACATGTTCTATTCCTCTAAATGAAATGTCATTAAAAGCCTTCATTTCTTTCATTTCAAATATTTACTCCAAATATATTACTTATAACACAAAAATATGCTTGGGAAAATTTGTTCTTTCTTTTTAACATGGCCAGACAAAAAGTAGTTTCATAGTAGTGGACCAGTATCATAATTGTCTTGCTTTGATTTCTAATACTAACATTCTTTCATCCATTCTACATTGTGTTTTGACTCTGATTTTAAACTGATGGCTACTAGTTTTCAGATTTACGCAAAGCATACTAATATGCATAATAGTAAATAAGAAGCTATAAATATTTTTGCTCATTTTTTATAGCAAAAATCTAAATTTGAAATTCCTATTTGACGTATTTATTATATATATATATATAAAATAGCATATATTAATTATTTCATAATATTTCACTGCTCTCTGGAATACGGGATTTTGACCGATCAATCATGGCATTCCAAGGTATGTTTTTTCTAGAAAACAATCTTTGAAAAAAATACACAAACTCTTCCGGAAACTTTGAATCAACCTGACCGTTTGTGAATTTGTTCATATCCATATGTACAGTTGCAATCAGAATTATTCAACCCTCTGATTTATTAGCCCCCCTGTTTATTTTCTTCCCCAATTTCTGTTTAACGGAGAGAAGATTTTTTCAACAAATTTCTAAACATAATAGTTTTAGTAACTCATCTCTAATAACTGATTTATTTTATCTTTGCCATGATGACAGTAAATAATATTTGACTAGATATTTTTCAAGACACTTCTATACAGCTTAAAGTGACATTTAAAGGCTTAACTAGGTTAATTAGGTTAACTAGGCAGGTTAGGGTAATTAGGCAAGTTATTGTATAATGATGGTTTGTTCTGTAGACTATGGAAAAAATAAATAGCTTAAAGGGGTTAATAATTTTGACCTTAAAATGGGTTTTAAAAATTAAAAACTGATTTTATTCTAGCTAAAATAAAACAAATAAGACTTTCTCCAGAAGAAAAAAATATGATCAGACATACTGTGAAAATTTCCTTCAGTTCTGTTAAACATCATTTGGGAAATATTTAAAAAAGAAAAAAAAATTCAAAGGGGGTTCAATAATTCTGATTGCAACTGTATATGCTAATAGTGCTTTCATGGCGTTTTTCTTGCAATTGTGTCAGTCAGCTTTACACTTAATTCATCAATTTATTAAAGAATTTATCATTTACTGCAGCTTAGATCAATGTTTTGTGTCTAATTGTTAGGCCCACATAGAATCTGCCGTGCAGAAATCCACAGATCTTTAGCCCATCATTGAGTCTATTTATGCACTTGTGTAAATGTGTTTAAATTTATATTTATTCAGTTTTAAAAATTAATTTCACTAATAATATTGTGATATAATAATAGTAGTATTAAATTTTCATATGATTTATTTACAATACAATACAGTTTATAAAGTAATATTTTCTGTCTTTTAGTAGATATATTATAGACATAATATAGACTTAGACTTGTTTTGTTTACCAAATAAGTGGATCTAATTGGACTTGCATTGCATTAAATAATGTATATATAATAAAATAATGTACTATTCTTTATTTCTTATATTAAGTTTTTAGTTATGCTACTCCTAAAATCATTCCACATTAATATGCAGATTTTTTCCAAAATTCTCAACAGAAATAGCAAAAAATGTCAGCAGATTCTGTCTGGTTTAGTTCTGTGGCAAGTAGCCATGTAATGGAAAAATGTATATACTGTAGGTGGTTGTTTTTTACAGTATAATTGCGTTGGGCTGCTGATTAGTCACATTAGCCTGTTGGGCTTTATTCTGCAAGAACAACTGCCTATATGCACATATAACTGCCAACTGCCTATAAGCACTCTTACCTTTTTTAAACGCATGCGACGCTAAATAGGACAAACTGTTTGGAGAATGGATAATTAGGAATTTTTTAAATATCAATAAATTTGAATGCCATGAAACTGAATCAAATGTAAAATTAAGAGTAAGTCAGAATGTCAAAACGTTTTTTTTTAAGAAAGACTTATTTAGGGTTTAGGACAAACAAAGAAAGCTCTTCCCAAGTAATCCTAACCACAGGCCTTAATTAGCTAATAAATCCTAAACAGTCATTCCAAAAACTCATTATAAATGGCTTCAAAAATGCCAATTCTTTTCTTGAATCTATCCCTAAAAATTCTGAACAGCTTCATGATTCTCTCGAGCAACAAACTCTACGGCGACAGATTCAGCAATTACTGTGTTGTACCATACTACATCATGTTAAATTATACAAAATAACAAGTGACTGATATGAAGATAGCATGACTAAATCTTTGTTCCCTTCCAGTTTCACCACTTCTGTGAAGGAATCATACGCTCAGCCATTCGACCAAATGTCTGAAGAGCCCTGCTCTGAACCCTGGAGCGCTAACAAATGCACCCGGCACAGGTGACATCCACAGACAAACACTCATGCACTCAAGCATTTCCTCACAGTTACACCAAGCTGACTTAGACTAAACGCAGCATGAACACTTTCATCCTAGCATTGTGCGGAGGTTCTCCAGCTTAGGTCACTGGAGGGATTGTTTGGTTTGGCAGTGGAAGCTTAAAATTGCTTCGAATCCAAGTAATTGTGATGCTGGTGTACACACACGCTCCCTTTATTATAACACTGGCATGGAAACTTGATTTCCCTGGTTCCCAAAGGTCTTTTTAAGATTAATCTCAACTAAGGCGAATGGGAAGGGCACTGACTGTGTAATGTATTTCTAAATATTATACCCTTATGCATAAAAAGGTGCCAAGTTGATTTTCAGCAACTACTGAATCAGAAGTATTGTAACTGCAGTTGATCTCTTTTAATGAAGTAATATCTATTGTGTGGTCTTGCGTTTGGACGGTGCATTTTTCCATGTTTATAATGGAGGTTATTAATATTCTCTCTCCAGGATCACTTATAAAACGCTTTATAGGCAGGTGGTGAAAATGGACTATCGTAGGAGGTATCAGTGCTGTCCTGGCTTTTATGAGAGCAGAAATAAATGTGTCCGTGAGTAATAAATTGATGGTTAACTTCAACCTTAATGCTTTGGTTTAGAATTTTTCATTTTTCAGCTGTTTATTTTTCCATTCCTGCCCTTTCTGTCTGTGTGTGTAGCACGTTGCACTAAGGAGTGTGTCCATGGCCGCTGTGTAGCACCTGATCGCTGCCAGTGTGAGATCGGCTGGCGTGGAGACGACTGTTCCAGCTGTGAGTTATGCGTCAGACTTTTCCCTTTTCATTCCTACATGCAAAAATAAGCAGAAAGTGCAACATTTTAAGGCACTATCAGTGCAAAAGTTGCTGTTTCAGGAAGTATGCTGCTACTTCAGTGCCCTTTAGATACCTTGGTTATGCTAAATTGCTTTGCAACAAGCTATGCTAAAAAAAAAGATTATTTCAAGATGGTGAGAGTCTTTGCACTAGTGTTCTGGCTTGATTTTTGAGTGTGTTGTCATCTGTTTGTGTTGCTGTGCGTATTTTTATTGGGCCCCATTTTCTCCCTTTTCTTTTTGCTCTTGTTTTCTTTTCCCCCTTCTCTCTCTCTCTGCATCTGCTCTCTCTCTCTCTCTCTTTAACTCTACTCCTTTCCTTTCCTTTAGTATGAGTATATGCGCGATCAAACTGAAAATAAAAATATAAGAGTTTGCACAGTCGTTTATAGCACATCTTCTGTTTTCTTTTTCTATTAACATGTTAAAAATAGGGCAGCATATTGGCGCAGTGGGTAGCACGATCGCCTAACAGCAAGAAGGTTGCTGGTTCAAGCCTTGGCTGGGTCAGTTGGCATTGTGGAGTTTGCATGCTCTCCATGTGTTTGCGTGGGTTTTCTTTCAGGTGCTCCGGTTTCCCCCCACAAATCCAAAAACACGTGGTACAGGTGAATTGGGAAGGCTAAACTGTCTGTAGTGTATGGGTTTGAATGAGTGTGTATGGATGTTTCCCAGTGATGGGTTGCAGCTGGAAGGGCATCCGTTGCGTAAAACATATGCTGGATAAGTTGGCAATTCATTCCGCTGTGACGACCCCAGACTAAGCCGAAAAGAAAATGAATGAAGGTTAAAAATAAAGGTTCGAACTGTAATTTTGCCTTTTTTTCTCTCTCTTATGCTTAGTCTATGCTAGCCTACCATTGTAAGATAATACAGCACTATTTCTGATTCTTACACCTATTATTGTTGTCTAATTGTTTATTTAAAATAGGAAAACAAAGAAAAACTATATTTTTCACAATTTTATTTTATGAAATGTGGCTATTTGTCTTCCCAGAAATGGGTTGCGGCTGGAAGGGCATCCGCTGTGTAAAATTGTGCTGGATAAGTTGGCGGTTCATTCCGCTGTGGCAACCCCGGATTAATAAAGGGACTAAGCTGAAAAGAAAATGAATGAATGAATGGCTATTTGTTATTTGTTTTTATTATTATTTATATTTTTTCTTTCTTGTGTCCATTATTTTTATTATTGTTACTGTCAATATTTATATTAGGAAGTGTATTTAGGGTTTGTTGAAGTGGATTTAAAAAAAAAATCTATCCCTGTATAAACATTGACAACTGCACTTGGCATAAAATTGGAAAAAAATAAAATAAAGGGTTCAATAAAGGCTTTCTTGTGATGGTGTAGAAAAACATGTTTGGTTGCTTAAGAAATTTTTAGTGAGCAATTCTAAAAAAAAATACACTTTTATTTAGTCTGAAGGGCATTTTAATAATCTGAAGAAACCTTCTATAAAATTAAAAGGTTCTATGGATGTTAAAGTTCTTTGTGGAACCAACGATGCAAGTATAAAAAACTTTTAATTTCAAGAGTGTATACAATTAGTTCAGTCCTGTTATTATTTAGAGCAGAGGTTCTCAAACTTTTCAGCCCCTGACCCCCAAAATAACAATGCCAGTGACTCGCGACCCCCACTATTTTCGGAAGCGGTTATACAGTAATCATATAAACGTTGCACACAACAGCTCACACACACAATAGGGCTATATAAACACGAGCATATTAAAAACACAAAAAAATGCAACAGTCTAAAAAACATATAATAAAATAAAAAAAATGGAGGAAGGAATGATCTTTAAAATCACTGAAATTAATGAATAAATTAAATTATGAACTACTTTGAACAGTTATTTTATAGTGCAATAACATTTCACAACTTTACAATTTTTATTGTATTTTTGATGAAATAAATGCAGCTTTGGAGAGCAGGATAAGCTTATTTTAAAACATTTAAAAATCCTACTGACCCCAATCTTTTGACCAGTAGTGTATATTGTTTAATATTAACCTCACCTAATAAGACTCGTGGGCCCAATGTTTAAGTTACATCACACGTTTTTTCTTGGTTTAATTTTGGAGAACTCCACTCAGAGATCATCCTCCATGTTCAGTCATGGCCTGTATTTATTTTAATTGTACACGAGTGCCATAAAGGTGTCAGAAAGTGTAGGCTGGTGCTGTAAAATCTTCTTCAACTGACGCTATTGCTGTGTCATTAATCTAACGTAAAAACCCCAGGGGTTGCAATCAGAAGGCTGATGGCATTTTATTAGCATGTTGTATTTTTAATGTAACTATTTTTATCTTCATAAGTTATGGATAAACAATGGTAATTATAACAGTTTATTAAAATTGATTTGATTTTGGAAATCACTAAGCGACCCCCTCTCATTGTTCCGCGACCCCCACTTTGGGAACCACTAATTTAGATGATGCTATTTTATTTATTGATATTTTAAATTATGACGGCCCATGTGTTCGCCAGTTTCGCCATTAGGTGTTTATTGTAGTGCATTATGTTGATTTAAAAAGCTGTGGTTTCAGATGAGTACAACACTTTACAGGCTCCTGAGTGGAGTTTGCATAAACGCAATGGAAACTCAAGGCTTTGGCTCTGGACTGAAGACCTTTCTCTCTAATTTTGCTCCTGCTCTTTGTTTGGTTGGACTGTAAAACCCCATTATTAGCTCGCATTGGCAGGAGGAGGATCAACACTTTCTGAAGGCCTGTGTGTTGCGAGGTTTGTGGGAAATTAGAGAGGTTTGAGGTTTTAAATATACATTTCTCTTAGTCCATCCTCAGAGACCAAAGGCCAAACTTAATCAAACTGCTATACCTCTTGGCTGTTTAAGTCGAAAAGCTGCAGTTTATGTACCTGTCATTTTAGAGAATTTTGTTTTTTCAGTCTAAAAGAAAGAACACCTTCAAAATAAACACTATTGGTCAAAAGTTTGGGGTCAGTTTTTTTTATGTTTTTTATACATAAAATTATTATGTTCATTAAGGAGGCATTTATTAAATGTAAAAAAAAAATTGTTAAATTGTTAAATATTTATTAAAATTTTAAATAACTTTAAATAATTGCTGTCTTGTTATATGTAGTTTTAAATGAAATTATTGCTTTAGTCATTATTGATTTTATTACTATTACATTATTAAAAACAATAATAATAATAACAACAATAATAATAATAATAATTAATATTAGAGTGATTTCTGAAGGATCACGTGATAAAACTGAAATAAATTATTAAAGTTTAAACTAATTTGAGCAGTTATTTTATAGTGCAATAACATTCCACAATTTTACAATTTCTACTGTATTTTTGATTAAATAAATGAAGCCTTGGTGAGATAAGCTTATTTTAAAACCATAAAAAATCCTACTGACCCCAAACTTTTGACCGGTGGGGTATTTTTAAATGTTTTACTTAAACACAGTTTATTAATTTGTCTAGATTTTATGATAATGAATGCTGCTGTGCACGTATTGTTCATTTATAGTTTATGCTGTAAACATTAACCAACATTAAAGAAATCCAATTGTGAAGTGTGATCACAGAAGTTTATATTTTTTATCATATTTATATTTTAATAAGGATATTTACAGATGGATATGCCGATACATATTGTGTCTGATAACATACCTTTGATATTTTTTTAAGGGAAAAACTTTTGGGGGTCTGTTTTTAGTATTTTCTGAAATATGTTATAAAAAGCAAAAAGAGATACTCCTTAAATCCCTTCTGTAAAAACCTTTAATACTTAAAAAAATTCAACAGGAAAGTAATATACAGATTCTTGTGCTATAAATGTATGCTAATTAATGCATATTTAATTAAACAATGAGACATTTGCATGCAAACCAAATATTTTTGAAGAATTTTTTTTTTACCCAACTAACCTATAATCAAGTGTATTTTTTTGCACTTAAAAAGTGATTAAAGCTGTTTTGTTAAAAGTGTTAAAAGTTAAATTTTCTTTAAAAAGTGAGTAAGCCCATTGTAACTTGGAACTGTTAAGTTGATCTACCTTAATTGTTATAATTAAGCAACATAGTTCTTTTACTTAAAAAAACTTTAAGGAAATGAGTTTACTCACTTTTTTAAGTAAAGTCAATGAATTGTTTTAAAACTCAGGATTACTCTTTCTTACCAGATTGTGCTATAGCACTGTAAAAAAGTGATTAGTCACTTAAAGTGAGCAAGCCCATTGCTTTAAAAGTTGACTACTTAAAAATAAAGTAGACCCATTGTAACATGAAACTGTTAAGTTAACTTAATTTGAATCATTCTGTTAATTTTACTCACTTTTTAAAATGAAGTCAACTAATTGCTTTTTACAGTGCTGTAGTTCCTATTGTGCTGGGTTAGACTATGCGCTGAGCTAATTTAATTCCTTAACTAATAATCAAGTCACTTATGGAAGATTTATCTGTATCTACTCAATATATCAGATCTTTAAGTTCAATACATAAAAAATGAGGTTTGCTGTCCGTTCAAACTACTTGTTTAAAATGAGCTGAAACAACGCAATCCTTAATTTTATTTTGCGACAATTTAATTGTTTTATGTTTCATCACGATAAATAGGTAAAAACTAGTGTTCACTTAATTTCTTCATGTTGTCCCAACACGAATCGATTGTGTGGAACTCTGCATTTTTTAACAGTGCACTGTAAAAAGTTATTTTTACTTTACTTAAAAAAAGGAAGTAATCTTATTGCCTTGAAAGCGACAAGCTGACTTTACTTAAAAAAGTGAGTAAACCCATTGTAACTTGGAACTGTTAAGTTGATTTAACTTAATTTTCATAATTATGCACGTAGTTTGTTTACTTAAAAAATGTAAGGGAATGGTTTTACTCACTTTAAGTACAGTCAACTAATCATTTTAAAAGCAACTGGTTTACTCACTTATTTTAAATATATTCAACTAGTCATTTTTTACAGTGTAAAGTTTAAATGTTAGGCAAAATGCCTATGAAGCAAAAAGAGCTTTCACATTTTTATTAAAAAGGCTAACTATTTAAGTAGCTTCTGGGAAAGTGGCCTTCAAAACCAGACCTTTAACCCAGCAATAGCTTTCCTCTAAGGGACTAGAAAGGAATTTTCCCACATCTCCGTATCATCTTAAAACGGGCTGTTTGATAAAGCTGATTCTTTTTTCGACTTTTCATCTTCATACAATACAAACATGGTACTTTAAAAAGAGTAAATACAATCATATTCATTGTTTATAATATTCAGTTGTTTATTCTGAAGGCTTGGGAACAGAAAATTTGACTTTTTGGAAGTGGAAGTGTAGTTCAATTAAGCACTGTGATCAAGGAAACCTCTTTAAGGATAAAATTAATCACGTTGTGAGGCTTTCTCTTGTTTTTTTAAAGTGCTCTGTGTTTGCTTTGAGAGCCGCTTGTCTGTCAGCTCAGTGTTTGAATGAAAACAGCTGGAGCTTCAGTTCCTCAAGCCTGACACATGTGGACATGGAGGGGAGGAATCACTCATGTCTCCTGATGTCAGAGGATTACACCTGAGGACTCTAAATCTCTGCCCTGAAAATCTCTGCAGAATATAGTAAAGAAAAAAGTATGAAGTAAAGTCTGTGTAAAATTGATCACTCAACAAACTAAATATTTCTCTAAAAAACTGTAAAATTAAAAAATAAATTCATTTTACGTGCATAAATTTTACTATTCAGTTTAAAAAATGAATGAAAAAAGTAAATAACAAAAATGTGTGCAACAATTGTACACCTGCCAGCGAAGGCTGTGTGGATTGTGTATGCGCGCACACGCACACGCACACGACAGTAGTCACCATGCGCAAGTTAAAGCAAAAGTCATGTTTAACTATTGGCCCTTAACAATATTTTCAGCCATATTTATGCCTATTTTCAAAATGGCAAAGAGACAGTCACGCATATTTTCATTTATTAAAACCACAAGTAAATCTAATAATGAGCCTGATCAAAAGAGATCTTGAGAAAATGAAACTGCGCCCATGGATCAGGATAGCGGGAAACAGAAGCAAAGCGCTCTCAAATCACTCAGAAAACATGACAGAAGAGGTAACTGTGGGTTATTCTTAATGGTTAAACAGAGTGAGTTATTAATTTTTTTCACATGGCACATAATAGTGAAGTGAACTGAATAGTTATTGTTCATACGATTTATGTTTGTAGCTACATGTTTTTCATTATCCATGACTGACCTATAATAATTCAAGGCTGTTCAGAAATGTGATGCTTTTTTTGCACGGTTTAATGACGTCATGTTTTGGGAAAACTGAAATTGTGTGATGGACGTTGGTCACGGTTACTTTTATTTTCAGGGTTTTTTTTTCAGGGAATTATTAATTTACAAATTAAGCACTGTTCATAACCCAATCCAAAATAAATGTCACAATTGTTCCTTTAAAAATGAAATGAAATGAACAAACAAACAAATAAATTATTTTGTTTTTAAGGACCATTGTTTACCTAATAAATACTCTACTTTTTTGTTAAAATTGTATTATTTTTGATCAAATAAATGCAGCCTTGGAAATCTTAATAAATGCAGCCTTGGAAATCTTAAGTGACATCTTTGTTAAAATTTATCATTAAAATTTTACATTATAACAACTTAAATTCTGGGATGTATCATAAAAACAAATCTCAGATTCTCACTGAGGAATGATCTCCAAGTTCTAGAAAAGAGTTTTTAGTAATGAGCTCATTTGGTAATGAGTGTGTGTGTGTCTTTCTGTGATGGATTCCTCTTCTTAACCCGTAAAGGGTACGTGTCATCAGTTTAGTTTGTGTCATGACCGAAACTCAATCCCTGTGTGAGCGCTGGCCTGATCTCTCTCTGAGGTCCAGCCAAACTCCATCTGTAAAGTTTCCCATTTGAAACTCATTCCTTCTGCTGAGCTGCGTACAAATTCTTCAGGCAATCACGTTATCAATTTGTTATGCTCTAAATGCCAGGGAAGCTGAAGTATTTAGAAGCCCTTTAGCTCCAATTTCCACAAATGACAAAACATTGAAACCAGGTTCATAATTTAAAAAGTCTCTAGTAAACTAATCTGAACAGAGGTTATAATATATGTGGGATTAAGCTGAAGTTGTGTTTGTTGTGTTTAGCATGTGATGTTCAGCATTGGGGTCCAGGCTGCCGCCATCTCTGCGAGTGCCAGAATGGAGGAGAGTGTGACGTCCTCACAGGGAACTGTCAGTGTCCAGCCGGATACACTGGTCAACACTGCCAGGTATGAATAAGCAAACAAATCTGAATCAAGATCAAATATAAATTCAGATCTTAGCCCTAGCAACACAGCAGTGTTTTGTTACTTAATAATTTAGTTAATATCCTGGTTTCTATTACATGGTTGAGTAAAACGTTTTTGATATTTTCTAAATGCTGAATATATTGTAAAATAACTGCATTTCCATTCACTAATGTTATGCTACTAAAACATTTTTTCACCTCTCTAAATAAGTCATTACAAAAATCAAGATGATGGATGAGCAGGTTTATGTATATACAGTTGAAGTCAGAATTATTATCCCCTCTTTGATTTTTTTCTTTTTTAAATATTTCCCATATGATGTTTAACAGATTCAGGAAAATTTTCACAGTATGTCTGATAATATTTTTTCTTCTAGAGAAAGTCTTATTTGTTTTATTTCGGCTAGAATAAAAGCAGTTTTTAATTTTTTTTAAACATTTTAAGGTCAAAATTATTAGCCCCTTTAAGCTATTTTTTTTGATAGTCTACAGAACAAACCATTGTTATACAATAACTTGCCTAATTACCCTAACCTGGCTAGTTAACCTAATTAGTTAAGCCTTTAAATGTCACTTTAAGCTGAATGCAAGTGTCTTGAAAAATATCTAGTAAAATATAATTTACTGTCATCATGGCAAAGATAAAATAAATCAGTTATTAGAAATGAGTTATTAAAACTATTATGTTTAGAAATGTGTTGAAAAATTTAAATTATATTTAAAAAAGCCATGTATGAGGTGTTTCTGGTAGGTTATATTTAGTCATTTTACACAAACTGTGGATTCAAGTAATGCAACCTACAGTACATTCAAAAATCTCTCCCTTGTAATATGTGAGAGTACAAAACCTGTCAGTGAACTATAAGGGCAAAAAACAAATAAATAAAATAATCGCTTATTAATTGTAATCTAGTTAAAATATTCAATTAATCAATTAATTGGTTTTAGGCCAGATCGCCCAGCCCTAGGATGAGCAAGTCACACTCAAGTGTACAAATGAGCTTCATTCATAATCAAACGAATTAGCCACTAAATCAAAAAGTTACGAATTGCTGTGAGATTGTGTTGGGTAATATATGTTAAAGCACTCTAATCATTTGAACTGCTCATATTTTCTTGATGTCAGGACCCCTGTCCAGTGAAGTGGTTTGGTCAGGGCTGTCGGCAAGAGTGTCAGTGTGGAACTGGAGGAAACTGCAATCAGACCACTGGAGAGTGTGTGTGCAAACAGGGCTTTACTGGAACTCTGTGAGTACAGTAATGCTGTGGTTGGAACAAATTAAAATGCTGAATTCACTGATCCTGTCACAGAAGCCTGTGTATATTTTTGAAATGCCTCACATTACCGTAATTGTAAACCATTTTGCTGACACTATAACTTTTAGTACAGGGTGTTGTGTTATTCGTTGGCGTGTATTAGATCACTGCATCATGTACAGTTAATCTTTCCCTCTTTTTACCTGCATTGAGTTTCAAAATGCTTTCTTAGTATGTTAGCATCATTGTAGTGTTATCTTAAGTATTATTTATAATTAAAAAAGTACTTTTTAATATTTTAAAATGTTTTTAAAAATTAAAAAAAAAAATTCAATTTATATAAAAAAAGCATTTTATGTTTATTGTAATATTGTTTTAAATAAAATCAAGAAAATACAACCTCAGTTGTTCATATAGTATTTGTCTTTACCAAGAAAGTGTTCAGAATCTGAAATAGCTATAATAGTGTGTATTCAGCTGAATTATTAAAGAAATTACAATCATAAAACAATATTTTTTAAGTTCAAAAAGCAAAATAAATATGAATAATTATAAATGTGTATTATTAAATAAAACAGAAACCTACATTTGATTATTTGCATTTTGCTTTATTATTAAATCTTTTTTGCTATCTGCAATGCGCAGTCATATTATATGCAATCAAAATAGACTTGCCCTTTTTAGGTTTCCATAATGTTTCTTTTTTATTATTAACTTCCTAAAATTGCACATGGAGTAATGTCTGTGTGTGTTTCAGCTGTGAGGAGTCATGTCCGAGGCCAAAACGCTGTGCTGCACGATGCCCATGTCAGAACGGAGGAATCTGCCAGGGCAATGGGGTGTGTTTGTGTCCACCCGGCTGGATGGTGAGAAAGCTTTAGTATGGTTGTGCTTTGTTCACTTTAAACAGTCAAGATCTGAAGTTTTTTTAGGCTCTTCATATCCCTATGTTAGTCTTTAAGTTATCAATAAATTATTGTGCTTCAAAATAGTGACAAAAAAATTTGAATTTAAAAGATATAAGCAGCATCGCAGTTTCTTACCTCTGTTAGGAACATTCTGTCCGAACATTTTAAGGACAAGCTTTCTCTCAGAGAGAATAAATGAGGACAAGCTTTCTCTCAGAGAGAATAAATGGCAGGAGCTCAAGCACCCAAACCCTCCTTCTGCACGTGTCTGTTGTTTATAACGAAGTAAAATAAAAATAACTGCAAACGAAATAAACCAACTCCGCCTTCACAGTTCATTCTGTGGCTGCTCATTAACCCTTGATGAGTTCACTACACCGGTGGTCAAACAGACGCGCACCGCGTTTGTCATAAATCAAAAATGATCAGTGTTTTCAATCACAAGGGACTTATTTTAGGTTTCAAATACACATTAGTAGTAGCAGAACAACCCTTTACAGTTCATGTAATACACCACGGTTGTCTGTGAAAAGAGCAATAATCATATTAAGCATAATCTGACAACGTGCTTCATACAGTATACACATTGTGTGCATAATTAGACATTTTGTGTTGTCCGTAACTTCTGTATACTTCTGCACATGCGGGTCAGTTTAGGACCATGATCTGTTCACACTGCAAATCTGATATTGGCCAAATTTATAACAACAGTGTGACAGCTTGGCAAAAAAATCAGATCTTAGAAAAAATCTGATTTGAGCACTAAACCTTGCAGTGTGAATGTAGCCAAAGTTCCATGTGACTGAAAGGCTTTACCTAAAAACTCCTGCATACCTAAAAAAACAAAAACGTAATCAGTCAGAAGTGCTTCAGCTTAACAATTTTGATTGGCAGAGCTGTGATATAAACAAAACCTGTTGTTTTTTTTTAAAGAGGATGAGCTACTCAGTATGCCCAACCCTGTCTTCCTCTTCGAATTGAAAATTACACCACATGTGTAAGCGGTGTATTTTAAGGAACTTCAGGTGATCTTGAATTCTTTATTGTGTGTTTCAGGGTACAGTGTGTACTGAACGGTGTCCACCAGGCCGTTTTGGTATAAACTGCTCTAAAGATTGTTTGTGCCATAACGGAGGTCATTGTGATCAAGAAAAGGGCCAGTGTCAGTGTGATGCAGGCTACACCGGAGAAAGGTTTGTAGAAGTTTTTCTTTAAAATATGGCTAAAGATAAATAAAATTATTATAAAATATAATGTAAGATGGGTTGCACAGTGGGTAGCATGATCACCTCACAGCAAGAAGGTCACTGGTTCGACCCTCGGCTGGGTGAGTTGGCGTTTCTGTGTGGCGTTTGCATGGTCCGGTTTCCCCCACAGTCCAAACACATGCGCTATTGGTGAATTGGGTAAGCTAAATTGTCCGTAGTGTATGTGTGTGAATGAGTGTGTAGGGATGTTTCCAAGTGATGGGTTGCGGCTGGAAGGGCATCCGCTGTGTAAAACATGTGCTGGATAAGTTGGCAGTTCATACCGCTGTGGGGAACCAGGATAAATAAAAATACTAAGCTAAAAAGAAAATGAATAAATGAATAAAATAAGACATTATATAAGTTCATAAAAGTTTATAGTTTTAAGTTCAGGGATGAAAGGTTTGAAGTCCAATAGTATCAAGCAATCAATAAGAAACAGAACTTAAATGTCCTACAGGAGATCTTGGAAATTGCTAATGTTAGCCTGATAGTACTGAAAGCCTATGTCCTGCCATCCCATCTGTCATCCAAAGACATCATGGCCCCAGAACGCATGATTGCTCATTGTAGACAACATCACTACATCATGTAGCATTCACCAGAGAGAAAACTTTATAGTGCAGTTAGTAGTTACAATACCAAACTTTTAAAAAGAAGGTATGTTGTTGATGTTTGTCTGCCATTCTCTGTCTAAAATACGTCTGTGACACACTGATGATATAACCTGTTCTGCATGAGCAACATATTTTGACAGAGAGGTAGAACAGCCAATCATAATGTTCAGACCGAACATTTTAGTTGAACAAACCTTTCTTGGTTCTACACCTTCCGCAGAACATTAAAATACATATAAACACACCTGGAGCACTTCATTTAATGATTGCTATCAGATGATTGCTACTTTAAACCAGGTTAGCAAAAATAGTTTCTGAAGACAAGCACCTAATGCACTTTTAAACAGAGTATTCAGATAAGTTTCTTATTTGTTACTTTAATATATGGTTGAAACCAACATACAAAAATCATAGGTCTCAAAGTCGATTCCTGGAGGGCTGCAGCTCTGCACAGTTTTGCTCTAACCCTAATCAAACACAGCTTGTCCAACTAATCAAAGTGTTCAAGACTACTAGAAACTAGTAAGCAGGTGTGAGTTGGAGCTGGTTGGAGCTAAACTGTGCAGAGCTGTGGCCTTCCAGGAGTTGAGTTTGAGACCATTGTTCTAAATTAAAGCATATTGATTGTAGTTGGCCCTTGGTTGTGACCCTTGGTTTTTAGCTCTAGAAAATCAGGATGAAGTCTGAAATGTACAGTAAAGCCACAAAAATTGTGTGTGTGTATACTGTGTAGGTGCAATGAGGAGTGTCCAGTGGGCACATATGGTGAGGACTGTAAGGGTGTGTGTGACTGTGCGAATGGAGCCCGCTGTTATAACATCCATGGCGGCTGTCTGTGTGAGCCGGGGTTCAAAGGTCCTCGATGTGACCACCGGATGTGTCCTGAAGGGACCTTTGGCATGCACTGTCAACACCGCTGCCTCTGCAACTCACTAAACACCCTCAGGTGAGGACTGTGTTATCAACACTTTATCACAGTGTGTACACTACCAGTTCATTACCAAACATCTTTTTATAATACCCTACTGTTTACATACTATACTAATATTATATAATAGTGGTATTAATAATAATAACAATAATAGGAATTTTTAATTAGATGTTATTTTTACAGTTTATGTTCCTTCATTTGTAGTATGTGACTTTTTTTGTTAGTTTTACAAGAATAGTTTTAGTAATTTAGTACTTTAATTTAATTTAGCTGTTAACCAAGGCAACATTCATCATGTTTTTGTTAAGTTTGAGTAATGCATAACATTCATGATAAGAACAAGGACTTAATATTAGGGGTGTACATTACTGAGAGAAAAAAATCTGAATATTTTGGGATATATATATATTTTTTTGGATAATTTAAATAAATGTGACCCTATAATAAATGTAATAAACGTCATAAATGTGAAGGTTTGGAAATTGAGATTTATGCTTTATCTGAAAGCTTAACAAATAATCTTTCTATTGATAGACAATATTTGGCTGAGATATTATTTGAAAATCTGGAATCTGAGGGTTCCAAAAAATCTAAATACTGAGAAAATAGCTAATAAAGTTGTCCCAATTAAGATCTTATCAATGCATAGTGGTAATCAAACATTGAGTATTGTTATAGATAGGGCTGCACAAAAAATTTGACATTGCGATACATTGTATCTATACAATTGACTATTTGGAAAGAATTTATAGTCACACTTCATTTTAAGGTGACTTCTCGCTATTAGCAATCCATTAACTATGACTTTTGCTTAAATAAGCTACTAATTTGCTCTTTTTATAATAATTAATAAGGTAGTTTAGGTATTGGGTGTGACGTAGAATATAATCATGCAGAATATGTAGCTTATAAGTACTAAACACAGTCAATATTTCAATAACATGCATGCTAATACGCAACTAGTTAATAGTAGGAATTGGTCTCTAAAGTGTTATCACATGTATTAATTTTGATTGATTGGCATGATTTTGTAGGGAAGTGAATCATGCATAAAATGTAATTAATTAGAAGCATAGATAAATACAATAAAACAAAGATAAAAGTGAAATAAGCAGTGCATGTTTTGTGGTTCTGTGAATATAAAATTGACACTGCAAAGTCAGTGACAACTTTATTGTATGAATAATTCATATTCTTTATTAAACTTCCATGTGATGTGACTTGCGGATACACACATTGCGATATCAATGCTGAAACAATATATAGGGTGAATTCAGGTCAATTGGGACACTTTTCCTTGGTTATCTCAATGGCAAAATGTGTACCAATTGATCTGAATTCACCCTAGTGCAGCCCTAGTTATGTTTGGAACTGTAATAATTAACTTCATGAATCTTTCTTAATATCCTTATGTATTTAAGCATAAAAAAGAAAAATGTATCATTTTGACCAATACAGTGCTATTTGGTTATTGCCAAAAATACACCTGTGCAACATAAAACTGGTTTTAAGGGTCACAAATATGTCACTAATAATTCCAGGGTCACAAACATGTCACAAAATCTACCAGTAGGTGGTGACATATGACTCACTGAATCAATTTTGTCTCTGTATATGTTGCTCCAGCTGTCACCCTCTAAAGGGCGAGTGCACCTGTCAGCCGGGCTGGGCTGGTCTGTACTGTAATGAAACCTGTGCTCAGGGTTATTATGGTAATGGCTGTCTGGAGCCCTGCCTGTGTGTGAATGGAGGAGTGTGTGACTCGGTGACCGGCCAGTGCCATTGTCTGCCCGGATACACGGTGAGGCTCAAACAAAACAGCTTCTGCAAGAACTCACGATAATATTAACTAATGACACCTCAGATGTTTAATGTTTTGATTTGTTTGTGTGTAGGGACTGCACTGTGAAAAGCACTGTGAGGATGGTTTCTATGGAAAGGGCTGCTTGTCTGCTTGTAAATGTGTGAACTCTATAGTCTGTTCTTCTATCGATGGAACGTGTATCTGTAAGGAAGGTGAGTTTTGGTACACTAAGAGCTAAAATAATGTACAAACTACTTGTTGGGTGAATTAAACATTCAGTCAGTCAACATATGTTATCAGAGGCATTCACCCTGCAGTAAATTGTAATAAAAGAAATTCTGTCATATTTGATAAAATTTGATCAATACATCCACATATCAGACTATAATTTCAAGGGCGCTGGCATCAATTGGCTATTTTATCCTTATGGCATGATTCTCTGTTTTTCCTTTTGTTTGGATCAACTCGAAATACAACAACATCTTCAGATTGAGACACTGAGTATTGATGATATACACGTCTTCTAAAGCAAAGCATGCACATAAAGAATAAGTTTAGGGATTTCTTGAATCAATATTGTTTTGTTAAACTGAAGTTTGATTAAAACAGAAGAATCTTTTTTTTTTACTGGCCCCAATTCCATGACACATCACCTAATAAATAATCATATAAATGATTATTTCAATGGCTTGTGTGTTTTACCTATATGAAAACATGCTGCCTGACCATACCAGTGAACATTGGGATGTAAAAATTCAAGATACGTGAAGTATCATAATTAAATATTGATTAAAAGTTATAGTTATTTAGTGAGGAGCAGGGAATCTCTCATTTTGATACACTGTTTTGTTTGATAACAGAGGTGTCCCTTTAAGGATCCACAGATCTATAATGAAAGCATTTGATTACTTTTGTAACCGTTTATGATAATTTAAGAAAAAATATTTGTGTTAAAAATAAAACATGCCAGGATGGACGTGTTTACATATTATTAAGTGTATTTGTCACACCCAAATCCATAAGTGTCCACTTTCGCTCCTCTTTAAATGGTATGTACAGAAGCTGTTCTGGGAACAGTGACTTTATAGGGAGCGCATCCATCAGTCAGCATCGTTACATGAATTGACTGATTCAGATGTTGCATAGTGGAATAATGGAAAGGAAGCGAATGCGGCTGTTTTAATATTAATTTCAATGTGCTTTCAAGCCAATATAAAGTGAAAGCATAATTCTCTTCAACAGCTCTTGCAATTATATCACATTTGAGATAGGCTCTTTGATTCTACTTTCACATTTCATAGAAATATAAAAAATATGGGGGAATTACAGGAAAATACTTAAACGGGATGATAGACTGGTAAAATATGGGAGAATCCCAGCAAAAACGGGAGGGTTGACAGGTACGTGCTTGACTTATGGCTTGAATTATATTTATACAACTTAATCCAAAATTACTGGTACATTTCAAGTATTTTCCATAGATTTTCCTTAAACTGGAATGATATACAAGACATCTATAATTTTTAATTTTTAAATGTGATAGAGAACAATTGATATTAATGTAAAATAATAAAAAAGAATTAAATGTGATAACATTTGAGTCTGTTATTAATAATTGCTGTTTAACCTATTGTTAAAATGTTTAAACCATGACAGAGTTGACAATAAAATAATTGACATTTCCCACCATGTTGTGCTTTAGCTCAAGATGCTACTCCAAACCTAATAACACACTAATAACAGAATTTTATCCATTTTCAAATAATTTTTTTTATGTGAAAATAATCATAATAATAGAGTTGTTATATAATTAAACTGGTATTGGTGTATCTTCAAAAACTTTTTACAAATTAACAAGAGAATAATAATAACATGCCTTCTAGAGTTTCTGGCCAGAGGGGTGACATCACCAGGAGCAAGTTACATGCTTTTTCTATCAGTGCTTTGAAGATTGTCATGCCTTTTCATAGCCAATGTAACAGAGTTGACCATAACTTAGGAATAGACACAAAATGTAATTTTTTATGACTAAAATTACAAATAATATATCAATTAGAGGTTTTATCCAAATGTTTATTATTTAACTTGGTAAACACAGAAATACTATGAAAATTAGACTGAACTATTTAATGATATTTGAAGCTGAATGTATGATTCAGGCGGTCGAGACAGTAAAAAATAGGTAAAGTGGGAGTCTAAGTTAATATTTTCAATATAAAATGTCCCTAAATAAACATATAAACATTATATTTAGAGATAAATTAATATATTTTTTGTTATTCGAAAAGCTTTTGTTTTTGAAAAAAATAATAGGTTTATTTAGTCGCAATTCCAGAATAACCCAATGTTATAAATTACAATATAACTACTATATTATACAATATATACTATACTACTGCTATAATACTTACTCACAGGGCTGTTTATATCGAAGTTGATATTTAGCCGCACTATGTTGATGTTTCGTAATGTCTTTGGACTTGTGGGGCAAACCGGAGCACCCGGAGAAAACCTACGTGATCCAGCCGGGACTTGAACCAGCGACCTTCTTGCTGTGAAGTGACATCACTACCCACTGCACCACTTTGCCGCCCCACTACTAAAATAGTATTATAATATAACATAATTTCAAATAGGTTTCCTTTCGGTTTCTTTTCTTATGTAATATTGACCGTTTACTGGGAGAAGTGGGAAGAGTGTCACCCCAACAGTGTTTTCATGTTTGTTCAGGATGGAGAGGACCTGACTGTTCAATCGCATGTTCAGAGGGCACCTGGGGTCCTGGCTGTAACCGAACTTGCAAGTGTACAAATGGAGCGTCTTGCGACCCTGCTGATGGGTCATGCAAGTGCATCGCAGGGTGGAGAGGAGCATCCTGTGACGAGCCCTGTCTGGTAAATAAACTCCTTATTATTATACAGGGCACATGTATTTAATTTACAACAACCAGTACAGAATTTTCACCAGATTCAGCTCAAGTCACACTTTCCCTCCCATGACCTGAATTCGACATCCGAGTTGTTGTTGTTTCAGCATATCTGTCTTCTAAATCAACTGCAATCATTTTAACACCATCAGCAGAAGTTATTAACCCGATGGCAAACGCATTACACTCTTCTGCTTCCAGAATATGCTGCATGGCCATCATTCAGAATAAAGTAGTAATTATATTGGAGCTCAGAGTTACTTGATCATCCTGAATCAGTATTTCCATTCTGGTTTAAACAGATCGGGACTTTTGGACCAGGCTGTCAAAACCAATGTGACTGTGTGCATGATGAAGGATGTGAGAGTATTACAGGACAGTGTCTTTGTTTACCAGGCTGGACAGGTAAGACTTAGGCCTACAGTAGTCAAAATTTAAAGTGGATCATCACCTTTCATCAACATTGTCCTAAAACTATTGAACATCACCCATTCTTGTCCTTTATTTACTTGGAATGTTGACTACTGTATAATTATACTTTAAGGCTTAACAGACCAGTTATACTATGCTTTTTTTGTTCGTTTGACTTCCATTCCTATGTCTGTGAATGAGAGAGACTGGAAATATGAGCTCCTGCAAAGATGTTTTGCATTTCGCTGCATACCCAAGTTTGGTGAACTCTGAGATAGAAATTCTTATTACACAAAGGTGTTTTCTACAGTTTTTTGTATAATGTACAATTTTAAGACTAATACATTGCAGCTTCACTCCAGAGTCGAATTAAAAACAAACATAACAAAACTGAGCTCTTATTCGTGTCTTTTTGCATTCAAAGAGAAAAGTATTATAAATGATGTAAAAAAAAAATACTCATCTTGATGAAAATCCTTAAAAACACAGTCAGTTATGCCTTAAGTGAATGTAAACCTTTAAGAAAGAAAACGTGCATTATTGGATCTGGATTGGGTCTCGAAGTGACAGTCTTAAAAAACTGCCTGATGTATGTTTCACCCATAGACTGTAAAAGATATGGACGTAGTATCCGTGCCATCACACATAGGATTCTGAAGAGCGCAAATGAAGCTACAAGTAGGTGTGCCCAACCATCGGCATTACCAAACAAGGGCAAAGAGGCGGAGCGTGAGCAGAGCTCCAGACACCTGCTAGCGATTTGCTTAGATTAGCCTAATACTTAATTACCTGCTACTCGTTTATGTTCTGAACACATGCTTGGTTGTACACTATATCAATAAAGTGTTTAGTCTTTTAAAAACACTGTCGTAATACATTGAGCTACTAAGCATTGTTCTTATGGCATTTTTCTACAGGAGGAAAACGCAAATTACTTCCAAATACTTCAAATATAGTCTGTGTTAGTAAATGCAAGGCTATTTATAAAATCCAGTCATAACACTGTATGACAACGTTTCAGATGACTGTTCTAGAGCCCACAGCTAATCAATCTGTTAGATTCTGGAGTGGATTACAGTTCTAAAGAAAATGATAAATGATCGTAAATAAAAAATATATATATATAGATATGGTATACAAATATATAATTTCATTCACCTGGAAAATGGAGGCAACTTGAATGGTTTGTGAGCACAATTAAGTGCACACAGCATGCCATATTATCTGATAATTGTAGGAAATCATTCCAAAAGTCACTTGACTGTGTAAAGCCACAAACAAAAAACAGGACAAAAATACGAAGTATATGCAGAGTTCAGCAGCTAATCAACTGGAATCAGCTGAGGTGAAGTGACAGCGACCAGCGAGACCTAGCTGTCACTCAAGTGGCCACACCCTTAATTATGCAGACTTCATAAAAACGAAACGGATGAGTTATAAAAAAAGAGCGGGGGATTTCTGCTTGGTTTCGCCAGTAGTAATCAAACAACAAAATAAAATTTTTTTTTAAAAAAAGAACTCTGCTCTTCACTGTATCAGTAAGAGAATAAATCTATATTCAATTTATTTTGTGAAAAATGTGTGTAATTTTTATGAATATTCATTGTTTTTCGTAGCTGAATACTATTAGATTCGCCACAAAGTCTGTAATTCACAGATTATTTTTCTTTTAGCTACCTTTTCACCTGCGACTTTAGTTTGGCTACCTAAAATCACCCATGTGAATGTGGTGTGGACAATGTCACAATAAAAAAGTTTAATAGATTACCTGCTATTAACTTAGAGATATTTAAAAAGTTTTTATTACCTTTATGCAGCAACAATTCCTTGTGGTGTAGTATATTATGGTCTTTTCTAGATATCTTATTCCAAGAAATTCCAATATTCATAAATTTTCCATCAGCATAGTTCCTTTATTCATCAGGGTCCCCACAGTGGAATGAACCGCTAACATATCCAGCATATGTTTTACACAGTGGATGCACTCCTGCATTCACAACCATACACCTCGGCAAATGTAGTCAATTCAATTCACCTATAGGGCATGTCTTTGGACTGTGGGGGAAACCAGAGCACCCAAAGGCCATGGTGCTAACCACTGAGCCACTGTGCTGTT
>CAIGQZ010033112.1:15244923-15259985 GCA_903798205.1 Danio tinwini
AATGTCATTATAATAGAAGTCAATGAGGCAAAAACAGCCACCAACATTATAAAAGGTTAGTCAATTTGAACAAAGCACAAGGGTTATTCTCTAAAATATGGAGTCAATCTAGGGCCATATATACTAACAACATAAAACAAAAAGTTTTGGCAAACAAAAAATAAAAGTATTGAGCAAAAAAAAAAAAAAATGCAAATCTCTCTCAAAAAAAAAAAGTTTTGAGAAATAAAAATAAATTTTGCAAACAAAAATAAAGAGCTGCAAATAAAAATCAAGTAGTGCAAAAAATTAATAATTTTTGCAATTAAAAAAATATAAAATATACATATATTTACAAAGAGACTTCATAATTTCCTATCTAGCAAAAATATTTGCTCAATTTTAACCAACAAATGGCTCCAGCATTTTAACTGTTCATACAACTTTTAAATGAAACACTACTGGAACAATATACATAGTACTTAAGAAACAAAGGGGATGTCTTTCAAAAAATATGGATGTCTCTAATAAACCTCTGACCACCTCAGATGTATTTTCATAATAATGCCGAGTTCAGACTGTATGATTTTCAAAGCAGTCATGTCACAGGTGTTTTCACACTGCATGACTATCTGGGGTATCGTTTCATCGCTGCTGTGTTTACACTGTAGGATGGATCAGTGAAAGGGAGTTTCACACTGTATGACTTTACAGTAGGAAGAATCACAGACATCTTTCCGAAACTACATCTCTCACAACCAAACACGCAGGAATTGACATGGAAACAAAACGAGGTCACGTAGTATATCTTTTGATATTAACTACATAATGAGAAAGAAGCCTTTTGTAGGATAGAAAATGTACTTATTTTGCTCACCTGGCCTTTGAAGGGGATTAGCAATTTCTCTCAAACTTTTTTCTTTTTTGACCCAGTTGTGTTATTGCTCAGATGACACACCAATAAGACACGGGTGCTCCTGCCAAATTTACACTAGTTTTTCCCTGAATTTCTTGGGTCCAAATAGTCTGAGAAGAACACTTTTAACTTCTCCCCCAGCCTCCCGCTGGCCTGCAGATATCCACACTGGTGGATGCTGCTCTCTCATTGGCTGTAGGTGATTGCCAATGTTATTTTCAGTCAGAACTCATTTCACACGGCATGATTTGAATTGTCGACAGCTACGGATGTCGGCGACTCATCTGCAATTCTCTTAGATCGCATCTATGATAAGTCACACTGCGCGAATGTTACTCATAAGAACGAGCACCGATTTTCCTGTGAATTCAGGCATTTGTCTGCGATTTCTCAAAACCTGTCGGCGAGTCAAAAAATCATGCAGTCTGAATTCGTCATAAGTGTGCCTTTACTTTATCACAATAGAACTTTATTCTGAACTTTATTTGTTTATTTAGATTTTTGTATTCTCTGTTTTTTATTTATTAATTTTTATGACTAATGTTACTATACTTGTGTTTACTGCTTTCCTTTTTGTCCTTTTTTGTTTTGTTTGTATGTTCATCTTGTTATTGCTTTATTTGTTTCTACGTTCATTAAAACCAATAAACAAAGAGTTTAAAAAAGCACCCTTAACATCTGAAATTTGACATCTGAGCAAGTTTATTTTAGTGAATAAAACCTAAGGCTAAAACTGTTAGTCGATATATTTTTTTCATTCACTGAAATAAAATTGAATCAGCTAATAGAAACACTGTAATTTCACAATCATTTTGTATTTTTTGTGCAAACATCTAATGGAAACCAAGTTTTTATATTCTTAAAATGCAATTGGTTCATGAGATCAACTTAATATATTGACCATTAATCGAATCATAGAATGGGATTACTGTACAATGAACAAACAATCAGATCATCCCTACCAAAAATCATCATAAAAGTAGTCAATTTAAGTTATTATTTACTGAAATAAAGAAAAGATCAGAATACAGTTTTGATATGACATGCTTCTTCAGCAACTTTACGCTATAGTATGGCTTTATAATAAAATAAATCTGTTTCTGTGCTGTTTTGTCTGATTCTAGCTTGTCCCGTTGGTCGATACGGAACCCATTGTAGCAATGTGTGCAGGTGCACCAACAACGCAACATGTCATCACGAGGTTGGTTTGTGCATCTGTCCTGCTGGATGGACTGGATCAGACTGCTCTTTATGTGAGTCTCTGGAAAACACATCATTTCTGCAAGATTCGTCTTGGTTTTCATTTTATTATGCTGCAAATGATAACAGTCAGCTGTACTAACAGTTTATACAAGTGCAAAGTATCTTTTAATATTAGATAAATGCAGTCAGGATTTAATAATACAGTGGAAAATTTGTAATGATAAATTGTGTACACAGCTATTTTTACAGCTGGTTTGCTGTAGTCATTTTTGCACCGTTATTTATTAATAAAAGCATGTTTAAACTCAGTTTAGTGCTTGACGTGGCTACCAGAGAAACATATTTTTCTCCTCTCTTGTTCATTTATAACAGAAAAAGACCTTATCCAAACATAACAAGTAGAATTATTTTTAATTTGCACTTTTTTTGGTGTATTCCATTCCTATCAGTGCTTTTATGGAACTGACATCTCACAAGTTATAAAAATAAATATATATTTTTCTGTGTCTTTTTATGTCTATTAACAATAGTGTATTTTTACACATTTTGAACATCTAACTAGAAATGTTATATTCTTATCAGTTTCTCATTTATTAAGTGATTTTGCATCTCAAGTAAATCTATCTTCATTGAGTATGCTTTATATTTATACTTGTAATGAAATCAAGACAAAAAATACTGAGTAAGAATAAGTAGAAGTTGAATAGGAGAGTTGTTTCCCTGTATGAACGTCTGCCAGACTTTGCTGGATGTGGTTTTGGAATAAATAACTCAATCTGTGATCCTCAGCTGAACATACATTTTTTATTCCTGGATCAGGCTCAATATGTCTCTCACACCCTGCAAGTTTGTCAAACATTTGCCAAATGTGTCTTTTGTAGTGTGTCAGGCTGGGACGTTCGGCATTAACTGTGCCCAGACCTGCTCGTGTCCTCCAAACCATTCCTGCGACCCGCACAATGGAGACTGTGTGTGTGAACCTGGACCAGGAGAGGCCTGTAAACCAGGTAAGTTAAAGCAGACTAAGTAAAAAAAAAACTAATTTAGTAACATACTGTAAAGTAGAGATCTAAATTAGAGACAACCTACAATTTCCTCAATTTTCAGGTCACTTAGTCTTATTTGAAGTAGGCCTGTCCTGATATCAATTTTTTGTGGTACAATATATAGCAACAAAACCTATTGCGATAAACGATATTATTGTCATTTTAAGACCATTTTGACACTATAATAGCATCATAATACAAGTACACTCTTCCAGTGAACACAATATTTTATTCTTAAGAATATTTAATTTAATTATAGATATTTTTAACAATTTAATAATTATGCATTGGAATCAGATTGTGAAAACTGCTATTCTAAACAAATAAATAAATAATAATAATAATAAATGTTAACAAAAATGTCCAAGGTTCTAACAGATCTGTTTTCAGTCGTCAGGCACCCACATGAAAATATACTATATTAAATTATAGTACATACTATAGTGTTGTTTTACCCATACTGACACCTATAATAGAGATAGAGAGGCTGCACAATCAGCTAAAATGTGGTTAGAATTGTTTTTTTATGTATGGGCGATATATAGTGCATCATCAAAAATAATGGAGCACATGTCTACGCATTGTGCAATAAGTCGATATATTGATTATTGTGACAGACCTAATTTTAAGTTATCTTAATAGGAGCAAAAGAAATCAGTTTTTAAAGAATATTTTGAGTAATATTTTGTGAATTGATCACAAGATCATCATTGAACAGAATTTGTTTCATTGGACCAGGCATTTACAGTACATGAAGACTAAACAGCAACATTACCTCTCTGCTGTGAACCACAAAATAATCTAGTTTAAAGAGATAGTCCACCCAAAAATCTAAAGTCTTTTTCACTTGTTCCAAACCTACTTGAGTTTCTTTCTTCTGCAGTTGGACACATGTTGATACACAGAAGAATGTTGGGGGACAAAAACAGCCACTTGACCTTTATGGGTTTTTTATTGTTGTTGTTATAGATGTCAATGGCTGCTTTTTATCAACATTCTTCAGTATATCTTGTTCTGTGTCCAACAGAAGAAAAAAAATCATAAAAGTTAAAAAAAAGAGAGAGTGTGAGTAAATGGTGAGAAAAGTTACAATTTTGGGGTGAACTATCCCTTTAAATCCAAACAAAAAGCACTCTTATTCTCCACAACAGTGATGTGGAAAACAGCTGAAACATTTTGCAACAACAATCTTACAATGCTTTTCACTCCACACATATCCAATTATTAGCATGGTGTTAATGTAGTAACGCTTAAGCGAACCACTGGTATAAATAAGGCATATTCGCATTCAATTGTATTATGCTTTTAATGTATAAAATCTATTAAATGTTTGGTGCAATAAAATGACTGTTTGTTAAGTCGTATTAGTTGTGCAGATTTATTTGTACAAAAGGCCTTCATGTTTTTGTTTTTCATAACAGTATAAAAAGCATACATTTAATACATTACATTTACAATATCAGGGTATATAAAGATAATTTCAATACCTTTTTAAAACTTTTTAAAGACCTTCTCAGAATATTAAGACCTCATCGCCACTTCAAGTTCTCATTAGTATTAAAACTTTAACTTAATTAACAGTTACATAAATCAATGGAGCACAACCATGCAACAGAACTGAGATAAGCTTGGAAGAAACAAAGCTGGAAAGAATAAATTACATGGTTGTTTTCAGCGACAGGCTTCAGCCACTGTTTTAACTCATCTTTCTCCAACCAGGAGTACGGAAACTTACATTTTCCCATTTTGCCGTCTGTTTTGCTCTATGGTTTCACTACATGTGGAGAGCATCATATCACCTTCCTGGGTTTGTCACTAATTGTCACATCACCCGGATGGAGGAGCTTGGCTAAGCATGCCCCGGCCTGAACCAATCGCATGGATCGAGCATGCAGTTGTTAAATATGTAGGAAAATAAATATATTTATGCTTTTTTGGAGTCAAACACTTTGGACAATGCTTGAACAAAATTTAAGACCTCATAAAAACGTGATTAGGACTATTTCCTTTTAAGGGCCTTAATTTTCTCATAATTGATTTATCAACTTTTAATACTTTTTAAGACCCCATGGACACCCTGATTATGATGGTGAGGTTAGATTAGACTACTTGGTCATGACGATCAACAAATATTCAAAAGATGAGGCTACAACATTTAGAGATTGTACTGTTTGTTAATGAATGATAAATGGCAGTCATTTGGAACCCAACTCAAGATTAAAGGTCCCTTGAAGTTTTTTCAAATATGCATTTTTTCATTTATGTTTGATGTAATTTCAACTGAAACAAAGTGAGGGTGAAACAGAGTAGCCCCTCCCCTTTAAAAATCTCCCAATAGCATTTTGTTTTGATCACAGCTCTGCCAGTGAGAGTGGTTGAGCTCAAGCACATCAAATGAAAAGCAAATGAGAAGCGTCTTGAAGGGGTGTGGCACGTCACATACTAGAGAGCATTTGATTGGTCAAGATTTGATGATAACCTGAGGTATGAGGTGACGTGAAAAATCGTTGATCGATTTAGGGTGAAGTGACAAACTGCAAGCTTTGTATGTTTATATCAGTTTTATATTTTCTAAACACAAATTTTGTCACTGTTTTGGAGCACACCAGCTAATAGATATGCTAAAAACTAACAGACTGTATCTAACATCTAAAAGTTTTTATTGTAATTTCACAGGACCTTTAAGTGACAAAAAAAAACTGTAATATCATTAATACTACATATGCAGCACTACCATATTAGGTATATGTAGAAATTTGTGCCACCAGAGTTTCAAATGTTAGTCTGGAGCCCTGGAATAGTCACAACTAAGACCCCTTTAAGTTTTTTAATGATGAAGATTAGGGCTCTGCAAAAATATCGATACATCTAACTATAGGGCTCTGCAAAAATATTGATACATCTAACTATCGCAATAACTTCTTTTACGATAGAGTATCGATAGTCCAACCTCAAGTATTGATTCAAACGACCTCCTCCTCCGCTCCTGTAGATGTCGCTAACTTGCGATCAACAAAACGCCAAGTAGTACGGTACCAGAAGTAGGCAAGAGTGATCATGGCTAAAAATATAAAGGTGCCTCCAGCTTTTAAAGTTGACATGTAGCTGCACTTTGGTTTTAACACTATACCAGGGAGTACTGAATTAGACAAAAAAAGCCATTTGTAAGCTTTGCAATATATATAGTACTCTGTTCAATCATACTATGCAGTTCAAATGAATTGGAGTGGATGGAAAATAAATTGGAATTTTAATTTGTCTGCCGACTTTATTAAGTTGTCAATATAATGTGACACATACTAATACAAACTATTGCAATATATCACAATATTTATTGTATCACAATATATCATGATATATTGTATCGTGACCCATGTATCGATATGTATCATAACGTGAGGCCCTTGCCAATACACAGCCCTAATGAAAATTACACTATTGTTTTTTTAATCAATTGGTTATAAATTATTCTCAAATTTGGATCTCCATGGTATGTATGTTTTCTGTATGTTGACACTTCATATGTGTGTATAGCTTGAGTAATGTGAAAGTATGTGTATTTTTAGAGCAGGAATTGAGTGTGATGGTGCCCGTGTCTCCGGTGGAGAGGGACTCGTGGGGTGCGATTGCAGGCATTGTGGTGCTGGTAATTCTGGTTGTGCTGCTGCTGGCTGTTCTGCTGTTGTATCGGCGCAGACAGCAGGAAAAACAGAGCAACACACCCGTCGTCTCTTTCTCTTCAACACGCACCGTCAGTTCTGAGTACGCTGTGCCTGGTACGAGCCACAAGACTACTATCAAAAATCCTTCTATATGTATTTAATCCCAGTCATATTAAGTACTAGAATATTGTGCAAGTTGAGCATATGGCTATAGCATTTTATAATTCAACTATGCATATTTCTTGATTCTAGATGTTCCGCACAGCTACCATCACTATTACTCAAACCCAAGTTACCACACACTGTCTCAGAACAGACCTCCACTGCCACACCTGCCCAACAACCAGGACCGAGCCATCAAGGTGAGCAATGCTACGGCTATACTCAGAATAGCATGTTCGAAGTAGCATATTCTACTCTTTAATTGTATGACTTTGTATACAGACAAAAGACTACAGTATAGAATACACAAGACATGTCACTCATATAATTTTGTATGGGGAAGTTGTAACTGACTGAAGCCCGCTTTCTAGTAAGGGAGCCAATCATTTATAGCTATAGACTGACAATTCTCTGGGGGAGAGGCTCGGACTAGACTAAATGAAACTAAAGAGACAGTTGTTGTTTAATTGTATTTGAGATTCCAAATATGAAATTTAATCATAAGTTTGGCAAGCAATTTTGGTGAATTTGATGTTTCTCCATCCAAACAGAATGTCTAAAAGGCATTTCAAAGATGGTCGTAGAGTGAAATGACATGCCTTAAAGAGACTTTGATACAGATTCAATAGTAATGACCATGCCACACTTAGAAGAAATCTTTATTGAATGGATGGAGGACAAAGGAATGAAGGAGGAGGGATAGTAAGGGGACAGTGGGATGAAGGGGAATGGGAGTAAGGGAATAATGGGTTGGTAGGTTGATTTGGGCATCCTACTATGATGGCTCAGAGACTCAGAGTGGGAATATGATCTCTGTAATATTTTGGTAGAGTGATTAGGACCCATCCCATAATAATAATAACTTTTTTTCAAAATAATGTTGTGGTATTCCAAAAACAAAAAGAAAATATTAAATGCACAATGTAACTTTGCTCAATATTATCTTCTTGTTTCTTGAACTGTTGAACAAAATCAGTATCACATTTGTAATCACACTTATACATTCATATTTGGAGAAAGTGCTTATTTGGTGTTATTTAACTGTATCATATCTTAAAAATTAAAAATACACAAAAACCAATACATACAGGGATATTTTGTACAATCTAACTGTAATGTAACATGCTTCAAAAAAGGCTTTTTTTTGTTTTTGCTATGTGTTTGACAATCTATAACATCAACTTGCTCATCATAAAAACAACAATTAGATTTTTATAAAAACCAGGGGACTTGACTAAAATGTGTATTTTATAGTTTTATTTGGGAGGGGTTTTTCAATGTTAAAAAGTGGTATATAGATATACAGTGCTCGGCATAAATGAGTACACCCCATTTTTTAATATTTTTATGAATTTCTCAGTAAATATAGGTAATCTATTTTGGTGCATTTAAACAAAACAGATTGTTAAACAGATATATTTATTAAAATAATATTTTGGTCACCAAACATCTTTAGAAATAGAAAGATGACACATTTAAATTAATGTGAAATATTTCAACAAAAAATTACAACTTAATTTTATATATTTTTTTGTTTCTCTTGAATTGTTTTTATTTAATATTTTTCTGTAATACACTTAAAAATGGTTTTTGCTGGTTGTTCAAGCTGCTAATTTAAAATGAGCTTAATCAACAATGTTTTAAGGGGGACAATTGTTTTTTGGGGGGGACAAATTAATTGTTTTATGTTCAATCTACTTCAATTTGCAAAAACAATTAAATTAACTTAATCAATTTGTTTTGGGACGGCATGAAGGAATTGTGTGGAACCACAGACTATAAAAGATATGGACGTAGTATCCATGACGTCATCCATGACGTTTTCTCTGCTGTAAAGTTAGCCATTTTAACATTGGGGTCAATAGAAATGTGCTCTACTATGGAGCCAGGACTGGTGGAATTTCGATGAATTGTAGTTTCAGTTACTTCTGTATTTGCTTCACGAGGGAGAGCAGGAGGTTACCGCTTTGTGTGGAACCGGTGTGTACTTTTGGGTGTACTTATTTTTTGGCAATTATCGCAAGTTATTTTGTTAGATTATCTCTATACTTGGCTCGGTACTGACTAATCTAATGCATATGCACAAATGTAACCTTGTGTAGCATCATATGTAAAATATTCATTTATAAGATACATTTGTGTGGGGTGTATGGATGCTGAGTAAATGCTGAGCACTGTACAAGATGCTATTTATGTTTCACAATGCTTTAGGTGTTTTTTTTCTTTATTAAAAATAATATAATTTAAATTTATAGTTACAATATTGTGCAAGACACTTTATAATAACATGCATGTTATAGTTAATTGTCACAACTATTTGAACACAAAGCACTGGGGACAGAAATGTTTTTTGACAGAAATCATTGTCTGATTTTCCATGGTGGAAACCGATTATGATTCATCTAAAACTACATTCAGTACAAAAAGAAGCTGAATTTTGTAAACATAACAGGAAGGACTTTTCTTTATGTCTTACGCTTTGACAGAACACCAATAACCAGCTGTTCTGCAGTCTGAAGAACATGGAGCGGGAGAGGAGAAGTCTGTTTACAGCTGATACTAATGCAACGCTTCCTCCAGGCTGGAAACACCAGGAGCCGCCGAAAGATCCAGGTAGCGAAAACTAGAAAACAACCTCTTCCATATGACTGTGCTATATTTTTCATTCGCTCTGTGCTGTTAGGCTGTCGGAGTAAATTGGACGTGTTCTTATTGTGCTTGCAGGGGCTTTTGGGATCGATCGGAGTTATAGCTACAGTGCGACTCTTGGGAAGCACTACAACAAAGGTATAGAAGTCTCTCTGATTTGATTCGTCTGCGTGTGTTGTTCAGTTGTGTATAACAGCATGTTGTGTTTGCAGAGTTGAAGGATTTCTGTGTGGCAGTGAGCAGCAGTTCTCTGAACAGTGAAAACCCCTACGCCACCATTAAAGATCTGCCCGGCCTGCCGCTGTGCCCTCCTGAGAGCAGCTACATGGAGATGAAGTCAGCAGTGCCACGTCAAAGATCCTACACTCAAATAATCAGCCCACCGCTCATGACTGCCCCCGCTCTGCCCTGCACAGGTGGGCTTGTTTTTAAAAAAAAAAAACAGATATCACTCTTTTTCAGCTGTTTGATTTCAGTAGGGCTGCGACTAATGATTATTTTAATAATCGATTAATCTGTTGATTATTTTTTTTATTAATCGATGAATCGGATAAAAAAAAAAACAACAACAAGAAAAGCATTCATTTCCAACCCTTTATTTTAAAAAAGGTCATAATAATAATATTAAAATAAAAAATAAGTAGTTTTGTCCTGTTTTCAATCCAAATATCTAAACATTTTAAAATCAAGATACATACTAGACACATGAAAGTATGTCTTTGTAGGGGTAATTTACAGTTTTAACCCAAAGAATGACCAGTCTGTCAGATAAAGAAGAGCCGGAGTCAGAGATTCAAATAAATAAATAAATAAAGTTTTCTGAAGATAGTTTGCAGTTTTATCAGCAGAAGCCAGCTTCAACACTCGCAATGAGTTCCTAGGCCGCTCTGCTTACAATCACAAATCAATAACAATTATACTCTCACATAAAGTCATTATCTGCGTCATACATATAGGTGTTCTAACCTGATTGGTTAAAACACAGATCGACTTAGAAAATGTCCATGTGGGTGCGTGCGTACAATTCTGAACAATATCTTAAGCATAAACGTCAGACATCCACTAGACTGTTTAGAGCTGACTTCAGACCTGTGAAAAGGATCTACAATCAAATAGAGCACACACACTTAAAGTACAATCTGTTTCTTGCCCAAGGCTGAGTGTACTCTCAGTCGTCTTTATCAAAACTGGTTAAAAACTGGTCTAATCTACATTCAGGCAGTTAAATTCTCACTACACAAGGTCTATCTTGAATAAAAAGTAAAGTCACTTTAAAAGAATTAACCGTACAAATAGCAAAATCACTTTAGACATTTAAGATAGTATTAACATATAGAAATAACAATAAAAACAATAGAAGTTTTTTCCAGTCCTCATTCCTTCATTTCCACTCAAGGTCTCCATGACCTCTGACCTAGTTTGGTGACTCCTGAAAATAGTTTCAAAGAGACAGGCAATGCACTGAATATCTTACATAAAGCAGTGAATTTAACCTATTCATTGGTTGAAATCATTTCAAAGTTAAATACTCATTTGAATAATCAAATAATCATATTTTTAAAAAATAATGACAAACAGGATGATGAGAAAAAGGATAAACGTTGATCCATGCTTAGACGAACTGGAAGTTATAAATCCGAATTCTTCATCTTGTTTTCTGAAAAAAAAAACCCACCTTCAAATTAAGTGATTGTTTGCTTAAAACAAGCTAAATTATTTGCCAATGGGGTAAGAAAAATAATCTTAATGGGATATGATCTCAAACAGAAGTTAAGCATCACTTAATTTTCTCATGCCATTGTTCTTGTCTAGTAACCTTGATTTAAGATTTTTTTTTGATATTTTGACTGGAAACGAGACGAAATTACTAAGTAAGAAAAGTTTTTTTTTGCAGTGCAGCTGTACACGACAATAGATGGAAAAATTAATGATCCAAAAAAGGCGAGTGAATAAAAACGGGTCTTTAGTCTTGCAATGCAAAGTAACTCTACCACCGCTGCTTTACTTCTGTTATTAACCCTTTCACTGCTGAGTTTAAAAGATTCTATCTGGAACCAGGAGTCAGTTTTTAGGCGACCATTATTTTAGGACATTCGACACATCATGTTTGTCATGTGACACACCGCAGCCACAATAGCGCTGTATGACAGATGTATCCCTTTTATTTAGTTTTTTTTCCATTTTAATTCAACGTATTCACACGCTTGCTCATCATGTCATCAACTACCTGATATTCCAATTCACACTAACATGCAAGTGATCGTGATCTATAATGTAAGATGGCCGTCGCCATGTTTATTTGCGGCTGCACGTTTGCCTCATTCATAAAAGCAAAACACGAAGAATTCAGCATGTAAATTCATCAGTTACTCCCCAAATACATGCAAGTAAGTGACTGGAGAAGAATAGATTCAGCTTTACTGTTACTTTCACTACATTTATCTGATATGAATAAAACACATTGGCAAATTATATTTGAATGGATTGTTAGACTTCTTTGTGTGTTTTACAAACTTTAAATGTATTGTTTTAGTAGTACTTGTGTGTATTATATCTAAAACATAAAGTAAGCATTACGCTGCATGATTGTGACAATATGATAAGTCTTTCTCTTGCTCAGCGGCAGCCAATGTGCCAAAGCTCAGTTTGAAATTTTCAGTTACTGCTCTAAGGGTTAACAAGCTAAAGCTAACTTGTCGTGCTGGATAACGAGTAAAAACTAGCACCAGGGACTTTACGGTAATCACTTCAAAACGAAACAAAAGTAGGATTCTTGTAGTGATTTTCCCTGCTGTTGAACGCACTTCCTCCTCATCCCTGTCTATAAGGCGCCGAACTCTGTATCAGTGCATGAGAGAGACCATGTTTACTCCGCTCCGCGATGAACTAAAGTGTAATTTTTAATAATCAAACGTCTCCGCGTCGCGCAACACAACGAATCAATTATGAAATTTGTTGCCAACACTTTTAGTAATCGATTTTTATCAATTTAATTGATTCTTTGTTGCAGCCCTAGATTATAGAGTGTTGACATTATTCATATGAAAGAAGAAAAAATGTAATAAATATCAATGTATATTCTGGCTGGAGGCGGCACGGTGGCTCAGTGGTTAGCACTGTTGCCTCACAGCAAGAAGGTCACTGGTTCGAGGCCTAACTGGCCCAGTTGGCATTTCTGCAAGTTCATGTGGGTTTCCTCCAGGTGCTCCTGTTTCCCCCACAGTCCAAAGACATGCGCTATAAGTGAATTGGGTAAACAAAATTGGCCATAGTGTATGAGTGTGTGAATGTGAGAGTATTAGTGTTTCCCATCCGCTGCATAAAACATATGCTGGAATTGTTGGCGGTTCATTCTGCTGTGACAACCCCGGCTAAATAAGGAACTAAGGAAAATGAATGAATGAATGTCAAATATATGCTGTAGAGGTTTTGAAAATGTATTTTTTTGAAATTTTAAATGTGTTTAAACTTTCAAATGGCAAAACATTTTTTTATTAGTATAAAGATTATTGTTTTATTAGTCTGACTAAATTTAATATTTATTGTATTGACAAGTATTTAATTATGTTTTCCAGAGCAAAAAAAAAACACCTTCATGCAGTTAAAGAAGTTATTGGTTTGTAATATTGGCTTTTATTATGCTTTAGCTAATATGCAGATTACTTTAAATTGATCATAAATTATCCAATAAATATCAGCTGCTAATACATTGGTGCATCTCAATAAAAATGGCCAAATCTAATAAATGAGTTTAAACCATGACTTATATGCTGCATGGGTATATTTTGGTCAATAGCCAAAAATGCATTGTATGGGTCAAACTTATTGATTTTTCTTTTATAAATCATTTGAATCCTTATAATCCTTTGAATATTAAGTAAAGATCATGTTCCATAAAAATAGTTGGTAAATGTCCTTCTGTAATGTGCATTGTTAAAAATATAAACTTAATTTAATGTAAATGTCTCTGTATTAATAATCTAGATTTTCAAATAGTCATGACAAGTTTACATTTAATGAAAGCATATACATCAACATTTGTGTAATGTATCAATCTCAATTTCCCAAAATTGACTGGTTTTGT
The DNA here is from genome assembly GCA_903798205.1 of Danio tinwini. Classification (NCBI taxonomy): domain Eukaryota; kingdom Metazoa; phylum Chordata; class Actinopteri; order Cypriniformes; family Danionidae; genus Danio; species Danio tinwini. Next base: position 15,258,625 of record CAIGQZ010033112.1, read on the forward strand.
GGTCCAGAGTCACAAATGAATCTTAATAATGTCATATTTAATGTACTAATATATTCACGAAAATGTGTTTTAAAATAAAAAAAAACATGAGGGGTAAAAGATGTGTAGTGCAGCTCACAATTACTGTACGGTTACTGTATTGTTTAAAATGTGTTTGTTCGCTGTATTTCAGGACACTGTTCTCTAAGCAACGTTGAAGAACAGGAACTTCAGAATCACTATGATCTGCCCATCAACAGCCACATTCCTGGGCATTATGACTTGCCCCCGGTGCGCAGACCACCCTCACCATCGCCACGCAGACTGCCAAACTGATCCTTTACTCTCCAAACCCAAAGACTCTTCTCTAAAATCACTGCCAAAGACTGAGAAAAAAAAATGACTGGAGAACGAAATGCTGTTTACAGAGGAATGGATGAAAAACTGCGCAACACTGCCCTCTACTGGACTACAACAGTTAAACCAATGAATGTTCATGAAGAAAAAGTTTCTCCTGCACAGACATTTAACCAATTTAAGCCTGTGGAAAGCACTTATTGCCAAAGGCTTTATGGCTCTTTTTCCATCAGACAAAATTTTCCAGTGCATGAAGTACTGGTATTAAAATAGACTTGCTGGATTTCACGTGGTGACTTATGAACGTTTCCATACAATGTTCTGTGCCCATCTTTTAAGTTGGTGTTTTTAAAATCTTATGTGGGGAAAAAAGGCAAAAGATCCACATGTACGCTCATATAAAAAGATGTGCATGTTTCTAATAACTATCCGGGCATTAATGTTTAAAATTCCACATACGTTTCTGTTTTTAATGCTATTCGTGTAATCTGGTAATCAGGGTGTAAATGACAGTTAAATTTTTTAACAGCCACTGTAAATGAGTTCAGATACAACATTTTGCTATGAATGTCAAGCTTAAGAGTTGTAAATAGTGTACATAAAAAGTTCTTTTTCATGCACAGCGTGTCGTGAATTCCATTTGTTTACTAAAAGAAAGAAACTAATCGTTTTTTTATCCACAACTTGCCGTGAACTCCATGTTTACTAAAGGAAATAATTCTTCTTTTTATTTACTCACCCTTTTGTCGTCTCGTGTATTTTTTTATCCTTAGAAAGAGAAACGCTGTAGTGTTGCGTATGCAAAAGTCACGTGATTTCAGTAAAAGCCTCTTCGTCATAAAAGCTTCGAAACTTGTCAACAAGAAGCATTTAGATTGACTGAGATCGCCATCCAGCGGCGACATCCTTAAACAACCGCCTGTTTATAGTTTTATTAGATAACTTATATACATCATTTATTTGTAGACGTTTTATTGAATTATATATATATATATATATATATATATATATATATATATATATAT
>CAIGQZ010033112.1:15274985-15305709 GCA_903798205.1 Danio tinwini
CAAAGCTGTTCTAAAACTATAGAACAGCCATTCTTGTCCTGATTTTAAAACATTTTTGATCAGGTTCGAATATTACTAAAAGGCTATTGTATACTAGACCTAAGTCCTTTATAACGAATACCATTATAATTTATGTTTTTTGTCTTGTTTTCTTCTGAATACAGGTAACATTGGAAAGATTTGCTACAAGCTTAAAAGTGCTTTTTCTTTTTTTTCTCAGTGCAAATACAACTTTAACTTGAATGCCTATATAATGTGTTTTATTTAATAATATATCCTACAATTTTTGTACTACACTGCTAGCTTAAAAAATATATTTTTGTCATGTAGTGTGCATGGAGATGTTTTCTGAAACTTAGTGGAAATTCTGCTTTATTTAAGAATCATTTCATTTTAAATGCATGAGTGTAAACATGGCCTCAGTGCTCGGTTACCTTGGAGTTGTAGGTCTTCTCGATTTCTTCCTTGTAGACGCGGAGCTGCTCTTCATGTTGGTTGCGGAGGTCAATTAAAGCGTCGGCCAATTTACTCTCATAATCCTGCTGGCGGCCGCTGTCGATTTCCACCATACGTGACTCATGTCTGCGCTTAGACTCACGGATCTCCTGTTGAAAAAAGGTTACAGTAGCAAGATCAAATTTAGCAAGTCTTAAACCAGTAAGTGATTTCAAATATGTTAGCAGTGATTTGCACAGAAGAGCTGTGTGTTTGTGAGACCTCAGAGTAGATGTTCTTCTGGAACTCTAGCTCCTCTTTCAGTGTCTGGATTCGGTTTTCGGCATCTACACGTCGCAGCATTTCATCCTGCAGCTGCTTCTTTGCATCGTTCAGACTGCCCTCCAACTGTAACACGCATATTCACATTTTTTTTTGAAAAAACTAATTAACAACATCATGTTTGCCTTTTTTCCCAGTAAATACACTTATTAGGCCTCCTGTGAATTTTTCTTAATTTTTTTTAAGTGATTTTTAACAGAGCAAGGACTTTTTCCAAAGTATCTGTCATTATATTTTTCTTCTGGAGAAAGTCTTATTGCTTTTATTTTGACAAGAATAAAAATAATAATAAAAATGTGAAAACTGCTAATATTATTAAGCTAATATTAATATTATTAATTAATATTATTAAGTTAATATTATAGGCCCTTAAAAATGTATTTTTGATTGGCTACAGGACAAACCACTTATCCACTGACTTGCAAACCGTCACCATCACCAGTGACCTAACCATCATACATCGCAGGAGAACATTCACATTGCATAGGACTACAAATCCGCCATTAAATGGACTACAGTATCCAGTCATTCACCACTTACACGCCTATCCTAAATCCCCATGATTGCAGACAGACACAGCTGAAGCTACTCATGAACTGATTACATAGACTATAAAGTCAGCACACAAACACACAGAAGTTGCTGAGTCTTGTTATCTATGTGACTTTACAACGCAATTTCCTTGCCTTGTTGGTTTTGACCCTCGCTTTGTTTTGTTTGTTTTATTGTTTATCCCTGTCTGCTGCCTGCCTTCTGACCACTCGCCTTTTATTTTGACCACGAATCTGGATTTGCCTGTATATATCTGTTTGCCCCTGTGTTGACTGTTGCTTGCCTGACCATTCTGCTAAATAAACCTGTGTTTGGATCCGCACCCCTGTGGTCCAGCATCACTGTCACGTTACACAAACTAAGTAGTAAAATATTATGTACTGCCGTCATGGCAGCGACAAAGAAATTAGTTAATTAAAACAATTACCTTAACCCTAATTATTTGACAACCATCCAATCCTGTGGATAATTCTGAATTTAAGCCCCTCTTTGTCCACCAAAATATTCAAAAGGGTTAGAAATTTAAATTTGGATTCAGATTTACTTTGAAAATCATATAAAGTTTAACTTATTGATATGTATTTATTTAAATAAACACTTTACTTGTGTCCCCAGCAGAATTATAAGTAAATCTTAAGTACATCAACTTATTTTACTAACCATAACCCTCCTAAAGTCTACTAATGATGCAACTTACGTCTATAGGCAACAGAGTCTCAAAAGAAGAACCTTTTTTGTCTTTTTGATGTTATCTTCTTTATATGATTAATGTACTAGTGAAATTAAAGCTTAATCGTGTTCTCTTTGGCAAGCAATTAGTTATTTAGGAGCTGGAATGTGTGCATATTACATACTGTAGCTGACCTCAATGAAGCAACATAGGCTAAAAGTGCCTACTCAAGCTTCTAATAATGGCATGAACTGTTCCTTGTGGTTTAAACCTGTTGCTCACAAACATGTTTAACCACAGCACCAGACCACCCAATCCCTTAATTATCCAGCCTTTAGGAGTTGTCACCTTGGCCAGCTGGGCTTTCAAATCTCTGACTTCCACCTCCAGTGTTCTCTTCTCCCCCAGAGCTGTGGAGAGGGATGCGTCCTTGGAGTTCAGAAGAGCCTCCAGATCCTTCAGCCTGGCCAGAGCAGATTCCAGATCTGCCTCTTTCTTACCGTTCCTGCAGTTGCGAAAATACAAAAACATCATTAAGGCATGTTTCAAGTGGACAGACAGCAGAACACAATTATCTCAATTACAATCTGTATAGTGGCATTATTATATTTGTTCATTCATGTTGTGATGAGTGGAAAAGTCTCTTATTTCAGAAATTTGAAAGCAACTGGCATCTTTTTAGCTGTAAGAACTGATCTAAGACTGTAAAATATGAATCTGTTTAACGTCATCCAATATGTTGAATGATCACGTTTGCCAAGTAGCAAGGCTGGAACAATCAGTTTAGTGGAAATGAACACTGCCTGTGATTTTGTACCAAAAAACCAAAGACCTTAAAAATCTGTAAACAATAACTTTAAAAAGCTCTCTTTGAAATGGAGCAGGATTTGGGCCTCCAGCAGTGAATTTAAACCATATGTGAGAGAATGCAAGGTTGTTCTTTTTTCCAAAATTGCAGAAAGGAACCACACAAACCTAATAGAAACCCCATATAGTAAACACGTCAATAAATAGAAGGTAATTTCAGGACACAGTTAGGCTCAGTAGAAGGACTTTAAGGCTGACTCTAAAATAAGAATATAATTAATCAAGCGTTATATCTGTTTTCTTTCAGAACAAGTGTTCAGGTTTGGAGTTCTTCTCTGCAGATCTCCAAGATCAGATTTCACAAGACCTGCTCAAAAATTATTCATGCTGACAAACAGGGCTTGAAACAATTAAAACTCAGTCTCTGAGTTTTCTAAACTCAAACTACAGCTAGGGGTTGTTCAGAAAAAAAAACAAGGATCAGTATAATGGGATGTTTAGACATTTTTTAGACCCTCCATGTCAACCGTCACACAGTATTCTTCCAATAGGAGCCAATAAGCATCTATTTAAAAATGCATTTCTCCAAATAAATCTGTCAAAAGAGATTTTTCAAAAATGGTGATTCATCCAGTAATGAAACTAGTTAAGTCTTTGATTGACTTACCAAGCCATACATTCAAACTATGTTTTTTTTTTTTATTATTTAAAAGCTTAATGACTTCTTACTTTATCCTCCAATTGCTAAAAATAAACACTTTACATTTTAGTCTTCTGTTGCACAAAATAAGATAATTTGAAAAATGTTTTGAAGAGTGATTTAAACCATTGACTTAGTAATGACCATGGTATTTTTTTTCTTATTATGGAAGCCAACATTCTCTTGACCAACATTCTTTAAAATTTCTTCTTTTGTTTTTAAGAGAAGAGAAAAGCTGATAAATACTTAAAGAATGAAAGAAAGATCTGTGAATGAGTAAATGGTGAGCACTTTTTCATATTTGGGTGAACTATCCCTTTAAATTAGTCAGATCTAATTGGTACTTAAATTTTGGTAAAACTATCTGGCTACTAACTAAGTTTGTATTCTGTTCTGGTTGATTTTAATGGAGCATTCCGATGGGCCTCCTTCCTGAGAGACTTATTCAAACAACTTCCCATTTAAAACAACAACAGAGGTTTTGTTAGGTCACATTCTTTACTTTACAGTCACATACCTTCAACAGAAGCTTTGTGAAGCTGGAAACATAAATAACCATGAAAAGAATGGTGTGACAAAAGGATGGTATGAAATAATCTGCGTTATTTCCTACTCAATAGCTTTTAAATAATAAACAATAAAATTATCAATATGCTACTATCAATATGGTAAAGAAAATATGTACAATGCTGGGTTATCAGAAAATGTAAATTTAAGTATTTTAAGTATTTGTGTGAGTGTATTACATACCAAGTAGGGCTGGGTAATATGGCGAAAATGCAATCTCGATTATTATTTTCCATATTGAGCGTTAACGATATATATTTCGATATCAAATGCGCAAACAGAAGAACCCTGCAATGATGCAGAATGTGCTCAATGTGAGTCTTCCACGAATGTGCAAAATTCACATTTTACTCTAGTAGAACATTTACTTGAGCCAGAAAACATCCTGTGAGTAAACTAGGGCAAGTATCACAATGCTTGTGTTCTCTTTTGCATTTGGTGTGGACCCTGTATAAGAAAGCAATGTAGTTTTAAAACTTTACTGGTTACTGGATTGTTCATTACAACACTGCTTTTTTATGTAAAAATATATATTTTTTTATCAGAGTTTTTTTGCAGAAGTCATAGAAGTCTCACGCAGAAGTCGTTAGTTATGTACTATAAGAATAGTCTCACTAAAACGTATTTCATGTTGATTAATCTACAATTTTACATTTCTCCGCAGGATATGGTGGTTATGTGGAAAATCTCACTAAAAGCTCATTAAAAACTTTAACGGACATAGAGATCGAAGAATGTGCTACTGAAGTGCAGAGGGGCTAGTGTGAAAAACTGGTACACAATTAAGGTGTGTAAACAGTGGGTGGGCATATTTGTGCTAAGGGTATAAACACACATCCAGAAGCATAGCCTCTCTTCTGTTTATAACATTGGGTAATTAAAAACCAGCCCATTCCTGTCAGGACTCCAAATGTGCTGTTTTGTTCTACAATTATTCTGGTTACACGATATCAGACAGATCTGTTTTTAAAAACTATATTCTCAGTAGAGCAGGCCACATTTATAGGAAACATAAAAAGGTAAATGTCTCGTGTGGTCTAATGTTTATTATTCAATCTATTATCTTCCATATCTTTTTTTCTGTCACTGTATTTGTTTTTTGTTTTAGTCAAGATCTCCAGAATCTGTCCACAGGAAGATGAATCAACCAAAGGCTTTTTAAAGCACACAATAGAAAAACATGTTAAACGTCACCCTTTGTGCCATGGCACATAGGACTTGTTGACTGGACCAAACAGGTCAAAGTTTACACAGAAAATGGTCAACTTTGGGAAAATTCAGTATTGTGCAATGGACAAACACTACAAAACTACAGAACTTGGAAAACTGGAGACCTTATTAAACAAACCAGCTCAATAAAAGCATCAGTTCCAATAAAGTTTCATTAAAAGTGTAGAATTGCGTGTTTAAGGAAAAAGGATTTGGCTTGGCAACTTGGAACCAGTGGAAACATTTTAGGCACAATAAGAGCCAAATGAGAGCAAGAGAGAGAGGAGGAGAGGAATGTATCAATTCGGCCTCCAGCTCTTCTATGAATCACAGCTATCTTTGTCCTCCTTTGTGACGAAAAAGAAACCCACAAACATAACCCTCTAAATGTTTGCTGTATTGTTACTATGGCAACATGGCATGGATACATGGTTTATGTGGCTATCTCTGAAAAAATACTGACCACGAGCAGGGCTTCCCCAACACGCACACATAAAAATACCCACAGAATAAAAAAAAAACCTGTCCGAAAGCTTAGTCAAAAGCAGATATATACTTTACACAGAATATAAATTATTAAAAGGGAAAGCCATTCATAAGCACTAAGCCATTCATAGTCCCACAAAACAAAACTGTGGACTTGCAGAAACACACACACACACAACCTCAGGGCAAAGAAATGAGTAAATCACCTGACTAAAAGTCTGGTCTTTGAGTGTATTCTCTGGATTCTGATCATTGCAGTCTCTTTTTACCATATATTTACCACAAAACCCACAGCTTGGCATACTCACAAGCAAAAGTATATAATAATCAGACGTCACCTACAACAGCTGAAGATTTCGAGAAGAAAAATTATCGTAGGCGTTCAATCAAAGCACTTGTACAACCATAAAAGCACATAGTAAAACCACACTTTCTGACACACTTCATCAATAAACAACTTCTGAACTTATGTTCTAGAAGTATTTGCTGTATTTGACAAGTTTCAATATATTTGCATAGAATATCAAATATTTATGTATACAAACACAGTAGTTTTAGTTGAGAGTTTTATGACTATTTTATGATTTTATATCTGGACAAGGTTTAAGTGTTTATGGCATCAAAAAAATTTGCTGTGGAATCTGTTGAAAGTCTCAATATTGAATCTCCGCCTGTTATGATATCTTAAATATTACAAAACATGTTTTCATATTTAAATAAAAACTCATTACATAAATTGAAATGACAGAATCGCCTCTTTTCTCAATGTCTGAAACATTAGATTCAGAGATACTACAGTGTTTGAAAGTCAAAGTAGATGTTGTTATGCAAATTTCTAATCAGCCAATCACATGGTAGCAACTCAATGCATTTAGACATGTAGACATGGTCAAGACAATCTCCTGCAGTTCAAACCAAGAATCAAAATGGAGATAAAGGTGATTTAAGTGACTTTGAAAGTGTCATGGTTGTCGGTGCCAAATGGGCTGGTCTGAGTATTTCAGAAACAAAAAAAGTCATCAATAAACTTTACTAGATCAAAATATATAGTATATTAATATACAAATAAACAGATCAGTGTAATTTCATTCCTTTTTCTACCTCTTTATCCTTACTGCAGCTCTATAATAGACCAATTCATTGCTTTTGACGTAAATGTGACTTCTACTTTCCACTTTAGGGGTGGAGCAGACAATGCGAGTCAATCTGAAAAAAAGCAATGCTTCAAACAGGGGTTCCCCCTTTCCCACTGTACTATGAATAAACATTTCCTTTAGAATTGTCGAGGCGATTCTGACTCACTCTCGCCGGCTGCAGGGCTTCTGCGAGTCTCTATGGAGACTGAACCAAACATGCAGAAGGAACAACGTATGGTCAGAAGGAAAAAGATGGAGATTGAGTCGTATACTATGATTTTCTTATAAACACAGACTAAAAATAGCTTGAAATAGACCAATGCAGAACAAGAACTGGCCCACAGGAATTTAGGAATAACGTCAAAAGGAAAAATCTTTACGAACAGTCTTAGACCAGATGGGAAAGACTTGAATTAAAGCATCAATTTTTACTGTTGTTTTTTTTTTAAAACTGAGAGACAGCTAAATTATTTTCTGTAGTCACATTTTGCTCCAACACTACCTAATGTTTGATATTTATATGAGTAACTGTTAAAGGACGTTCTGTACTAAAAGGTTGAGCAATTTTAAAATCTAATCATATAAAAAAAATCTAAGATAGAGCATGTTGATGCAGATACCCACTCTCAGACAATGATTATGGCTTTTCGGGGCTATATTTAATGCTTTTGGATATCTACTTTCTTGCTCATTCCCTAAACATTATTGAAATGAAAAAATATAACATAACCACATTTTTAACTTTCATTTCATCATTACAAACGAAACTCCAATTAGTATTTTGAAACCTTTTTAAAAGAGAAATTTTCTTGACAAGCAAAATTCTAATGTTTTCATGTTCTAGTGTCCCCATCATGTAGTGGGGAATTTCACATTTTTCACTGTTACATTTACACAACCTGCATCCGAACTCACATACTAATCAAGTAGGTGAAAATTTTTTAATTGACTTTTATGTTACAACTAAAAAGTACGATTGACCCAGTATAAATAATTGGTATGAAGGAAATTTTGACAGGGTGGCAAGGTGGCTCATCGCCTCACAGCAAGAAGGTCACTGGTTCAAGTCGCAGCTGGACTAGTTGGCACTTCTGTCTGGAGTTTGCATGTTCTTCCCATGTTTGTGTGGGTATCCTCCGGGTTCTTTGGCTTCCGCCACAGTCCAAAAACATGCGCTATAGGTGAATTGGGTAAACAAAATTCTCTGTACTGTATGAATGTGTGTGTGTAATTGTGAGAGTGTATGGGTGTTTGGTATATGGATTGCATAAAAACATGTGCCAGAATAGTTGGTGGTTCATTCTCTGTGTCAACCCCTGATAAATATGGGACTAAGCTGAAGGAGAATGAATAAATGAATGAATGCATTGTGACATACATGTACCATTTATCATTATTACATGACCTATACCCACATCAGTTGCATTGATTAGTCCTAATCATAAGTTCTCACACATGGCCTCATGGGATAGCAAAATGTTCATTGGATGTGCACTTCAGAACCTAGCTGGAAGTAGTACCGAAAGTGTTATCCAGGTACATCAGGCCTACTGTTTTCTTTCTTTAATTCTACACAAAATTATCCAATCATACTTATTCTAATGACTTGGCAAAAATTAACCAAAAATAATGTTACTTTAACATAAATTATGCAGATTTTTCTTCATTCCAAACATGAAATTTACTCAAAAAACCTGGCAAAACTTAACAAAAAATTGTGATTTTTCCTATATTTTTTTACTTCAAAGTGTCAAGTTTAATGTTAATAAAATGTTGATGTAGTTGACATTTCTCTATAGTTAACTGTAATATTTAATGTTAATATCAGAGCAAAACTTGCCACTACTGTACATTACATTTGTGCCAGTGTGTTAAGGGCGTGGTCCGACAATCAAGCCAGATTCTGTAACCGTGACTGAAGCTGAGAGCTGAACACAAAGACAACACTATTCTCTCTCTCTGATTCATTAGCACATGAACAGATGCAAAAAAGCTACTCTCTCCGAGCTGAACAGTGTTACATAAATGATCTTTAATGTCAATCCAAACAGAAACCGCCCTGTGTGGGGATTCCTCTGGCAATAAGTGAAGACACAACGCTAAGATGTAGCACAGGCCTCCTATATCCTTCATTGCATGGACAAAAACGAGGGATGGTCTTCAACATTGAGCAGTGTTACCAGTGCAATGTGTATAAAAGTCATGGTCACAATTGTTGGAATCCTTAGTATTTATGATCAATAAAAAAATAAATCTTTTTATCTTTCATTCAAACAAACTCACAAAAGCCCAACATTTCATTGAAATAAAACAACTGAAAATGGAGGATGGGGTGAGGGCAAGATAAGGGGTCTCATTATGAAATAATTGGTTTTAACATAGTGGATAAAATTATGTGATATACATAATGACTATAATATCTCTGTACTATACTTTAATTAATATTTGATTTTAGCACAAACGTGAAAGAATCGAGCCATGGCTCCTCTCCGTTTTCTGTTGTTTTGAGTATAAATATAAAAAACAAAGACCAAAAGCCATTATTTCTCCATCCCAATAAGTAAAATCAAAAAAGATATACTGTAGCTCTGATGTGCAGCAATAAATTTCTGAGCTTCACAAAATAAAAATAAAAATAATAATAATAATAAATAAATAAATTATTTTTGTCATTAAAAATTCCCATTTCCACCATTAGGCCAATAATTAAGGCATTCCAATGAAAATCTGCCAGAAAAATGACATGGTTCTGCAGAACTGAAGGAATAATTCTGTAAGGAAAAAGAGTCTCTTTCCAGGTATTACAGTATATGAGACTGTCAGAGTTGGTTATCTGGTCAACTGGAGGTTTCAAAAGTATTTTTTTCAAGTATTGAATAAAAAGGTACCAACACTTTTAACCAATTTTAATTGAAGAAAAACTTTGCTATTCCGTAGTAACATTTCCTCCCAATTTGAAAGTTTTCATTTAAGGAAAGGTTAGTAGTTTGTGAATTTTTCTGAATGAAAGTTAAAAGCATAAACCCCATACATTCATTTCCACTGCTTTCATTGCTCATAGTTACCAAGGGTGCCATTAATTTTGACCATGAATGCAAGTTTATTGTTTCATACTCAGAGTGGATGGATGGATGGACATTCTGCCAGCGTGGCAGCTCTGCGTTTGGGAGTAGATGATGACTCAGTCTCTCCTTTACGCCCGTGGCCCGTCCACGCCACCAGAACAGCACCAATTACAGTAACCCTCTCTCCTCCTGCTCTTTACAGCCCAGTCCAACACAATCTGCATCACAGGGTCTCCAGCCTTACAGCATAAACAGTTTTCCACTGAATTTTCCATGGAACAAACATAACAAGATTCCACTGTCATCTCCGCTTCTCCAAATATAATGTTCGCCTTGCAGCTGCCTTTGGTTAAGAATGGGATGGAGATGGTGTGTGTATGTGTGTGTAGTTGTACTCTGCCAGTGTTCCCCATTATGAGTGGTTTGGCAAAGGGCAAACATCAGCCCAGGCTATGAGTCACATGGCATTGCTGTGTGACAATTCCTTCTCTTTCACAACCACATCGATTTATTGAACAGTTTTATGCAGAAAATACTATTAGAGCAGTTCATGTACAAAAACAGCAAGGCCATTTTTGTAATACTGCAGTATGTATGTAGTATAATGTATAATTTATCAAGTTTTAATTTGATAAAACTGCACTTAGTACTGTATGTATTATAATAAACTACTAAACTAAACTAAAACAAGCTATTTTGATATTATTGGACTGTAAATGTTTTGTAAAAAGGAAAAAAAAATTGTCTTTCACATGTCTGATCCCCAAATATGCAGTTAGACAAATGAAAAACACATATAAGGCTTCGTTTAGGCATGTTCATTAGTCTAAATTTGTCTTAAAGTAACACTTCTGTGTCTTGCAGGAACTACAGAACTACACTTGCTTTAAATGGACACATCTCTGCACATGAGAGCCCTGAACAAATCACTTGCTAATGAAAACCATGTTTGATCTTTAGTTTAGAGTCTGTATATGGTGATTACATAACTAACCAATGAGTCAGACGGCCCAAAGCCTTTCCAGATCCAACCACAACCAAATTAAGCACTACTGCATAAGAGTCGGTAAAGAAATGCAAGACTGTGTGTGTGCGCATATTTGACATTTAAGAACAAAAGAATTGTAATACTAAGCTGAAAAAATGGCATCAGAATTGGGTGTGAGTCTAACCAAATATGTGTGCATGTCAAGGCCAGTATGATTTTTATGAGCCCATTAATTTCTGATGTATAATATGTGACTGAAAGCATTTCAAATGCACAAACCAGGGGAGATCTTTGGTTGCTTAAACTCAATTAATTCACTTAAAAAGCTTTAATGTTCCTTAAAAAAAGAATCAAGATTCTTTCTTTTTTTTCAATTATGCATTCGAAGGGATGAGAGGTATTAAATCTGCAGTGACAAGACTGAACACATGCTTGTCAGTGTCTGAGAAAACAATAGCTTAAATAAAACATATTGAATCACTCATCACAGTCGGGTTATTCATTACTTTCAAAGACAACAAACAAGAGAAAAATGTCCCCCAAAAATGTGCATGTGAAGTGGTGCATTGAAAAAATGTCTGTGATTTCAACGGTAACAAACAGTAAAAATTTGTAATCTGGTAAACAGTAAGTTTCCTGAATATACAGTGCTCAGCATATATACGTACACCCCTCACAAGTCTATCTTTTAAATTGATATTTTTAATAGGAAGCTATACAATATTATATTTGTGCATAAACATTAGATTAGTCAGTACTGAAGCCAAATCTGGAGCTTATCTAACAAAATAACGGTCCAAAAACTAGTACACCCAAATTTATGTTAAAGAAAAATATTTAATATACTAATTTACTGACTAAAATATTATTTTATAAAATATATCTGTTGAATAAATCTATTTTGTTTAAATGCACTAATATACATTGCCTATATTCACTGAGAAATGGATATAAATATTAATTTTCAAAATGGGCTGTACTCAATTATGCTGAGCACTGTATATACAGTGAATAACCACAAATTCACTTTCCAAGAACTCCCTGCATGACGCTTCACTTCATGATTTTTTTATTGTTGATATTACTAAGCTTCTTTTTAGTTTTTTCTCTTGACTTATGCACATTAGAGTTTTATGTTACATCTAATGCTGATAAATAATGTTTCTTGCATTACTTTAACCTTATGTGTGTTACCATGTTGGTGTTTAGTAGTTGTGTGAATGACGCAAAACACCTATATATTTGTTTGTTACACAACCTGTGGTTTTATTGTGGTGTTGTTTGTGATGAGCATTGATTCGCATATCGTCACCTTAGAATTATAAGGTTCTATCTGACATTTTTTTTGTCAAAATTGAGTTATTGACATTCTTATTAAATAACAACTTATTTACATTATGGGATTTTTTTTATAAGTTGTTTACAATTTAAGACTTTTTATTTAAAAACAAATGCTATACACTATATGGAATGCAAAAACTTTAAAGCTCAATATCTCAAAATCATTCAAAACGCAGATAGAACCTTATAATTCCAAGGTGACGATATGACTTTCTCATCCACACATGCTTATAGATGTGTTTTTATCTGTGCAACAAAGTTATGTTGTGTAGATGTCTAGCACTCCAAAACATTGGTGTATGACAAAAAGTAAACTTTCCTAATGTTTTCTTACATTAAATCAAAGCTGCTGTTTTTTTGTTTTTTTTTACTGTAAATGTCATTGATTCTTTTTATAGCGTAGATTCAACAGGCAAAAATAAACAGAAGAGAGATATGGATCTGGACTGAGCATCATTTCTCATAAATAAATGTAATTATAAACAATGAAAACAAAATGAGCTTTGCTAATTATCACGGCAATGGGAAGACTGTTGTGACACGCTGGAAGCAACTCCACAATACTAGACCGCTTCAACTAAAATAAACGAAGCTGCTTACAAAAGCACACGCTTCAAAATACCAGCTGACATTTAAAAAAAACATTTTAATGCACTATGCAATTAAAAATACACTTTATTTTCTTTAGGGTGTCAATTGCAAATTAATGAACTGATTATTAACTACTATAAAAGACAGAAAAATTATGTCAAGATGAGTCACTCCCTCTTTTATCAAGTTGATTAACATTAACACAGAAAGTCGCAAGTTTATTTAAAATAATACATTAATGGAAATAAATAATTAATAATTAAATAATTAATTTTAATTAATTTAATAATAATAATAAAAATGTATATATATTTTTAAGTAAATCAATTATTCTGTTTTATTATTTTTCCCCATCAACATTGCAATGCACCGTAAAAAATTTAATGTGAAAATAATAATTCTAAAAATATATATATAATACTTTAGCACAGCTGCAAATCATCTTCCAGACCTTTACTGTAAAGCAAATATACACAGTAATATATACACAGTATAGCGAAACACTTTAATTAAACATCCCTCTAAAACAACTTCCATTAACTGCAAGATATCTACAGTAAATCAGATATCCATGTACATACTACAAGTAACTACAGTAAAACGTTATGTATGTTTCTTTTCAACTAATACAACACTCACAGAATGTTTGGAAGTTTTGCTACATGCAAGAAAAGTTATTTTCAACAAATTTATAGTAAAAAAATTTCTCAACACAAAGTGTTCGAACAAAAGTGATGTTAAATCTTCGTCGTTGAATTCCCCTAATTACAGTAACATGAGTCAGTCAGGACAGTTGATCTTCAGTGAGGACATAAGGATTGCTGGGAAAACTGAATTGTCCTGCGGCAGTGACCACACCATTAAGAAAAGAAAAGAACAAGAGAGAAAATGAGAGAAAATGAGCCTGCTCAGCTCAGAATAAAAGAGGTCTTCAGCAGAAAAGGAAAGAAGAGTCTCCATTCAGAGGCATGCGGTGTGTTGAACGTTGAGTTATTTAATCTGTTTTGTGTCAGTCTGCACACACAGGTGAATGTACTGGAAAAACCTCAAGTAATAATTCCCACAAAAATTTTAATTCTGTCATGATTTACTCACTCTCCACTTGTTCAAAACCACTTTGAGTTCTTTTTTCTGTTGAACACAAAAGAAGATGTTTTGAAGAATGTTGGAAGCTGGTAACCATTACCTCTATACTAGGGATGACAATGATGACCATTTTCCAACATTCTTCAAAAGAAGATCTTCTAATGTGTTTGACTTGAGGGCGAGTAAATGGTGTGCTAATGTTCATTTTGGGGGTGGAGGAGTACTATTGCCTTAAAATAAAGGCTGCCTACTCAGTTAGTCATTTGAATATTTGTAATTTGTTACTTCACACCACTGTATAGCTGTGATCTGAAAACTCAAAACATTTAAACATTTAAACTCTCTGATAGAGAATGGGAAATGTTATCTTGTTGTTTTGTGCTATGGTTTTGTTGTTGAGGTGTTGTGGTTGTTGTGTGTAGTGTTGTGTTGTGCTGCATCAATTCTAGACAGCATTATCTGATCATTCATTATCTATAATGGATCAACATGTCATCTATCTCAGCTGATGCATTTAGCTCATAAACGTCATATGTAAACAATGAAATTTGATCAATGTGAGGTACATAAAGACAGATTAGTTTAATATTAAAATTAAGTGTAAATAAATGGCGTGAGCCTCATAGGCATTCTTAAGTAAATGCTGGATGTTTTGCATTCACCATATTTTCATTTTCATGCACAATATCTCATGCAAAATTACACACTTTACCAAACACTATTTGCTGATATGGCAACATACACGCACCATTTGATAGTGTGTACATGGGAGACACGCTACTGTATCACGTTAATCATTAAATGATTCAACTCAATTATCAATCGCTGATTCTTTTCAACCCTTCTTCCCTTTTATTTGCAGTAAAACGTTTTCCTTTGGGTGAGAATACTTGGATTCAGAGTGTCATTTGCACATCCGGTCATGCTGTTAACAATGTGAGCAGACAAATCATGGATAATTATGGTTAAAGATTAATTAACTAAAAGATTGTTCATTTAAATAACCAATAATGACAGTTTGTTGAAACTGGCATCCCTACACTTCCATATTACACACTATAAAATTCATAATGATATAAACACAAAAAGACTGACTATTAGAAGTGTGTGTGTGTGTGTGTGTGTGTGTGTGTGTGTGTGTGTGTGTGTGTGTGTGTGTGTGTGTGTGTGTGTGCGCGTGTGTGCGCGTGTGTGTGTGTGTGTGTGTGTGTGTGTAGGAAACTTATTAGCAGCTTTCAGTATATGATAACTATTCACTGCCATATGTTTACTCTGATAATGGGAAAATATTTCAACTAAGCGTCTGAAAATACTTCTGCCTAAACTTGAGACAAACAAGAAGCAACAACAACCTTTAAGAATGACTTCTATACTAAAGAACAGAGGTATCTGCATGATAACATAGCAAATACTGAAGCACTGTTTAGTCAGTGTATTTATTAAATCATTCAAATTAAACATATTTAACATAATTATGATCTTTCAGCAGACAGGTAAAACCCCACAGAACAAAAACGGGCATGTTTGTGAGCTGTATTTGTCAGGGTGGAGTGTCTTTGTTGGATTTCCATAAACAGACTAATACTACATGCAGTGCTGAAGCAGCAGGTAAGCTGAATACAAACAGAGGTGAAGCAGGAGCTTATTTTACATTTAAAAGTTGACATGTTTTTTTATTTTTATTTTTGCCCTTAAGCTAGGAACATTATTTGGCAAAATGCAGACCACATAACTTGTTTAACTAATAATGTTTAATTACTTATTTAGTGCTTTTAATTAATTCATTGATTACAATAACACACACATGTTTTCAAAAAGAAACTTTTAATAATAATTATTAAATCATTAAACATTAAATGTAACTCTTTGGAATATGGTTAATTTCATAAAGAGAAGACAACATATGTTGGCCACTGATCATGCAAATGTGCAAAGTCAATGGATTTCTGTTGAAAATTCTCAAGAATCCATATAATTTATACATTAGAAGCAGATTATTAAGAGATCAAATATATATTTAGATTGTTATTTTTTGTAATTTTTGTAATTTTTTTGTTTTAATTTTTTTAAGAGGAGTGAATCTTCACTTAACAAACAATTAAATTCCAATGAGATTCAGACTAATGATTTAATTATATATACAGTGGACGTCAGAATTATTACCACCCCTGAATTATTAGCCACCGTTTATTTTTCCCCAATTTCTGTTTAACGGAGAGCAGATTTTTTTCAGCACATTACTCAACATAATAGTTTTAATAACTCATTTCCAATAACTGATTTATTTATCTTTGCTATGATTACAGTACATAATATTTTACTAGATATTTTTCAAGACACTTCTATACAGCTTAAAGTGACATTTAAAGGCTTAACTAGGTTAATTAGGTTAACTAGGCAGGTTAGGATAATCAGGCAAGTTATTGTATAACGATGGTTTGTTCTGTAGACTACCGAAAAAATTATCTTAAAGGGGCTAATAAATTTGACCTTAAAATGGCTTTTAAAAAATTAATCTAATGGTTTTTAAAAAATTAATCAAAGGGGGGCTAATAATTCTTTTTTAGAAAACTCTTTTTTTTTTTTTTTTTTAAGGAAGAAGCAGTTAACAATTCTTTTTATTTTTTTCAACTTTGTCAGCAGACAATATATTTTCGTTTGCCCTTAAGCTAACAACACAACTTAGAATTATGCAAACCACATAATGTGTTTAACTGATAAAACTATTAATGAATTCTCTACTGTTGAAACACAAATATTCTCACCATGAATGATTATTTTACACAACAAATAGATTTAATTAATTAATTTATATAGCGCTTTTCTGGGCACTCAAAGCGCTTTACACATTGGGGGAAATCTCATCATCCACCACCAGTGCGCAGCATCCACCTGGATGACACGACGGCAGCCATTTTTTGCGCCAGACCGTACACCACAAACACCAGCTGATTGGTGGAGAGGAGACAGAGTGATGAAGCCAATTATGATATGGGGAGGGTTAGGAGGCCATGATGGACAGAGGCCAGTGGGCAGATTTGGCCAGGATGCCGGGGTTAAACCCCTTCTTCGAAGGACATCCTGGGATTTTTAATGACCACAGAGAGTTAGGACCTCTGTTTAATGTCTCGTCCGAAAGATGCTCACAGAGCAGTATAGAGTCCCCTTCACTATACTGGGGCATTAGGACCCACACAGACCGCAGGTTGGGCAACCCCCTGCTGGTCTCACTAACACCACTTACAGCAGCAACCTAGCTTTCCCATGTGGTCTTCCATCCAGGTACTGAACAGGCACAGCCCTGCTTAGCTTTAGTGGGCAACCATGTGAGAGTTGCAGAGATCTAGCTGCCGGCTATTTATCTTTTTGATTTGCTATATTAATGTCACAAGATGCTTTTGAACATGATATATTATTTTAGATGTAAAAAATGTTTTAAAAGACAAATACATGATACACTTTCAGAAATAAAGTTACACGAGCTGTCACTGGGGTGGTACCTTTTGAAAATGTACACATTTGTATCTAAAAGGTCCATATTAATATCTCAAGGGTAAAATTTTAAGGTACTAATAAATACTTTTTAGGAACCAATATGAACTCTTCAAGTACAAAAGTGTACATTCTCAAAAGGTACCACCCCAGTGACAGCTTGTGTACCTTTATTTCTGAGAGTGCAGAGTTCTCCTCTATTGCAAGATTAATACAAAAGAAATCACTTTGTGAAAGTGTGAAGAATGTGTTTGGAGACTAAACTGCAAATAAATGGCAAACCAACATCTATATCCATAAACCTATGAAAGTAAAAGTAAAAAGGATAGATTAAAAATATAATCTCATTCATCTCCGAAATAGAGCACATGGTTCAACGATTGGTTAATTTTGTACAGTTCAGTGATAATGATGCAGGATTAACACTGTTATCTTTTCAAGGACAAACTTCCTCTTACCCAGAAGCCAGAATAATGGACTGGCTAACAATAAGATGACTTTTTTTTTTTTTACAAAAATTTCCCATTTACTGTCCACACACAGGTCTAATTTTTTTTTATGAATGAATGGGCTCAGGACACACCTAGAATTGCAAACAGAGTCAGAAGACATGCAAGTAGAAAGTTTGCTCTTTGAATCATTTAGACTAACACTGACTCATCTCAGAAATCCCATTTTGGACTGTAACCAAGTACGCTTTCATTCTACTACCTAAATGAACACAGAGGGGATTTGCAGCATTTTAAATGAAAGGTAAAAGATGATATGAACTGAAAGATGCACTTCATCTGTTCAGTTTCCAGCTGTAGTCTTTCCATATATTAGTCAAACACTCCTACACTGCACCTGTCAGCACAGACACACACACAGAATAATACAGTCTTCTGTCTGATATCAAAGACCACAGAAGCACAACTGCAGCCACAGCACATGTAGACTGGCAGCATATGTGAACACACACAGTTGTACAGCCGTCTTTATGGGGACTTCCCATGAACGTTATGATTTTTATACAGTACTGTACAGAGTGTATATTCTATACCCCTACTCCAACCCTACATTTTACATTTTCAAAATACTTCACACCTGTATATTCTGTATATCCTCATGGGGACCAAAAATCGCCCCAACAAAAAACAGCTCTTAAATCACAGTCATTTATGAGTATTGCTATACATGTGAGGATATTTGGTCCCCACGATGTAAGAAATACACAGGCACACAGCTCCTGTCAGCCAAAACTGGTACATGACCTCGCATGACTCTCCATTCAAGAACTCGAATGACCCATAAAGCTTCCTAATAAAGTAACTAGAGTCAAAATACAAGAGTGATCACTTCTAAACAAGCCCCCTATTGTAATTTGAAAATATTTTAAATGTGTAGCTGCTTCTTGGTGTTGCTTAACCTATTTATTTTCAGATATAAAATTGAGCATTTTTTATTCGTATACAATTGTTCTATTCTCAGTGTTTGTGTACATGTGTGTGCAAAATTCTGGGCTGTTTTAACCCAACATTGTCAAATGCATCCAAACTAGGGTTGAGCAATATGGCAGAAATGCAATCTCGATTTTTATTTTCCATACTGAACGATAACAATCTATATTCCAATATAAGTTGTTAATGCTTCCAGATTCAAGATCAAGAGCACCTCAACAATGACTGAAGCCACAAAAATTTGATGTCCATTAAATGGCATAACATTTTCAGCCAATAAATTTGTCGGTGGCCAAAAATTCAGTACATCTCTAATAATCAACAAACTTAGATTCTCATTTCTTCTGTGTGATTAGCTTTTAGATCAATACAGAGTAAAAACAGTCCAGAGCTTTTCATTGTTATGGACATCAATTTTATCGCAATTTGATAAAATATTGTTTATCAGCCCAGCCCTAATACAAATCCCCTTTGGGTTAAAAAGTGTCATTTATTTATTTATTTATTTATTGAAAGATTAACTTTAAGGTTGGGTTTGTCCATGTTTGGCCCAACGTTGGGTTACAAGAGCCCAAATTTCTTTTTTTCGAGTGTACATGCACACACATTTATTTTATTTTTAATAAATCTATATATGAAAAGCAAAAATATTTTTGATATTTTCCATTTTTCTTTGCTCATTTTCTCAGCTAAGTAATTTTACTTTTATAATGACGAATAGGTTCTTTTCATTGCCTTTAAAGTGAAATAACTGAACATAAGCATAAGAGGCTGTGAAAATTTCAGACGGCACTTAAGAGGTTTTTGAATCTGAATATACAGTCCTCAGCATATATGAGTACACCCACCATAAATCTCTAATTGAAAGTAATATTTTCTATAGGAAGCTTTTCTATAGGAAGCTAATACATTAGTTTAGTCAGTACTGAAGATAAATCTGGAGCTAATCTAACAAAATAACTTTAAAAGTAGTACACCCAAATTTAAGTAAGGGAAAATATTAAATAAACATTTCAAAAATAGCCAAGAGAAACAAGTCAAGAGAAACAAAAAGCATATACTATTTTGTTTAAATGTTGTAGTTGGTAATTTAAATGTATTATCTTTCCATTTCTGAAGATGTTCTAAGACTAAAGTATTATTTTAATAAATATATCTGTTTAGTAAATCTGTTTGTTCAAATGCACCAATATATATTACCAATAATCACTGAGAAATGGATACAAATATTCATTTTCAAAATGGGGTGTACTCATTTATGCGGAGCACTGTATATACATATAAAAATATACATGTGTGTGTGTGTGTGTGTTCATCAAAAAACAATCAAAAGCCACTTTTTCTTCAGAACTATAAAAAGGTTCAGATTAAATCACATTTTGGTTTTCTGGATGAGATTCATCAATCATCATATTGTTTTTTTTTTGTGTGTGTATTAAAGCACCAATGTATTTTTGCAACTTCTGCTGTCGCAACAGAGCGACAAAAAATAAAAATAAAACCTCATTTTTGTTCTAACTGAAACCACTATGAAGCATTCTACCCGTTTCTGTAAGAAAACAGCTCGCAAGTGCAGATGTATCAAAAATAAGGCTACTGTGCCACCCCAGACATACTGTAAGATTTACTTTAATAGGTGAGGGGTTAAAGTGAGAGTAAACAGTGTTTCCCCCAATAGTTACTTAAAGCTCATGAGTCACCTCTCAGTCCAGTCAGATCCTCTCACACACCCTGGCTAGAGCACACTGTTGCCATGGAGACCAAACACTGCCAAACAGCTCAGCTCCAATGAGTGAATAAGCCCATCTGAATTAACTGAGTTTTAGATGCTCACCGGAACTCATGAGGGCCATTGTAACCCTGCCATGCCAATAACACCATCAACTTATGAATTATTCTGACTCCAGTGACTTCCTCTAAACTTCTGCATCATTGGCCTTCATGTCTGATCATTAGCAGTAAGAAAACACCCATGTGGATCTGAACACACCTTTTGTCTAAACCACAGAATATACCACACTTCTGTAAGTCTACTACCATAGAGACAGCAGGATAAACATTAGATTAGAAAAACAATCGCTGCGTCTTAATGACAACTATATAATTATTATACTAAATAAACTACAGTATAAGGAGGTACATTATCAGTTGTACTGAATAATCTGAGATGGTTTTTCCATGAAGGTCTATAAAATACACCGATATCACACAGATCAAGTGCAAAGGACGAATGTAAGGATGCAATATAACTAAGTTACTAGATTTTATGATTATAGTAGTTGCTTCTAAGTTTGATTTTGAGGATTTTTTTACTCTCTTAGATGCTGACCCTGCAGAAAAAAAAACACCATATGCTGGTAAGGTATGTTTCAATGCTGGTTTTGATGCTGTTTTTACTGGTTTTAATGCTGGTGTTGCTGGACTCAAAGCTGGTCAGGACCAGTACTGAAACCAGCAAGACCAGCATCGAGACCAGCAAAACCAGCACTGAAACCAGCAAGACCAGCATCAAAACATACCTTACCAGCACATGCTGTTTTTTCAGCAGGGGAGGGTCTTTATTGCCAAACTATGCTTGAAAATTAATATGACAGAAAAATTATGAAAATATTAAATGTAATGTTACAATTGATAAGACTAATACATTTCTTACTGAACAATATAACTGATCTAATACACATCATATCGGTTATCAGTCGTTATTTTTATATACATCTTTCCAGCATCATAACTATAAAAGTCAGTATAACACACATTTGACTAGCATATTTTACAATGATTGACTGAAGACACCTACTTCAACAGTTTCTAAACCAAAAATAAATAAACCAAAATAATAATACTGTATTTACAAAAAAGAATCATTTGATGACATTGCAATATACTACTTAAAAGATGACAGATCAGCCCCAAAATCCTAATTAAGTGAAATATCTTTATATTTTGCTAAATATTTCGTTTTAAATTCAGCATGATCACTTATCCTATATGATTTTCTTTATTTTTTGCTCCACTATCAGAACAATCAAAATCCATATAATAATAATAATTCCTTACATTTATATAGTGCTTTTCTGGACACTCAAAGTGCTTTACATATTTTTTGGGGGAATTTCCTCATCCACCACCAGTGTGCAGCGTCCACCTGGATGACGCAACGGCAACCATGTTGCACCAGAATGCACACCACACACCAGCTTATTGGTGAAGAGGAGAGCGATGAAGCCTTTTATGATATGGGGATGGTTAGAAGGCAATGATGGACAGAGGGCAGTGGGTAATTTTAGCCAGGATGCTGGCCTACTCTTTTTTCAAAGGATTTTTTTATGACCACAGAAAGTCAGGATCTCGGTTTAACGTATCATTGGAAAGACAGCATTCACTGAGCAGTAAAGAATCCCCTTCACTATACTGGGGCGTTAGGACCCACACAGACCGCAGGTTGTGCACCCACTGCTGGTCTCCCTGCTTAGCTTCAGTGGGCGACCATGTGAGTTGCAGAGAGCTAGCTGCCGGCCAATGCACATTAGACGAATGCTTGATACACATTGGATTAATGTTTAATGATCTTATTTTACAATGATTTACTGAAACTGCCCACTTCAATGGTGCTAACAGTTTGTAAACAAAATAAACAAACAATATGACATTAATTTTAATGTCATCAAATGATTCAGTTTAATGATCACCAGAAAGAAGTCCTTTCAATAGTTATTACTTCTTCTGCAATGCATTTTTATAAACACCTCAAAATAAATATAACGATTCATTTTTACGTAAATTTGATGTAAATATACCTATTACACTAATTGAAGATGAAACAATATTTCACCCATATGCTAAGCTTCTACTTTCACAAAAGTTATTTGAAACACTAAATTTAAGTAATCATAATTGGCTTATTGGTGGCATGGTGGCTCAGTGGTTAGCTCTGTCGCCTCACAGGAAGAAGGTCAGTGATTCGAGTCCCAGCTGGGCCAGTTGGCGTTTGTGTGGAGTTTGCACGTTCTCCCCGTGTTCATGTGGGTTTCCTCCTGGTGCTCCGGTTTCCCCCACAGTCCAAAGACATGTGGTATACCGTAGTGTAGATAACTGGATGAACTAAATTGGTTGTAGCGTGTAAGTGTGTGTGAACGTGAGAGTGTATGAATGTTTCCCAGTACTGGGTTTTAGCTGGAAGGGCATCCACTGCATAAAGCATATGCCAAAAAAGTTGGTGGTTCATTCCGCTGTGATGACCCTTAACAAATACAGGACTAAGCCAAAGAAAAATGAATAAATCAATGAATAATTGGCTTATTATTTTGCATCCCTAATTCCTATCATTATATATGACACTACTGGAGGTTCCACACACATTGGGAACTAACTGAACTAATTAATGATCAAGACAACACACTACAGTGCAAATTATCAACATGTAGCAGCTTGCACATAGTAAAAATTTTACCTGCGTTTTTTTAATCAGTACAATATGTTACACTAGCAGTAAAACAATTTAAAAAAAGATGACTTTTTCAAAATATAAAGAGAAATATAGCATCACAAATCAGACAGAAACAGACACACTAAACAAGTTGCAAAAGGGTGTGGCAGAGAATCCAACAGACATTTCCCAAGTACACACAACACACCCACATTCACACCTTACATACCTGCTGCACTGAGCAACAGAAATGGCGTGTGTGTGTGTGTGTGTGTGTGTGTGTGTGTGTGTGTGTGTGTGTGTGTTTTTGTTGTTTTTTGTTTTTATGAAATCATTTCTTCTTTGGTGAGAATATCAAACCCAAACCACAAGGTTCAATACTCCAGTGATTATTTGTTTGAAGCCATGATAAAAATTGAAATTAATTACATTTGAATTTAATTTAAGTACACATCAAAGAGAGTAAAGCTCTGAGCTGTCAGCTTCAGTGACAGGAGCAATGAGCAGATGTGCAGTGTAGAAAACTGCCGTCATGGTTCAGCTAAATTTAGCCAGGGACTAGGCTGAGAGCCCAGGGGCAGGGGGTAGACACCGTCCTGCTCTTCAGGGTTAAACTTATCTCCAGGATGTGTGAAAGAAATCTCAGAAAGCAAAAGAGGGCAAGCATTAGCCACTGTCTGCAACTTTTGAGTGTTTTATGGATCAGTAAGCCACACACCGTTTAGAAACTAATCCTAGTGGAAATACTGTTGCTTCCAGGATGGAATGAGTCACAGTAATTGCCACTCATGTAACTGCAACTTTAAACTGCTGACTGGTTTACTGGTTTGACTGGCTTGCTTGTTTAAGAGACTTTTCATTCAAATTTAATTTATTCAATATTTGAATAACCGTTCATACATGACCAAGTGTAAGCTTGTCAGATATTTATTATCTACTGTAAAAAGCAATTAGTTACTTACCCATTGCCTTAAAAGTGACAAGATGTAACTGAATAACTTAAGCTGACTTACTTTTATTTTTATTTTTATAATTATCCACATGGTTCATTTACTTAATAAGTAATAACCTTCAAGTCAAAGTGTTTATTCACTTTTTAAAGCAAAGTAAACTAATCACTTTAAGAATAACGGACTGCTTACTGATGTTTTCAAAGTAAATTCAACAAATCGATTTTACAGTGCTGTTCAGGTTTGCTCTATCTCTTTGGCTTCTTTGTTGGCTATGCCATGGTTCTGTATTTGAAACTTGCACATTAGATTGTTTCGTCTTAAAGTTAGCTGTTTGGTAACTCCACCTATAGGCCACAAGAAAAATCTGTGACGTATGCCATACAAAAAGATCATACTGTTCTGACTATAATAGACATTTCTATAAAGGTTTATGGTTCTGCTGACAGGGGATGGTTGGAGCAGTGTGTAGTGACTTGAACACAACAACTTAAATGTGTGGTTTTAGAGACAGGCTGCTCTGGTATCAGTATAAGTGTGCATTTGAATGTTTTAATAATTTAATTGATTATTTATTGTAATAAACTTAACTTTTAGACACATTATTGTATTTTATTCTTATTTTGTTGATGAAAACTGGTCCAAACAAATCGGGAGCAGAACATTTGTGATCCAAGTAAGACTGTAATTTTTCCTCTGTTTTCTGAATCAATCTGTATTTATATGAATCTAGTGAGCCTTTATATATATTATACATATTTAAACATTTTGTTAAGTGTTTTTGGGGGAAAAAAAATTATTTATTGCCAAATCCCTCTCTATGAGTTATTTGCTGAATCATTCATTCAAATGATTTGTTCAAAACTGCTGATTTATTTCAAAAGGCAAAGCCGCAGACTTTCTTTATATATGGATCAACTAATCAATGGCTCACTTGAATCATATAAAAACAAACTGATTCAGAAAACAGAGGAAAAACTACAGTCCTACTCAGATAACAAATGTGCTGCTCCTGCTTTGTTTGGGCCAGTTTATCAACAAAATAAAAAATACAATAATGTGTCAAAGTTAAGTTTAATATAATAAATTATTTATGAAATTTAGAAAAAATATATTTTGTGATATTATTATATTGTATCTTATAAATACAGAAAACAAAACTTCATATAAAGATTTTGTTTTTGCTTTCATACAGTAAACTTGATAACATTCTACATTCTAATAGCCTTCATACTACTAATGTCAAAGAATGAAACTTTTACATTTAAAAAAAGAGCAAATGAACACATACCTGGCCTTTAGCTCCTTGTAGTCCTCACGCACTTTGCTAAGCTCCAGTTGCAGCCGGGCTCGTTCTTTGGCCACTGAGTCCAGAGTTTTCCTGGCGTCTGCGAGCTCAGCCTCGTACGCTGCTTTCATGCCACTCAGCTCCCGGCTGATCTCTGTCTCGGATTCAGTGATGCGCATACGCAGACCTGCGTTCTCCACCTCCAGAGAGCGAACCTTATCAATATAGACCGCCAGACGGTCATTTAGGTTGCTCAAATCCTCCTTCTCCTGCATCCGAGTGATGCGAGTGGGGGACAGAACAGTGGTCACCCCACCACGGCTGCTTCGTTTCTGACCTGGAGTCTCCATAGTTGTCTTGAACTACTGATACTGAAATAGAATAGAATAGAATTATTTGAACCCTTTCTAAATAAGAGCATAAATCAGATGCTGTTTTATCTTTCATTTGGAAAAGTGGACAAAAACCTAACCTCTAATTGAAATAAATGGGTGGAGTACTGTTTTTGACTGTATTTGAATACAAAATAGATATTTTTCATAAATTATATGTTCAGGCATCTTTTAAAGTCAAGGTCTGTGCATTTAAAATTATGCTGCTATTTATTATGCTAATAAAAAAGAAATAAACACAAATGCTGCACAAATAAGTCTATTTGGTTTATCTTTCCAAGAGTAAAAAAATCTAAGAGCATCCACACAAACCTTCCCAGAATAAACATTCAATTAAAATCTACAAAATGTTCCCTCCTGAATAGACAAACCCAGATAAGATCTAAACCTCAGATGGGGTTTATCCTGCATACATTGCAACTTATCTCAATTAAAGTATCCTGACCTATTTTACAATCACTGAAGTAAAACAACTGAAAATGGGGGCGTCACAGTATTACAGTCTGAGACTGAAATTTATGATGGTAATAAAAAATAAAATAAATGCTAATCCAAACTCCATCCCTCTCGTGTTCCCTCCCTAACTTTGCGTCTTAAAGTTTCTGCCACGCCCAACCTCTGATCTCATCCAAGAGCATTCATACAAACATTCCCAGCATAAACATTTATTAAAAATCTCCTAAATGTTCCCTCCTGACTAGACAAACCCAGATAAGAGAAATGGGGTTTATCCTGCATTCATTGCAACTTATCTCACATAAAGTATCCTGACCCACTTTAAACACGACTTGCACAGATACGCATGTCAAAGTCCCAACTGACAAGAGCTCTGAATGCATGTTTGCTTTGGGCTATGGAAGTAATTCCAAACATTACAATGTGCTTAGACGGCACATGTGACACTCCCCCTAAATGCAATTACAGCAGTGACCTGTCTTTCACAGTGCTATGCTAAAAAAATAAATATGTTATGAAAAAACATAAATGCTATTCACAATCTGCACTACTGCTATAGCCAAATTGCCCCAATGACTGACCTGGTAAAGCTGAGAGAGAGTTTGGGTTAGTGAAGCTCCTACAGCTGCTGTGTCCCGCTGAAACTCTGCTGAAAGAGTGTGTGCTGCGACTCGCACTTCTGATCTCTGGCAGAAACTAACGCCTCTCAAAGAAGAGGAGGAGGAGGAGGAGAAGGCGGAGCTTTGTGAAGTCTGACTCAAAGCCCACTCAGGGGAACAGAGCTTTTACTGGAGATCACATTGGTACACTCTTGGTTTATCATTTTATTTATACATTATGTAACTTGTGAGATAAGCAGCTTGAACAACAGTAGATTAAATCCCTTCCTTGGTAATGGCTAATTTTACGGTTAAATATAATGACTTAAAAATTATTGAAATAAAAAAATTCAATAAAATACAAAATATCTAATAAATGCAAAAAAGTTATAAAAATAAATATAATTATTTTTATTAAAATTATTAACAGAATAGTTCACACAAAAATGAACACTGACTCATTATTTACTCACCCTGAGGTGGTTCAAAACTTTTATGAGTTTCTTTTGTCCTGCTGAACACTAAAAGAAGATATTTCAAACCTGTAATCATTGACTTCCACAGCAGGAAAAACAAATACTATGGAAGTCAATGGTTAAAGTTTTACATCTTTCTTCAAAATATCTTCTTCTGTGTTCAAAAGTCTGCAACATTAAAAGAGTGAATAAATTATGATAGAATTAGCATTTTTAGGTGAACTATCCCTTTAAGTTAAAAAAAATCCATGTAAAGCTAGTCCAAAGAGTCCTTTAAAGAGTAATTAATCCGTGCCTACGAGCCGAAGAAAAACATCCCTCATTCACCCTCATTTGTGAAAAATCCAGAATACATCCATTGGTTGTTGCATGAAGCTTTAAAAGAGGTCACATAAAACAGTGTTGTATTAAAAACTCTGGCCGGTATTTATTTCAGAGGGGTGGACATGCTAAAAATGTAGTATCCAATCAGGTGTCTAAGAGTATAAGAGAGGAGAGTGGATGAGACGAATCCTTTTTAGAGAGGAAGGCTGTGCTCCGATTCACTTTAACACTACTAACTTGTCACCTCCTATTGAATCCCTTCTGCATATTAGTGTTCAGGATCAACTGTGTACATCTGTTTTTGTTAAAGTTTTATTGTATTACAGTACTTGTTGCATCCATGAAGGATTAAATGAAATATTAATATTATAGTAATGATTATTAATATTATGAAATATTATACTATTTTAACAAACGACTGCAAAGTAAAGAAAGTCTAATAAATTAAGTTTGAGCAGATACTATAAATTTACTGAAAAAATTTTTTTTGTTGCAAACAATTTGTTAAATTTAAACAAACAAATTCAGCCCAAATAAGTTGTTTACAATTACTTAACATAAAAAATGTGTAAATCAAGGAATAATCTTTGAATATTTTTTTCAGTGTACTAAAACTCCAATGTGAATTGGATAAATAGAAATATGAAAAAAATAATTAAAGATTAAAATGAAAACTGATCAAATAAAGCTAATTATATTAATATAATGAAATATTATGCTATTTTAACCTAAACGACTTCATTAAAAAACTACTGCAAAGTAAAATAAGTCCCATAAATTAAGCTTGAGCTGACTTAATGCTACAATTACTAAAACTTCAATTTGGATTGGATAAAAAAAAAAATCTAACAAATAAAATTTAAGATTTAAATAAAAAGTGATCAAATAAAACTTAACAAAAAAATTAATAAATATTGCAATGCTAACAAAAATAAAACAAAAATAAAACCTAAGCAATAGATGAAACAAACTTAAAAAAAATGTATAAAAAAATCTAATCCAATAAATCTAATCAAATAAATCTAATTATATTAATATAATGAAACATTGTGCTATTTTAACCTAAACGACTTCATTAGAAAACTATTGCAAAGTAAAATAAGTCCAATAAATTAGGCTTGAGCTGATTTTAGTACTACAATTACTAAAACGTCAATATGAATTATTGAAGATTAAAATGAAAACTGATCATTTATTCATTCATTCATTTTCTTTTCGGCTTAGTCCCTTTATTAATCTGGGATCGCCACAGCGGAATGAAATATCAACTTATCCAGCACATGTTTTACGCAACGGATGCCCTTCCAGCCGCAACCCATCTCTGGGAAAGAAAACTGATCAAATACAGCTAAATAGAAAAGATGAATAAATATTGCAATGCTAACAAAAAATAAAGCGAGACTAAAATCTAAACAACAGATGAAATATAAACTTTTAAAAATAAAATAAATAAAAAGTAAACAGAAATAACCTGCAATCAAATAAATCCAATTACATTAAATAAATGCAAAAAAACTGTTTAAGATGAAGTACTAAAATGACTAAAACCAAAATACAAATTCCAGTCATATTGAGATAAAAGGTAAATCAAATTATAAATAAATACTGTAAGCTTAATTATACTGAAATCTGAATTAAAATGATAAAAATAGAAATCCAATATAGAAATCAATAAGCATAATTGCTAACAATTAAACAAAGATTAAAATATTTGATTCATAATATTATATATATAATTAAAAAATAAAATGCAAGTAAATATTATATTAGTATATAACTAATACCAAACAAATGTAAAGTCCTGTACATATCTCACATTTAAATATATTTTCAGTATGCTCATATACTTATCATTTATGAAGTCAAATAAAAAAAAACTGAAGAAAAACTCGTCTGGAAACAAAACTGTGGGGCAGAATGGCATAAGAAATAGTTGTGAAAAAGGCAGACAACTCTGGCACAAGCACTAAGTGGAAAAGTCCCAGAACATCCAAAGACCTACAGTATAAGATAGACGTCTGACAGCTAGAAGTGTAACACTATCAGTTCTGTACTTTCACTTCTCATTCTCTCGTCGCATTACCTCACACAACCACTGCATTCCTAGATAACAATGCGATTCCCTAGAGCAAACGTCTTTCCACCCGAGTGACATCTCTGACATCTGTGACAACTAAAAGCAGATTATGTCACAATCAAGAGTTCACGCTCAGGAGTTTGTTGTGTGCAGAGATTTCAAGGAACAAACTGCAGATTTTTAGGCAGATGAGGTGGATTTGTGCTCTTCTGTAAGAACAAGACTCTGGTGGTAGAAGGGTGGAGATGTTAGGACATATGTGGCAAATTACAAGACATGACAGGTTCCAACCAGAAAGGAATTCAGTGACACCTTCTCAGAATTACATGGTGTTTAAATAATTTTCACATTACTTCATACAGTATGTCAAATGTAATGACATTTAACTGCTAATTTAACACTCCAAACTACTCCCACTGACTAATTTAGGACTAAAGATGAGTACAGCCTGGAATCACTGTATATATTTGAGTAAAATGATATGTTGTTGAAACTGTTGAGTCATGCATTGACAATGAACATACCAATCTTTCTGTCTTTCTCCATGAACATCCCTAAATTGCCACTATATGTATTACAGTAACCATGGCAGATTAAAACCAAATATAAAAATAAATACAAAAAAATTATTAATCAATAGTACATAAAATAGCAAAAAATAGGTAACTAAAGTACTAAAATTACTAAAACTGAAATGGAACTTATAGGTAAATGGACATGTAAAATATGATTTTAAAAAGACAAAAGAAAAGAACAAAATCAGGAAATTTAAGTATGATTAATATGAAAATTTTTAACATTTTCAATTATCAAAATATTAATGTTAGTAC